>OX392538.1:44557598-45012598 GCA_947623455.1 Mimachlamys varia
CCATAAACATCACAAATATCAACATCGCCATCACTTCCACCAATATCACAAAAATCATCACAACTTTAAACATCTTCATCACTACCACAATCATCACTACCACATTCATCAATACCACCACAATCAGGACAAACATAAAAACCATCAACATCACCATCACTACCACCACCATCACCACAAACATCACAACAATCAAGATCACCATGACTACCACCACCATCACCAATAACATCACAACCATTAACATCACCATTACTATCACCACCATCTCTACCACCACCATCAACACAAACATCACAATCATCAACATCACCATCACTACCTCCACTATAACACAGACATCTAAACCATCAACATCACCTTCACTTCCACCACCATCACCACATAATCAAAACCATCAACATCACTACCACAACGATCACCACAAACATCACAACCTTCAACAACACCATCATTACCACCACCATAACAACAAATATCACAACCATCAACATCACCATAACCATCACTTCCATCACCATCACCACAAACATCCCAATCATCATCATCACCATCAAGACCGCCACCATCACCACAAACATCATAACCATCAACATCACCATCACTATCACAACACTCACCAAAATCATCACAACCATCAAAATCACAATCACCATCACTACCACCACAATCACAACAAACATCACAACCATCAACATCACAACCACTACTACCACCATCAGCACAAACATCACAACCATCAACATTACTAAAACTACCACCACCATCAACACAAACTTCATGATCATCAATATCGCCATCACTATCACCACCATAACCGATAATATCAGAACCATCAACATCACAATCACTACCACCACCATCACAAAAAACATCACAACCACTACGATCACCATCACAACCACCACCATCACCAATAAAACCTCAACCATCAACATCTGCATCACTACCACAACCATCACCACAAACATCACAACCATCAACATCACCATTTCTACAACCACCATCACTACCACCACCATCACCACAAACATAAGGACCATCAACATCACCATCACTACCACCACCAACACCACAAACATCGCATCTATCAGTATCACCATCACTACCACCACATTCACCACAAACATCAAGATAATCTCCAACACTACCACCACCATCATGACCACCATATTTACTTGCACCACCATCACCACCAACATCACCATCAATACCACCACAATCACAACAAACATCACAACCATCAACATCACAACCACTACTACCACCATCAGCACAAACATCACAACCATCAACATTACTAAAACTACCACCACCATCAACACAAACTTCATGATCATCAATATCGCCATCACTATCACCACCATAACCGATAATATCAGAACCATCAACATCACAATCACTACCACCACCATCACTACCACCACCATCACCACAAACATCGGGACCATCAACATCACCATCACTACCATCACCATCACCACAAACATCACATCTATCAATATCACCATTACTACCACCACCTTCACCACAAACATCAAAATATTCAATATCACTATCACCACCATCACCATAAACATCACAACCATCAACATCGCCATCACTTCCACCAATATCACAAAAATCATCACAACTTTAAACATCTTCATCACTACCACAATCATCACTACCACATTCATTACTACCACATTCATCAATACCACCACAATCAGGACAAACATAAAAACCATCAACATCACCATCACTACCACCACCATCACCACAAACATCACAACAATCAAGATCACCATGACTACCACCACCATCACCAATAACATCACAACCATTAACATCACCATTACTATCACCACCATCTCTACCACCACCATCAACACAAAAATCACAACCATCAACATCACCATCACTACCTCCACTATAACCACAGAAATCTAAACCATCAACATCACCTTCACTTCCACCACCATCAACACAAACATCACAACCATCAACATCACTACCACAACGATCACCACAAACATCACAACCTTCAACAACACCATCATTACCACCACCATAACAACAAATATCACAACCATCAACATCACCATAACCATCACTTCCACCACCATCACCACAAACATCACAACCATCAACATCACCATCAACATCACGATCACTACCACCACAATCATTACCACCACCATTAATACTACCACCATCAACCCAAACATCACAACGATCAACATCACCATCAATACCAACAACATCCCTACAAACATCACAACCTTCAACAACATCATCACTACCACCACCACCAACACAAACATCAAAATCATTACATCACCATCACTACATACAACATCACCACAAACATGATAACCATAAATATCAACATCAGAACCATCAACATCACCATCAGTATCACCAAAAACATCAACATCACTACCACCACCATCACAACAATTATCAAAACCATCAACATCACCATCTTTATCACCACAAATATCACAACCTTCAACATCACCATCACTATCACCATCACTACCATCACCATCACCATAACTAACACCACCATTTGCCACTATCACTACCACCACCATCACCACAAACATCACAACCATCAACATCACCATCACTACCACCACCATCACCATAAACATCACAATCATCACGATCATCATCACATCCACCACCATCACCACAAACATCCCAAACCGCAACATCACCACCACTATTGCCACTATCACTACCACCACCATCACCACAAACATCACAATCATCAACATCACTATCATTACCACCACCATCACCACAAACATCACAATCATCACGATCATCATCACATCAACCACCATCACCACAAACATCACAACCATCAACATCACCATCACTATTGCCACTATCACTACCACCACCATCACCAAAAATATCACAACCATCAACATCACCATCACTAACACCACCATCACCACAAATATCACAAATATCACAACCATCAACATCACTACCAACACCATCATAACAAACATCACAACCTTCAACATTACCATCATTACCAACATCATCCCTTCAAACATCACAATTTTCAACATCACCATCACTATTACCACTATCACTACCACCACCAACACAACAAACATAATTACCATCAATATCACCATGACAATAAACATCACAACCATCAACATCACCATCAACACCACCACCATCACCACAGAAATCACAACTATCAACATCACCATCACTAAAACCACCATCACTACCACAACCATCAATTCCACCACCATCAAACAATCAACATCACCACAAACATCATAACAATCAACATCACCATCACGACCACCACCATCACGACAAACATCACAACCATTAACATCACCATCAATACCGCCACCATCAACACAAACATCACAACCATCAACATCACAATCACTACTGCAACAATCATGACCACAAACATCTGAACCATCAACATCACCATCACTATCAACACCATTACCAAAAACTTCACCGCAATCTGCATCACAAAATCTTCCACCACCATCACTACCAACATAACAAACATCAACATCACCATCACTACCACCACAATCACCACCAACATAAAAACCATCAACATCACTATCACTACCACCACAATCACTACCACCACAATCACCAGCAACATAAAAGCCATCAACATCATCATCACTATCACAACAATCACTACCACCATCATCACTACTACCACCATCACCACAAACATCACAACCATCAACATCACCATCACGACCACCACCATCACGACAAACATCACAACCATTAACATCACCATCACTACCACCAACCATTACAACAAACATCAGAACCATCAACATCACTATCACAACAAACATGAACATCACCATCACTACCATAACCATGCATCACGACAAACATCACAACAATCAACATCATCATCACTAACACCACCATTACCACCAACATCAGAACCATCAGCATCACCACAGATATCACAAACATCAACATCACCACCACAACCAACACAATCACTACCAATACCATCACCAATAACATCACAACCATCAATATCACAATCACTACCACCACCATCACTACCACCACCATCAGCACAAACATCATAACCATCAACATCACCATCAATACCACCACCATCACCACACAAATCACAACTATCAACATCACCATCACTAAAACCACCATCACTACCACCACCGCCACTACCACCACCATCAATTCCACCACCATCACCATTAACATCACAACAATCACCGCAAACATCACTACCACCAAAATCACCACTAACATCCCAACCTTTCACATCACCATCAATACCACCACCATCACCACAAATATTACAACCATCAACATCACCATCACTTCCAACACCATCAATACCACCATCATCACCACAAACCTCATAACCATCAACATCACCTTCACTATCACCACCATCACTACCACCACAATCACCACAAATATTACAACCATCACCATCACCATCACTACCACCACCATCACTATAAACATCACAATCATCAACATCACCATCACTACCACCACCATCACCACAAACATCACAACCTATAAAATCACCATCACTACCACCACCATCCCCACAGTCATCACAACCATCAATATCACCATCACTACCACCACCATCACTATAAACATAACAATCATCAACATCACCATCACTACCACCACCATCACCACAAACATCATCACCATTAAAATCACCATCACTACCACCACAATCACCACAAACATCATAATCTTCAACATCACCTTAAATGCCACCACGATCATCACAAACATCACAACTTTCAACATCACCATCACGACCACCACCATCACGACAAACATCATAACCATTAACATTACCATCACCACAAACATCACAACCAACAACATCACCATCACTACCACCACGATCATCACCAACATCATAACCATTAACATCACCATCACTACCACCACCATCACCACCAACATCATAATCTTCAACATCACCTTCAATGCCACCACTATCACCACAAACATCACAACTTTCAACATCACCATCACGACCACCACCATCACGACAAACATCATAACCATTAACATTACCATCACTACAAACATCACAACCATCAACATCACCATCACTACCACCACCATCACAACAAACATCACAGCCATCACGATCACCATCACTACCACCACCATCACCAATAAAACCTCAACCATCAACATCTGCATCACTACCACAACCATCACCACAGATATTACAACCATCAACATCACCATCACTACCACCACCAGCGCTACCACCATCATCACAACAAACATCAAAACCATCAACATCACTACCAACACCATCATAACAAACATCACAACCTTTAACATTACCATCACTACCACCACCGTCAATACAGATATTACAACCATCAACATCACCATCACTACCACCACCAGCTCTACCACCACCATCACAACAAACATTACAACCATCAGCATCCCAATCACTACCACCACCAACACTACAACCACCATATCCACAAACATCAAAATAATCAACATCACCATCATTACCACCATCATCACAACAAATATCAAAACGATAAACATCACCATCACCATCACTAACACTACCATCCCCAGAAACATCACAACCATCAACATAACCATCACCATCACTAACACAACCATCACCAAAAACATCACAACCATCAACATCACCATCACTACCATCACATCACTAGCACTACCTTCACCACAATAATCATAACCATTAACATCACCATCACTACCACCACAAACATAACAACCATCAATATCACCATCACTACCACCACCATCACCAATAACATCACAACCATCAACATCATCATTACTATCACCATCATCAACGCAAAAACCACCATTAACGCTAACATCACAACCATCCACATCAACATCACTACCACAAGCATAACTACCACCACCATCACCACAGATATCACAACCATTAACATCACCATCACTACCACCACCAGAACTTCCACCACCATCAACACAAACATCAAAACCATCAACATCAACATCACTACCACCAACATCACTACCACCACCATAACCACAAACATCAAAACCAACAACATCGCCACCTCTATCAAAACCATCAGCACAAATATCACAACCATCAACATCACCACCTCTATCACAACCATCACCACAAACATCACAACCATCACCATCACTATTGCCACTATCACTACCACCACCATCACTACAAACATCACAACCATCAAAATCACCATCACTACCACCAGAATCAACACCAACATTAAAACCATTAACATCACCATAACTACCATCACAATCACTACCACCACCATCACTACCACCAACATCACTACAAACATCACAATCTTCAACATCACCTTCAATACCACCACTATCACCACAAACATTACAACTTTCGACATCACCATCACGACCACCACCATCACGAAAAACATCACAACCATTAACATCACCATAACTACCATCATCACCACAACCATCACAACCATCAACATCACCATCACTACCACAACCATCATAACCACAACATCATGATAAACGTCAAAACTATCAACATCACCATGAGTACCATTATCACCACCAACATCACAACAATCAACATGATCATCTGATCACCACAATCATCACAAACATCAGAACCATCAACATCACCATCAACATCACCATCACAACCAATACCATCACTACCACCACCATCACCACAAACATCACAACAATCCACATCAAAATCACTACCACTACCATCACTACCACCATCATCACCACAAATATTACAACCATCACCATCACAATCACTACCACCATCACAACAAACATCACAACCTTCAACATCACCATCACTACCACCACCATCACTATAAACATCACAATCATCAACATCACCATCACTACCACCACCATCACCACAAACATCACAACCATTAAAATCACCATCACTACCACCACCATCACCACAAATATCACAACCATCAACATCACCATTACTACCACCACCATCCCCACAAACCTCATAACCATTAACATCACCTTCACTATCACCACCATCACTACCACAACCATCACAACAAATATTACAACCATCACCATCACCATCACTACCACCACCATCACAACAAACATCACAACCTTCAACATCACCATCACTACCACCAACATCACTATAAACATCACAATCATCAACATCCCATCACTACCACCACCATCACCACAAACATCATAACCATCAACATCATCATCACTACCACCACCATCACTATAAACATAACAATCTTCAACATCACCATCACTACTGCCACCATCACTATTAACGTCACAAACATCAACATCACCATCACTACCACCACCATCACCAATAACATCCCAACCATCAACATCAACATCACTACCAACACCATCATAACAAACATCACAACCTTCAACATTACCATCACTACAACCACCATCACCACAAATATCACAACCATCAACATCACCACCTCTATCAAAACCATCACCACAAATATCACAACCATCAACATCACCACCTCTATCACAACCATCACCACAAACATCACAACCATCACCATCACTATTGCCACCATCACTACAAACATCACAACCATCAAAATCACCATCACTACCACCAGAATCACCACCAACATTAAAACCATTAACATCACCATAACTACCATCACAATCACTACCACCACCATCACTACCACCAACATCACTACAAACATCACAATCTTCAACATCACCTTCAATACCACCACTATCACCACAAACATTACACTTTCGACATCACCATCACGACCACCACCATCACGAAAAACATCACAACCATTAATATCACCATTACTACCACCACCACCATCACCACAACTACCACAACCATCATAACCACAACATCATGATAAACTCACAACTATCAACATCACCATGAGTACCATTATCACCACCAACATCACAACAATCAACATGATCATCTGATAACCACAATCATCACAAACATCAGAACCATCAACATCACCATCAACATCACCATCACAACCAATACAATCACTACCACCACCATCACCACAAACATCACAACAATCAACATCAAAATCACTACCACTAACATCAACATCACCACAAACATCACAACAATAAACATCACCACCAAAACATTACCATCACTACCAACACTATCACCACAAACATCACAACCTTCAACATCACCATCACTACCACCACCATCCCTGCAAACATCACCATCATCAACATCACCATCACTATCACAACCATAACCACAAACATCACAACAATATACACCACCCTCATTACCACCACCATAACCACAAACATCAGAACAATCAACATCACCATCACTACCACTATCATCACTACCATCAACATCACCACAAACATCACAACAATCAAAATCAACATCACTACAATGTACCACCACTATCACTACAAACATCACAACCATCAACATCACCATCACTACCTACACCATCACCACAATTATCAAAACCATCGACATCACCATCTTTATCACCACCATCAACACAAACATCATAACCATCAACATCACCATCAATACCACCACCATCACCACAAAAATCACAACTATCAACATCACCATCACTAAAACCACCATCACTACCACCACCGCCACTACCACAACCATCAATTCCACCACCATCACCATTAACATCACAATAATCACCGCAAACATCACTACCACCAAAATCACCACTAACATCCCAACCTTTCACATCACCATCAATACCACCACCATCAACACAAATATCACAGCCATCAACATCACCATCACTTCCAACACCATCAATACCACCATCATCACCACAAACCTCATAACCATTAACATCACCTTCATTATCACCACCATCACTACCACCACCATCACCACAAGTATTACAACCATCACCATCACCATCACTACCACTACCATCACAACAAACATCACAACCTTCAACATCACCATCATTACCACCACCATCACTACAAACATCACAATCATCAACATCACCATCACTACCACCACCATCACCACAAACATCACAACCATTAAAATCACCATCACTACCACCACCATCACCACAAATATCACAACCATAAACATCACCATCACTACCATCACCTTCACTACCATCAACATCACAACAAACATCATAACCATCAACATCATCATCACTACCACCACCATCACTATAAACATAACAATCATCAACATCACCATCACTACCACCACCATCACCACAAACATCATCACCATTAAAATCACCATCACTACCACTACAATCACCACAAACATCATAATCTTCAACATCACCTTCAATGCCACCACTATTACCACAAACATCACAACTTTCAACATCACCATCACTACCACCACCATCACCAAAAATACCATAACCATCAAGATCACCATCACTACCACCAACATCACTACAAACATCACAATCTTCAACATCATCTTCAATGCCACCACAATCATCACAAACATCACAACTTTCAACATCACCATCACGACCACCACCATCACGAAAAACATCACAACCATTAACATCACCATTACTACCACCACCACCATCACCACAAACATCAGACCCATCAACATCACCATCACTACCACCACCATCACCACCAACATCATAACCATCAACATCACCATCACCACCACCACAACCACTACCACCACCATTACTACTACCACCATCACCACAAACATCACAACAATCAAAATCACCATCACTACCACCACCATCACTACAAACATCAAAACCATCAACATCACTACCAACACCATCATAACAAACATCACAACCTTCAACATTACCATCACTACCACCACCGTCACTACAGATATTACAACCATCAACATCACCATCACTACCACCACCAGCTCTACCACCACCATCACAACAAACATCACAACCATCAACATCACAATCACTACCACCACCAACACTAAAACCACCATATCCACAAACATCAAAACAATTAACATCACCATCACTACCACCACCATTACCACATACATCAAAACCGTCAACATCACCATCATTACCACCACCATCACAACAAATATCAAAACGATAAACATCACCATCACCATCACTAACACTACCATACCCAGAAACATCACAACCATCAACATCACCATCACCATCACTAACAACACCATCACCAAAAACATCACAACCATCAACATCACCATCACTACCAGCACATCACTACCACCACCTTCACCACAATCATCATAACCATTAACATCACCATCACTACCACCACAAACATAACAACCATCAATATCACCATCACTACCACCACCATCACCAACAACATCACAACCATCAACATCATCATTACTATCACCATCATCAACGTAAAAACCACCATTAACGCTAACATCACAACTATCCACATCAACATCACTACCAAAAGCATAACTACCACCACCATCACCACAGATATCACAACCATTAACATCACCATTACTACCACCACCAGAACTTCCACCACCATCACCACAAACATCAAAACCATCAACATCACTACCACCAACATCACTACCACCACCATCTCCACAAACATCAAAACCATCAACATCGCCATCACGACCACCACCATCACGACAAACATCATAACCATCAACATCACCATCACTACCACCACCATTACAACTAACATCATGACTATCAACATCACCATCACTATCACCAAAAGCATCAACATCACCATTACTTCCACCACCATTACTACCACCACCATTACCAAAAACATCACAACCATCAACATCACCATTACTATCACCACCATAACCACAAACATCATAACCATCAACATAATTATAACTACCACCACCATCACGAAAAACATCAGAACCATCAACATCGCGATCACTACAACCGCAATCACTACCACCACCATTACTACTACCACCATCCCTACAAACATCACAGCCTTCAACATCACCATAACTACCATCACAATCACTACTACCACCATCACTACCACCAACATCACTACAAACATCACAATCTTCAACATCACCTTCAATACCACCACTATCACCACACACATTACAACTTTCGACATCACCATCACGACCACAACCATCACGAAAAACATCACAACCATTAACATCACCATTACTACCACCACCACCATCACCACAACCATCACAACCATCAACATCACCATCACTACCGCAATCATCATAACCACAACATCATGATAAACGTCACAACTATCAACATTACCATGAGTACCATTATCACCTCCAACATCACAACAATCAGAATGATCATCTGATCACCACAATCATCACAAACATCAGAACCATCAACATCACCATCACAACCAATACCATCACTACCACCACCATCACCACAAACATCACAACAATCAACATCAAAATCACTACCACTACCATCAACATCACCACAAACATCACAACAATATACATCACCATCATTACCACCACCATAACCACAAACATCAGAACCATCAACATCACCATCACTACCACTACCATCACTACCATCAACATCACCACAAACATCACAACAATCAAAATCACCATCAAGACCAACAACATCACTACAAGCATCACAACCTTCAACATCAACATCACTACAATGTACCACCACCATCACTACCTACACCATCACAACAAATATCAGAACAATCAACATCACTATCAGTATCACCGAAAACATCAACATTATCATCACCACCACGGCAATCACCACAATTATCAAAACCATCGACATCACCATCGTTATCACCACCATCACCACAAAAATCACAACTATCAACATCACCATCACTAAAACCACCATCACTACCACCACCGCCACTACCACCACCATCAATTCCACCACCATCACCATTAACATCACAACAATCACCGCAAACATCACTACCACCAAAATTACCACTAACATCCCAACCTTTCACATCACCATCAATACCACCATCATCAACACAAATATCACAGCCATCAACATCACCATCACTTCCAACACCATCAATAACACCACCATCACCAGAAATATTACAACCATCAACATCACCATCACTTCCAATACCATCAATACCACCATCATCACCACAAACCTCATAACCATTAACATCACCTTCACTATTACCACCATCACTACCACCACCATCACCACAAATATTACAACCATCACCATCACCATCACTACCACCACCATCACAACAAACATCACAATCATCAACATCACCATCACTACCACCACCATCACCACAAACATCACAACCATTAAAATCACCATCACTACCACCACCATCACCACAAATATCACAACCATCAACATCACCATTACTACCACCACCATCCCCACAAACCTCATAACCATTAACATCACCTTCACTATCACCACCATCACTACCACAACCATCACAACAAATATTACAACCATCACCATCACCATCACTACCACCACCATCACAACAAACATCACAACCTTCAACATCACCATCACTACCACCAACATCACTATAAACATCACAATCATCAACATCCCATCACTACCACCACCATCACCACAAACATCATAACCATCAACATCATCATCACTACCACCACCATCACTATAAACATAACAATCTTCAACATCACCATCACTACCACCACCATCACCACAAACATCATCACCATTAAAATCACCATCACAACCAATACCATCACTACCACCACCATCACCACAAACATCACAACAATCAACATCAAAATCACTACCACTACCATCAACATCACCACAAACATCACAACAATATACATCACCATCATTACCACCACCATAACCACAAACACCAGAACCATCAACATCACCATCACTACCACTACCATCACTACCATCAACATCACCACAAACATCACAACAATCAAAATCACCATCAAGACCAACAATATCACTACAAACATCACAACCTTCAACATCAACATCATTACAATGTACCACCACCATCACTACAAACATCACAACCATCAACATCACCATCATTACCACCACCATAACCACAAACATCAGAACCATCAACATCACCATCACTACCACTACCATCACTACCATCAACATCACTACAAACATCACAACAATCAAAATCACCATCAAGACCAACAACATCACTACAAGCATCACAACCTTCAACATCAACATCACTACAATGTACCACCACCATCACTACAAACATCACAATCATCAACATCACCATCACTACCACCACCATCACTACCTACACCATCACAACAAATATCAGAACAATCAACATCACCATCAGTATCACCGAAAACATCAACATTATCATCACTACCACGGCAATCACCACAATTATCAAAATCATCGACATCACCATCGTTATCACCACCATCACCACAATTATCACAATCATCAACATCACCATCAAAACCACGACTATCACTACCGCCACCATCACAACAAATATCACAACCATCAACATCACTATCACTACCACCGCCATCACCACAAACATCATAACCATCAACATCACCATCAACATCACCACCATCACCACAGAAATCACAACTATCAACATCACCATCACTAAAACCACCATCACTACCACCACCGCCACTACCACCACCATCAATTCCACCACCATCACCATTAACATCACAACAATCACCGCAAACATCACTACCACCAAAATTACCACTAACATCCCAACCTTTCACATCACCATCAATACCACCACCATCAACACAAATATCACAGCCATCAACATCACCATCACTTCCAACACCATCAATAACACCACCATCACCAGAAATATTAAAACCATCAACATCACCATCACTTCCAATACCATCAATACCACCATCATCACCACAAACCTCATAACCATTAACATCACCTTCACTATTACCACCATCACTACCACCACCATCACCACAAATATTACAACCATCACCATCACCATCACTACCACCACCATCACAACAAACATCACAACCTTCAACATCACCATCACTACCACCACCATCACTATAAACATCACAATCATCAACATCACCATCACTACCACCACAATCACCACAAACATCACAAACATTTAAATCACCATCACTACCACCACCATCACCACAAATATCACAGCCATCAACATCACCATTACTACCACCACCATCCCCACAAACCTCATAACCATTAACATCACCTTCACTATCACCACCATCACTACCACCACCATCACCACAAATATTACAACCATCACCATCACCATCACTACCACCACCATCACAACAAACATCACAACCTTCAACATCACCATCACTACCACCAACATCACTATAAACATCACAATCATCAACATCCCATCACTACCACCACCATCACCACAAACATCATAACCATCAACATCATCATCACTACCACCACCATCACTATAAACATAACAATCATCAACATCTCCATCACTACCACCACCATCACCACAAACATCATCACCATTAAAATCACCATCACTACCACAACCATCATAACCACAACATCATGATAAACGTCACAACTATCAACATCACCATGAGTACCATTATCACCACCAACATCACAACAATCAACATGATCATCTGATCACCACAATCATCACAAACATCAGAACCATCAACATCACCATCAACATCACCATCACAACCAATACCATCACTACCACCACCATCACCACAAACATCACAACAATCAACATCAAAATCACTACCACAACCATCAACATCACCACAAACATCACAACAATATACATCACCATCATTACCACCACCATAACCACAAACATCAGAACCATCAACATCACCATCACTACCACTACCATCACTACCATCAACATCACCACAAACATCACAACAATCAAAATCAACATCAAGACCAACAACATCACTACAAACATCACAACCTTCAACATCAACATCATTACCAACACCTTCACTACAAACATCACAACCATCAACATCACCATCACTACTACCACCATCACTACCTACACCATCACAACAAATATCAGAACAATCAACATCACCATCAGTATCACCGAAAACATCAACATTATCATCACTACCACGGCAATCACCACAATTATCAAAATCATCGACATCACCATCAAAACCACGACTATCACTACCGCCACCATCACAACAAATATCACAACCATCAACATCACTATCACTACCACCACCATCACCACAAACATCATAACCATCAACATCACCATCAACACCACCACCATCACCACAGAAATCACAACTATCAACATCACCATCACTAAAACCACCATCACTACCACAACCATCAATTCCACCACCATCAAACAATCAACATCACCACAAACATCATAACAATCAACATCACCATCACGACCACCACCATCACGACAAACATCACAACCATTAACATCACCATCAATACCGCCACCATCAACACAAACATCACAACCATCAACATCACAATCACTACTGCAACAATCATGACCACAAACATCTGAACCATCAACATCACCATCACTATCAACACCATTACCAAAAACTTCACCGCAATCTGCATCACAAAATCTTCCACCACCATCACTACCAACATAACAAACATCAACATCACCATCACTACCACCACAATCACCACCAACATAAAAACCATCAACATCACTATCACTACCACCACAATCACTACCACCACAATCACCAGCAACATAAAAGCCATCAACATCATCATCACTATCACAACAATCACTACCACCATCATCACTACTACCACCATCACCACAAACATCACAACCATCAACATCACCATCACGACCACCACCATCACGACAAACATCACAACCATTAACATCACCATCACTACCACCAACCATTACAACAAACATCAGAACCATCAACATCACTATCACAACAAACATGAACATCACCATCACTACCATAACCATGCATCACGACAAACATCACAACAATCAACATCATCATCACTAACACCACCATTACCACCAACATCAGAACCATCAGCATCACCACAGATATCACAAACATCAACATCACCACCACAACCAACACAATCACTACCAATACCATCACCAATAACATCACAACCATCAATATCACAATCACTACCACCACCATCACTACCACCACCATCAGCACAAACATCATAACCATCAACATCACCATCAATACCACCACCATCACCACACAAATCACAACTATCAACATCACCATCACTAAAACCACCATCACTACCACCACCGCCACTACCACCACCATCAATTCCACCACCATCACCATTAACATCACAACAATCACCGCAAACATCACTACCACCAAAATCACCACTAACATCCCAACCTTTCACATCACCATCAATACCACCACCATCACCACAAATATTACAACCATCAACATCACCATCACTTCCAACACCATCAATACCACCATCATCACCACAAACCTCATAACCATCAACATCACCTTCACTATCACCACCATCACTACCACCACAATCACCACAAATATTACAACCATCACCATCACCATCACTACCACCACCATCACTATAAACATCACAATCATCAACATCACCATCACTACCACCACCATCACCACAAACATCACAACCTATAAAATCACCATCACTACCACCACCATCCCCACAGTCATCACAACCATCAATATCACCATCACTACCACCACCATCACTATAAACATAACAATCATCAACATCACCATCACTACCACCACCATCACCACAAACATCATCACCATTAAAATCACCATCACTACCACCACATTCACCACAAACATCATAATCTTCAACATCACCTTAAATGCCACCACGATCATCACAAACATCACAACTTTCAACATCACCATCACGACCACCACCATCACGACAAACATCATAACCATTAACATTACCATCACCACAAACATCACAACCAACAACATCACCATCACTACCACCACGATCATCACCAACATCATAACCATTAACATCACCATCACTACCACCACCATCACCACCAACATCATAATCTTCAACATCACCTTCAATGCCACCACTATCACCACAAACATCACAACTTTCAACATCACCATCACGACCACCACCATCACAACAAACATCATAACCATTAACATTACCATCACTACAAACATCACAACCATCAACATCACCATCACTACCACCACCATCACAACAAACATCACAGCCATCACGATCACCATCACTACCACCACCATCACCAATAAAACCTCAACCATCAACATCTGCATCACTACCACAACCATCACCACAGATATTACAACCATCAACATCACCATCACTTCCACCACCAGCGCTACCACCATCATCACAACAAACATCAAAACCATCAACATCACTACCAACACCATCATAACAAACATCACAACCTTTAACATTACCATCACTACCACCACCGTCAATACAGATATTACAACCATCAACATCACCATCACTACCACCACCAGCTCTACCACCACCATCACAACAAACATTACAACCATCAGCATCCCAATCACTACCACCACCAACACTACAACCACCATATCCACAAACATCAAAATAATCAACATCACCATCATTACCACCATCATCACAACAAATATCAAAACGATAAACATCACCATCACCATCACTAACACTACCATCCCCAGAAACATCACAACCATCAACATAACCATCACCATCACTAACACAACCATCACCAAAAACATCACAACCATCAACATCACCATCACTACCATCACATCACTAGCACTACCTTCACCACAATAATCATAACCATTAACATCACCATCACTACCACCACAAACATAACAACCATCAATATCACCATCACTACCACCACCATCACCAATAACATCACAACCATCAACATCATCATTACTATCACCATCATCAACGCAAAAACCACCATTAACGCTAACATCACAACCATCCACATCAACATCACTACCACAAGCATAACTACCACCACCATCACCACAGATATCACAACCATTAACATCACCATCACTACCACCACCAGAACTTCCACCACCATCAACACAAACATCAAAACCATCAACATCACCATCACTACCACCAACATCACTACCACCACCATAACCACAAACATCAAAACCAACAACATCGCCACCTCTATCAAAACCATCAGCACAAATATCACAACCATCAACATCACCACCTCTATCACAACCATCACCACAAACATCACAACCATCACCATCACTATTGCCACTATCACTACCACCACCATCACTACAAATATCACAACCATCAAAATCACCATCACTACCACCAGAATCAACACCAACATTAAAACCATTAACATCACCATAACTACCATCACAATCACTACCACCACCATCACTACCACCAACATCACTACAAACATCACAATCTTCAACATCACCTTCAATACCACCACTATCACCACAAACATTACAACTTTCGACATCACCATCACGACCACCACCATCACGAAAAACATCACAACCATTAACATCACCATAACTACCATCATCACCACAACCATCACAACCATCAACATCACCATCACTACCACAACCATCATAACCACAACATCATGATAAACGTCACAACTATCAACATCACCTTGAGTACCATTATCACCACCAACATCACAACAATCAACATGATCATCTGATCACCACAATCATCACAAACATCAGAACCATCAACATCACCATCAACATCACCATCACAACCAATACCATCACTACCACCACCATCACCACAAACATCACAACAATCCACATCAAAATCACTACCACTACCATCACTACCACCATCATCACCACAAATATTACAACCATCACCATCACAATCACTACCACCATCACAACAAACATCACAACCTTCAACATCACCATCACTACCACCACCATCACTATAAACATCACAATCATCAACATCACCATCACTACCACCACCATCACCACAAACATCACAACCATTAAAATCACCATCACTACCACCACCATCACCACAAATATCACAACCATCAACATCACCATTACTACCACCACCATCCCCACAAACCTCATAACCATTAACATCACCTTCACTATCACCACCATCACTACCACCACCATCACCACAAATATTACAACCATCACCATCACCATCACTACCACCACCATCACAACAAACATCACAACCTTCAACATCACCATCACTACCACCAACATCACTATAAACATCACAATCATCAACATCCCATCACTACCACCACCATCACCACAAACATCATAACCATTAACATCACCATCACTACTGCCACCATCACTATTAACGTCACAAACATCAACATCACCATCACTACCACCACCATCACCAATAACATCCCAACCATCAACATCAACATCACTACCAACACCATCATAACAAACATCACAACCTTCAACATTACCATCACTACAACCACCATCACCACAAATATCACAACCATCAACATCACCACCTCTATCAAAACCATCACCACAAATATCACAACCATCAACATCACCACCTCTATCACAACCATCACCACAAACATCACAACCATCACCATCACTATTGCCACCATCACTACAAACATCACAACCATCAAAATCACCATCACTACCACCAGAATCACCACCAACATTAAAACCATTAACATCACCATAACTACCATCACAATCACTACCACCACCATCACTACCACCAACATCACTACAAACATCACAATCTTCAACATCACCTTCAATACCACCACTATCACCACAAACATTACAACTTTCGACATCACCATCACGACCACCACCATCACGAAAAACATCACAACCATTAACATCACCATTACTACCACCACCACCATCACCACAACCATCACAACCATCAACATCACCATCACTACCACAACCATCATAACCACAACATCTCATGATAAATGTCACAACTATCAATATCACCATGAGTACCATTATCACCACCAACATCACAACAATCAACATGATCATCTGATCACCACAATCATCACAAACATCAGAACCATCAACATCACCATCAACATCACCATCACAACCAATACCATCACTACCACCACCATCACTACAAACATCACAACAATCAACATCAAAATCACTACCACTAACATCAACATCACCACAAACATCACTACAATACACATCACCATCATTACCACCACCATAACCACAAACATCAGAACCATCAACATCACCATCACCACCACTACCACCACCATCACTACAATCAACATCACGAAAAACATCAGAACCATCAATATCGCGATCACTACAACCACAATCACTACCACCACCATTACTACTACCACCATCCCTACAAACATCACAACCTTCAACATCACCATCCCTACCATCACCATACCTTCAAACATCACAATTTTCATCATCACCATCACTATCACCACTATCACTACCACCACCAACACAACAAACATAATTACCACAAATATCACCATGACAATAAACATCACAACCATCAACATCACCATTACTAACACCACCATCAATAACATCATAACCATTAACATCACCATCACTACTACCACCATCACTATTAACGTCACAAACATCAACATAACCATCACTACCACCACCATCACCACAAACATCACAATCATCACGATCATCATCACTACCACCATCATCGCCAATAACATCACAACCACCAACATCATCATTACTTTCACCATCATCAACGCAAAAACCACCATTAACGCTAACATCACAACCATCAACATCAACATCACTACCACCACCATCACCACAAACATCACAATCATCATGATCATCATCACTACCACCATCATCACCAATAACATCCCAACCATCAACATCAACATCACTACCAACACCATCATTACAAACATCACAACCTTCAACATTACCATCACTACAACCACCATCACCACAAATATCACAACCATCAACATCACCACCTCTATCAAAACCATCACCACAAATATCACAACCATCAACATCACCACCTCTATCACAACCATCACCACAAACATCACAACCATCACCATCACTATTGCCACCATCACTACAAACATCACAACCATCAAAATCACCATCACTACCACCAGAATCACCACCAACATTAAAACCATTAACATCACCATAACTACCATCACAATCACTACCACCACCATCACTACCACCAACATCACTACAAACATCACAATCTTCAACATCACCTTCAATACCACCACTATCACCACAAACATTACAACTTTCGACATCACCATCACGACCACCACCATCACGAAAAACATCACAACCATTAATATCACCATTACTACCACCACCACCATCACCACAACCATCACAACCATCAACATCACCATCACTACCACAACCATCATAACCACAACATCATGATAAACTCACAACTATCAACATCACCATGAGTACCATTATCACCACCAACATCACAACAATCAACATGATCATCTGATAACCACAATCATCACAAACATCAGAACCATCAACATCACCATCAACATCACCATCACAACCAATACAATCACTACCACCACCATCACCACAAACATCACAACAATCAACATCAAAATCACTACCACTAACATCAACATCACCACCTCTATCAAAACCATCACCACAAATATCACAACCATCAACATCATCACCTCTATCACAACCATCACCACAAACATCACAACCATCACCATCACTATTGCCACCATCACTACAAACATCACAACCATCAAAATCACCATCACTACCACCAGAATCACCACCAACATTAAAACCATTAACATCACCATAACTACCATCACAATCACTACCACCACCATCACTACCACCAACATCACTACAAACATCACAATCTTCAACATCACCTTCAATACCACCACTATCACCACAAACATTACAACTTTCGACATCACCATCACGACCACCACCATCACGAAAAACATCACAACCATTAATATCACCATTACTACCACCACCACCATCACCACAACCATCACAACCATCAACATCACCATCACTACCACAACCATCATAACCACAACATCATGATAAACTCACAACTATCAACATCACCATGAGTACCATTATCACCACCAACATCACAACAATCAACATGATCATCTGATAACCACAATCATCACAAACATCAGAACCATCAACATCACCATCAACATCACCATCACAACCAATACAATCACTACCACCACCATCACCACAAACATCACAACAATCAACATCAAAATCACTACCACTAACATCAACATCACCACAAACATCACAACAAGAAACATCACCACCAAAACATTACCATCACTACCAACACTATCACCACAAACATCACAACCTTCAACATCACCATCACTACCACCACCATCCCTGCAAACATCACCATCATCAACATCACCATCACTATCACAACCATAACCACAAACATCACAACAATATACATCACCATCATTACCACCACCATAACCACAAACATCAGAACAATCAACATCACCATCACTACCACTATCATCACTACCATCAACATCACCACAAACATCACAACAATCAAAATCAACATCACTACAATGTACCACCACCATCACTACAAACATCACAACTATCAACATCACCATCACTACCTACACCATCACCACAATTATCAAAACCATCGACATCACCATCTTTATCACCACCATCAGCACAAACATCATAACCATCAACATCACCATCAATACCACCACCATCACCACAAAAATCACAACTATCAACATCACCATCACTAAAACCACCATCACTACCACCACCGCCACTACCACCACCATCAATTCCACCACCATCACCATTAACATCACAATAATCACCGCAAACATCACTACCACCAAAATCACCACTAACATCCCAACCTTTCACATCACCATCAATACCACCACCATCAACACAAATATCACAGCCATCAACATCACCATCACTTCCAACACCATCAATACCACCATCATCACCGCAAACCTCATAACCATTAACATCACCTTCATTATCACCACCATCACTACCACCACCATCACCACAAGTATTACAACCATCACCATCACCATCACTACCACTACCATCACAACAAACATCACAACCTTCAACATCACCATCACTACCACCACCATCACTACAAACATCACAATCATCAACATCACCATCACTACCACCACCATCACCACAAACATCACAACCATTAAAATCACCATCACTACCACCACCATCACCACAAATATCACAACCATCAACATCACCATCACTACCATCACCTTCACTACCATCAACATCACAACAAACATCATAACCATCAACATCATCATCACTACCACCACCATCACTATAAACATAACAATCATCAACATCACCATCACTACCACCACCATCACCACAAACATCATCACCATTAAAATCACCATCACTACCACTACAATCACCACAAACATCATAATCTTCAACATCACCTTCAATGCCACCACTATCACCACAAACATCACAACTTTCAACATCACCATCACTACCACCACCATCACCAAAAATACCATAACCATCAAGATCACCATCACTACCACCAACATCACTACAAACATCACAATCTTCAACATCATCTTCAATGCCACCACAATCATCACAAACATCACAACTTTCAACATCACCATCACGACCACCACCATCACGAAAAACATCACAACCATTAACATCACCATTACTACCACCACCACCATCACCACAAACATCAGACCCATCAACATCACCATCACTACCACCACCATCACCACCAACATCATAACCATCAACATCACCATCACCACCACCACAACCACTACCACCACCATTACTACTACCACCATCACAACAAACATCACAACAATCAAAATCACCATCACTACCACCACCATCTCTACAAACATCAAAACCATCAACATCACTACCAACACCATCATAAAAAACATCACAACCTTCAACATTACCATCACTACCACCACCGTCACTACAGATATTACAACCATCAACATCACCATCACTACCACCACCAGCTCTACCACCACCATCACAACAAACATCACAACCATCAACATCACAATCACTACCACCACCAACACTACAACCACCATATCCACAAACATCAAAACAATTAACATCACCATCACTACCACCACCATTACCACATACATCAAAACCGTCAACATCACCATCATTACCACCACCATCACAACAAATATCAAAACGATAAACATCACCATCACCATCACTAACACTACCATCCCCAGAAACATCACAACCATCAACATCACCATCACCATCACTAACAACACCATCACCGAAAACATCACAACCATCAACATCACCATCACTACCAGCACATCACTACCACCACCTTCACCACAATCATCATAACCATTAACATCACCATCACTACTACCACAAACATAACAACCATCAATATCACCATCACTACCACCACCATCACCAACAACATCACAACCATCAACATCATCATTACTATCACCATCATCAACGTAAAAACCACCATTAACGCTAACATCACAATTATCCACATCAACATCACTACCAAAAGCATAACTACCACCACCATCACCACAGATATCACAACCATTAACATCACCATTACTACCACCACCAGAACTTCCACCACCATCACCCCAACATCAAAACCATCAACATCACTACCACCAACATCACTACCACCACCATAACCACAAACATCATAACCATCAACATCACCATCACTACCACCACCATCACAACTAACATCAGGACTATCAACATCACCATCACTATCACCAAAAGCATCAACATCACCATTACTTCCACCACCATCACTACCACCACCATTTCCAAAAACATCACAACCATCAACATCACCATTACTATCACCACCATAACCACAAACATCATAACCATCAACATAATCATAACTACCACCACCATCACGAAAAACATCAGAACCATCAACATCGCGATCACTACAACCACAATCACTACCACCACCATTACTACTACCACCATCCCTACAAACATCACAACCTTCAACATCACTATAACTACCATCACAATCACTACTACCACCATCACTACCACCAACATCACTACAAACATCACAATCTTCAACATCACCTTCAATACCACCACTATCACCACAAACATTACAACTTTCGACATCACCATCACGACCACAACCATCACGAAAAACATCACAACCATTAACATCACCATTACTACCACCACCACCATCACCACAACCATCACAACCATCAACATCACCATCACTACCGCAATCATCATAACCACAACATCATGATAAACGTCACAACTATCAACATTACCATGAGTACCATTATCACCACCAACATCACAGCAATCAGAATGATCATCTGATCACCACAATCATCACAAACATCAGAACCATCAACATCACCATCACAACCAATACCATCACTACCACCACCATCACCACAAACATCACAACAATCAACATCAAAATCACTACCACTACCATCAACATCACCACAAACATCACAACAATATACATCACCATCATTACCACCACCATAACCACAAACATCAGAACCATCAACATCACCATCACTACCACTACCATCACTACCATCAACATCACCACAAACATCACAACAATCAAAATCACCATCAAGACCAACAACATCACGACAAACATCACAACCATTAACATCACCATCAATACCGCCACCATCAACACAAACATCACAACCATCAACATCACAATCACTACTGCAACAATCATGACCACAAACATCTGAACCATCAACATCACCATCACTATCAACACCATTACCAAAAACTTCACCGCAATCTGCATCACAAAATCTTCCACCACCATCACTACCAACATAACAAACATCAACATCACCATCACTACCACCACAATCACCACCAACATAAAAACCATCAACATCACTATCACTACCACCACAATCACTACCACCACAATCACCAGCAACATAAAAGCCATCAACATCATCATCACTATCACAACAATCACTACCACCATCATCACTACTACCACCATCACCACAAACATCACAACCATCAACATCACCATCACGACCACCACCATCACGACAAACATCACAACCATTAACATCACCATCACTACCACCAACCATTACAACAAACATCAGAACCATCAACATCACTATCACAACAAACATGAACATCACCATCACTACCATAACCATGCATCACGACAAACATCACAACAATCAACATCATCATCACTAACACCACCATTACCACCAACATCAGAACCATCAGCATCACCACAGATATCACAAACATCAACATCACCATCACAACCAACACAATCACTACCAATACCATCACCAATAACATCACAACCATCAACATCACAATCACTACCACCACCATCACTACCACCACCATCAGCACAAACATCATAACCATCAACATCACCATCAATACCACCACCATCACCACACAAATCACAACTATCAACATCACCATCACTAAATCCACCATCACTACCACCACCGCCACTACCACCACCATCAATTCCACCACCATCACCATTAACATCACAAGAATCACCGCAAACATCACTACCACCAAAATCACCACTAACATCCCAACCTTTCACATCACCATCAATACCACCACCATCACCACAAATATTACAACCATCAACATCACCATCACTTCCAACACCATCAATACCACCATCATCACCACAAACCTCATAACCATCAACATCACCTTCACTATCACCACCATCACTACCACCACAATCACCACAAATATTACAACCATCACCTTCGCCATCACTACCACCACCATCACTATAAACATCACAATCATCAACATCACCATCACTACCACCACCATCACCACAAACATCACAACCTATAAAATCACCATCACTACCACCACCATCCCCACAGTCATCACAACCATCAATATCACCATCACTACCACCACCATCACTATAAACATAACAATCATCAACATCACCATCACTACCACCACCATCACCACAAACATCATCACCATTAAAATCACCATCACTACCACCACAATCACCACAAACATCATAATCTTCAACATCACCTTAAATGCCACCACGATCATCACAAACATCACAACTTTCAACATCACCATCACGACCACCACCATCACGACAAACATCATAACCATCAACATCACCATCACTACCACAACCATCATAACCACAACATCATGATAAATGTCACAACTATCAATATCACCATGAGTACCATTATCACCACCAACATCACAACAATCAACATGATCATCTGATCACCACAATCATCACAAACATCAGAACCATCAACTTCACCATCAACATCACCATCACAACCAATACCATCACTACCACCACCATCACCACAAACATCACAACAATCAACATCAAAATCACTACCACTAACATCAACATCACCACAAACAACACTACAATACACATCACCATCATTACCACCACCATAACCACAAACATCAGAACCATCAACATCACCATCACCACCACTACCACCACCATCACTACAATCAACATCATAACCATCAACATAATCATAACTACCACCACCATCACGAAAAACATCAGAACCATCAATATCGCGATCACTACAACCACAATCACTACCACCACCATTAGTACTACCAACATCCCTACAAACATCACAACCTTCAACATCACCATCCCTACCATCACCATACCTTCAAACATCACAATTTTCATCATCACCATCACTATCACCACTATCACTACCACCACCAACACAACAAACATAATTACCACAAATATCACCATGACAATAAACATCACAACCATCAACATCACCATTACTAACACCACCATCAATAACATCATAACCATTAACATCACCATCACTACTACCACCATCACTATTAACGTCACAAACATCAACATAACCATCACTACCACCACCATCACCACAAACATCACAATCATCACGATCATCATCACTACCACCATCATCACCAATAACATCACAACCACCAACATCATCATTACTTTCACCATCATCAACGCAAAAACCACCATTAACGCTAACATCACAACCATCAACATCAACATCACTATCACCACTATCACTACCACAACCATCACCACAAACATCACAATCATCATGATCATCATCACTACCACCATCATCACCAATAACATCCCAACCATCAGCATCAACATCACTACCACCACCATCACGAAAAACATCAGAACCATCAATATCGCGATCACTACAACCACAATCACTACCACCACCATTACTACTACCACCATCATTACCACCAACATCACTACAAACATCACAATCTTCAACATCACCTTCAATACCACCACTATCACCACAAACATTACAACTTTCGACATCACCATCACGACCACCACCGTCACGAAAAACATCACAACCATTAATATCACCATTACTACCACCACCACCATCACCACAACCATCACAACCATCAACATCACCATCACTACCACAACCATCATAACCACAACATCATGATAAACTCACAACTATCAACATCACCATGAGTACCATTATCACCACCAACATCACAACAATCAACATGATCATCTGATAACCACAATCATCACAAACATCAGAACCATCAACATCACCATCACAACCAATACAATCACTACCACCACCATCACCACAAACATCACAACAATCAACATCAAAATCACTACCACTAACATCAACATCACCACAAACATCACAACAATAAACATCACCACCAAAACATTACCATCACTACCAACACTATCACCACCATCATCACCATCATCAACATCACCATCACTATCACAACCATAACCAAAAACATCACAACAATATACATCACCATCATTACCACCACCATAACCACAAACATCAGAACAATCAACATCACCATCACTACCACTATCATCACTACCATCAACATCACCACAAACATCACAACAATCAAAATCAACATCACTACAATGTACCACCACCATCACTACAAACATCACAACCATCAACATCACCATCACTACCTACACCATCACCACAATAATCAAAACCATCGACATCACCATCTTTATCACCACCATCAGCACAAACATCATAACCATCAACATCACCATCACTAAAACCACCATCACTACCACCACCGCCACTACCACAACCATCAATTCCACCACCAACACCATTAACATCACAATAATCACCGCAAACATCACTACCACCAAAATCACCACTAACATCCCAACTTTTCACATCACCATCAATACCACCACCATCAACACAAATATCACAGCCATCAACATCACCATCACTTCCAACACCATCAATACCACCATCATCACCACAAACCTCATAACCATTAACATCACCTTCATTATCACCACCATCACTACCACCACCATCACCACAAGTATTACAACCATCACCATCACCATCACTACCACTACCATCACAACAAACATCACAACCTTCAACATCACCATCATTACCACCACCATCACTACAAACATCACAATCATCAACATCACCATCACTACCACCACCATCACCACAAACATCACAACCATTAAAATCACCATCACTACCACCACCATCACCACAAATATCACAACCATCAACATCACCATCACTACCATCACCTTCACTACCATCAACATCACAACAAACATCATAACCATCAACATCATCATCACTACCACCACCATCACTATAAACATAACAATCATCAACATCACCATCACTACCACCACCATCACCACAAACATCATCACCATTAAAATCACCATCACTACCACTACAATCACCACAAACATCATAATCTTCAACATCACCTTCAATGCCACCACTATCACCACAAACATCACAACTTTCAACATCACCATCACTACCACCACCATCACCAAAAATACCATAACCATCAAGATCACCATCACTACCACCAACATCACTACAAACATCACAATCTTCAACATCATCTTCAATGCCACCACAATCATCACAAACATCACAACTTTCAACATCACCATCACGACCACCACCATCACGAAAAACATCACAACCATTAACATCACCATTACTACCACCACCACCATCACCACAAACATCAGACCCATCAACATCACCATCACTACCACCACCATCACCACCAACATCATAACCATCAACATCACCATCACCACCACCACAACCACTACCACCACCATTACTACTACCACCATCACCACAAACATCACAACAATCAAAATCACCATCACTACCACCACCATCACTACAAACATCAAAACCATCAACATCACTACCAACACCATCATAACAAACATCACAACCTTCAACATTACCATCACTACCACCACCGTCAATACAGATATTACAACCATCAACATCACCATCACTACCACCACCAGCTCTACCACCACCATCACAACAAACATCACAACCATCAACATCACAATCACTACCACCACCAACACTAAAACCACCATATCCACAAACATCAAAACAATTAACATCACCATCACTACCACCACCATTACCACATACATCAAAACCGTCAACATCACCATCATTACCACCACCATCACAACAAATATCAAAACGATAAACATCACCATCACCATCACTAACACTACCATCCCCAGAAACATCACAACCATCAACATCACCATCACCATCACTAACAACACCATCACCAAAAACATCACAACCATCAACATCACCATCACTACCAGCACATCACTACCACCACCTTCACCACAATCATCATAACCATTAACATCACCATCACTACCACCACAAACATAACAACCATCAATATCACCATCACTACCACCACCATCACCAACAACATCACAACCATCAACATCATCATTACTATCACCATCATCAACGTAAAAACCACCATTAACGCTAACATCACAACTATCCACATCAACATCACTACCAAAAGCATAACTACCACCACCATCACCACAGATATCACAACCATTAACATCAACATTACTACCACAACCAGAACTTCCACCACCATCACCACAAACATCAAAACCATCAACATCACTACCACCAACATCACTACCACCACCATCTCCACAAACATCAAAACCATCAACATCGCCATCACGACCACCACCATCACGACAAACATCATAACCATTAACATCACCATCACTACCACCACCATTACAACTAACATCAGGACTATCAACATCACCATCACTATCACCAAAAGCATCAACATCACCATTACTTCCACCACCATCACTACCACCACCATTACCAAAAACATCACAACCATCAACATCACCATTACTATCACCACCATAACCACAAACATCATAACCATCAGCATAATCATAACTACCACCACCATCACGAAAAACATCAGAACCATCAACATCGCGATCACTACAACCACAATCACTACCACCACCATTACTACTACCACCATCCCTACAAACATCACAACCTTCAACATCACCATAACTACCATCACAATCACTACTACCACCATCACTACCAACAACATCACTACAAACATCACAATCTTCAACATCACCTTCAATACCACCACTATCAACACACACATTACAACCTTCGACATCACCATCACGACCACAACCATCACGAAAAACATCACAACCATTAACATCACCATTACTACCACCACCACCATCACCACAACCATCACAACCATCAACATCACCATCACTACCGCAATCATCATAACCACAACATCATGATAAACGTCACAACTATCAACATTACCATGAGTACCATTATCACCACCAACATCACAACAATCAGAATGATCATCTGATCACCACAATCATCACAAACATCAGAACCATCAACATCACCATCACAACCAATACCATCACTACCACCACCATCACCACAAACATCACAACAATCAACATCAAAATCACTACCACTACCATCAACATCACCACAAACATCACAACAATATACATCACCATCATTACCACCACCATAACCACAAACATCAGAACCATCAACATCACCATCACTACCACTACCATCACTACCATCAACATCACCACAAACATCACAACAATCAAAATCACCATCAAGACCAACAATATCACTACAAACATCACAACCTTCAACATCAACATCACTACAATGTACCACCACCATCACTACCTACACCATCACAACAAATATCAGAACAATCAACATCACTATCAGTATCACCGAAAACATCAACATTATCATCACCACCACGGCAATCACCACAATTATCAAAACCATCGACATCACCATCGTTATCACCACCATCACCACAAAAATCACAACTATCAACATCACCATCACTAAAACCACCATCGCTACCACCACCGCAACTACCACCACCATCAATTCCACCACCATCACCATTAACATCACAACAATCACCGTAAACATCACTACCACCAAAATTACCACTAACATCCCAACCTTTCACATCACCATCAATACCACCACCATCAACACAAATATCACAGCCATCAACATCACCATCACTTCCAACACCATCAATAACACCACCATCACCAGAAATATTACAACCATCAACATCACCATCACTTCCAATACCATCAATACCACCATCATCACCACAAACCTCATAACCATTAACATCACCTTCACTATTACCACCATCACTACCACCACCATCACCACAAATATTACAACCATCACCATCACCATCACTACCACCACCATCACAACAAACATCACAACCTTCAACATCACCATCACTACCACCACCATCACTATAAACATCACAATCATCAACATCACCATCACTACCACCACCATCACCACAAACATCACAACCATTAAAATCACCATCACTACCACCACCATCACCACAAATATCACAACCATCAACATCACCATCACTACCACCACCATCCCCACAAACCTCATAACCATTAACATCACCTTCACTATCACCACCATCACTACCACCACCATCACCACAAATATTACAACCATCACCATCACCATCACTACCACCACCATCACAACAAACATCACAACCTTCAACATCATCATCACTACCACCACCATCACTATAAACATAACAATCATCAACATCTCCATCACTACCACCACCATCACCACAAACATCATCACCATTAAAATCACCATCACTACCACAACCATCATAACCACAACATCATGATAAATGACAACTATCAACATCACCATGAGTACCATTATCACCACCAACATCACAACAATCAACATGATCATCTGATCACCACAATCATCACAAACATCAGAACCATCAACATCACCATCAACATCACTATCACAACCAATACCATCACTACCACCACCATCACCACAAAAATCACAACAATCAACATCAAAATCACTACCACTACCATCAACATCACCACAAACATCACAACAATATACATCATCATCATTACCACCACCATAACCATAAACATCAGAACCATCAACATCACCATCAACATCACCATCACAACCAATACCATCACTACCACCACCATCACCACAAACATCACAACAATCAACATCAAAATCACTGCCACTACCATCAACATCACCACAAACATCACAACAATATACATCACCATCATTACCACCACCATAACCACAAACATCAGAACCATCAACATCACCATCACTACCACTACCATCACTACCATCAACATCACCACAAACATCACAACAATCAAAATCACCATCAAGACCAACAATATCACTACAAACATCACAACCTTCAACATCAACATCATTACAATGTACCACCACCATCACTACAACCATCACAACAAATATCAGCATCACCATCACTACTACCACCATCACTACCTACACCATCACAACAAATATCAGAAAAATCATCATCAACATCAGTATCACCAAAAACATCAACATTATCATCACTACCACGGCAATCACCACAATTATCAAAATCATCGACATCACCATCTTTATCACCACCATCACCACAATTATCACAATCATCAACATCACCATCAAAACCACGACTATCACTACCGCCACCATCACAACAAATATCACAACCATCAACATCACCATCACCAAAACCTTCATCACTACCAACACCGCCACTACCACCACCATCAATTTCACCACCATCACCATTAACATCACAACAATCACCACAAACATCACTACCACCAAAATCACCACTAACATCTCAACCTTTCACATCACCATCAATACCACCACCATCACCACAAATATTACAACCATCAACATCACCATCACTTCCAACACCATCAATAACACCACCATCACCAGAAATATTACAACCATCAACATCACCATCACTTTCAACACCATCAATACCACCATCATCACCACAAACCTCATAACCATTAACATCACCTTCACTATCACCACCATCACTACCACCACCATCATCACAAATATTACAACCATCACCATCACCATCACTACCACCACCATCACAACAAACATCACAACCTTCAACATCACCATCACTACCACCACCATCACTATAAACATCAAAATGATCAACATCACCATCACTACCACCACCATCACCACAAACATCACAACCATTAAAATCACCATTACTACCACCACCATCCCCACAGTCATCACAACCATCAACATCACCATCACTACCATTACCTTCACTACCATCAACATCACAACAAACATCATAACCATCAACATCATCATTACTACCACCACTACCACCACAAACATAACAATCATCAATATCACCATCACTACCACCACCATCACCACAAACATCACAACTATCAACATCACCATCACTACCACCACCATCAACACTAACCTCAAAACCATGAACACCTCCATCACTACCACCACCATAACTACCCCCACCATAACCACAAACATCATAACCATCAACATCACCATCACTACCACCACCATCACGAAAAACATCACAACCATTAACATCACCATTACTACCACCACCACCATCACCACAACCATCACAACCATCAACATCACCATCACTACCACCACCATCACCACAAAAATCACAACTATCAACATCACCATCACTAAAACCACCATCACTACCACCACCGCCACTACCACCACCATCAATTCCACCACCACCACCACCATTAACATCACAACAATCACCGCAAACATCACTACCACCAAAATCACCACTAACATCCCAACCTTTCACATCACCATCAATACCACCACCATCAACACAAATATCACAGCCATCAACATCACCATCACTTCCAACACCATCAATACCACCACCATCACCACAAATATTACAACCATCAACATCACCATCACTTCCAACACCATCAATACCACCATCATCACCACAAACCTCATAACCATTAACATCACCTTCACTATCACAACCATCACTACCACCACCATCACCACAAATATTACAACCATCACCATCACTACCACCACCATTACTATAAACATCACAATCATCAACATCACCATCACTACCACCACCATCACCACAAACATCACAACCATTAAAATCACCATCACTACCACCACCATCACCACAAATATCTCAACCATCAACATCACCATCACTACCACCACAATCCCCACATTCATCACAACCATCAACATCACCATCACTACCATCACCTTCACTACCATCAACATCACAACAAACATCATAACCATCAACATCATCATCACTACCACCACTACCACCACAAACATAACAACCATCAATAACACCATCACTACCCCCACCATCACCACAAACATCACAACCATCAACATCAATATCACGACCACCACCATCACGACGAAACATCACAACCATTAAAATCACAATCACGACCACCACGACCATCACCACAAACATCACAACCATCAACATAACCATCGCTACCTCAACAATCATGACCACATCGTCACGACAAACATCAGAACCATAAACATCACCATCAATTCCACAACCATCCCTACAAACATCACAACCTTCAACATCATCATGACTACCTCCACCATCATTACATACATCACAACCATCAACATCACCATCGCTATCACCACTATCACTACCACCACAAACACAACAAATATCGCACGCATTACATCACCATCACTACCACCACCATCAACACAAACATAATTACCATCAATATCACCATCACAGTAAACATCAGAACCATCAACATCACCATCAGTATCACCATCATCCCCACAAATATCTCAATCATCAACATCACCATCAAAACAACCACAATTACTACCACCACCATCAACACAAAAATCACAACCATCAACATCACCATCACTACCACCACCATCTCCACAAACATCACAACCATCAACATCACAATCACTACCTATAACATTACCACAAACATCACAACCATCAACATCACCATTACTACCACCACCCACACCACAAACATCATAACCATCAACATCACCATCATTACCACCACCATCACTACCACTACCACCACTATCAATTCCACCACCATCACCACAAACATCACAACCATCATCGCAAACATCACTACCACCAACATCACCGTCACTACCACCACCATTTATACCACCACCATCACTAAAAACATCATAGCCATTTACATCACCATCACTACAAGCACCATCCCCTCATTCATCACAACCATCAACATCACCATCACTACAATAACCATCACTACCATCAACATCACAACAAACATTATAACCATCAACATCATCAACACTGCCACCACAATCACTATAAACATCACAATCATCAACATCACCATCACTACCACCACCATCACAGCAAACATCATGATCATCAACATCATCATCACTACCACCACAATCACTATAAACATCACAATCATCAACATCACCATCGCTATCACCACTATCACTACCACCACAAACACAACAAACATCGCACTCATTACATCACCATCACTACCACCACCATCAACACAAACATAATTACCATCAATATCACCATCACAGTAAACATCAGAACCATCAACATCACCATCAGTATCACCATCATCCCAACAAACATCTCAATTATCAACATCACCATCAAAACAACCACAATCATTACCACCACCATCAACACAAAAATCACAACCATCAACATCACCATCACTACCACCACCATCTCCACAAACATCACAACCATCATCATCACCATCACTACCTATAACATTACCACAAACATCACAACCATCAACATCACCATCACTACCACCACCATCACCACAAACATAATAACCATCAACATCACCATCATTACCACCACCATCACTACCACTACCACCACCATCAGCACAAACATCACAACCATCATCGCAAACATCACTACCACCAACATCACCATCACTACCACCACCATTTATACCACCACCATCACTAAAAACATCATAGCCATTAACATCACCATCACTATCACCAGCATCACCAAAAACATCACAGCCATTAAAATCACCATCACTACCACCACCATCACCACAAATATCACAACCATCAACATCACCATCACTACAAGCACCATCCCCTCAGTCATCACAACCATCAACATCACCATCACTACAATAACCATCACTATCATCAACATCACAACAAACATTATCATCACTGCCACCACAATCACTATCAACATCATCATCACTACCACCAAAATCACTATAAACATCACAATCATCAACATCACCATCACTACCACCACAATCACCACAAACATCACAACCATCAACATCAACATTACCATCACTACCACCACCATCACCACGAACATCACAACCATCAATATTACCATCACGACCATCACCACACACATCATAATAATAACCTTCACCATCACCGAAAACATCACATCCACCACCATGATCACAAACATCATAATCATTAACATCATCTTCACTACCACCACCATCACCAAAAATATCACAATCATCAACATCACAATCTCTATCACCACCATCAACACAAAAATAGCAACCATCAACATCACCATCACCACCACCACTACCACCACAAACACCAGAGCCATCAACATCACCATGACTACCACCACCATCCCTACCACCACCATCCCTACCACCACCATCACCACAAATATCACAACCATCAACATCACAATCTCTATCACCACCATTAACACAAAAATAGCAATCATCAACATCACCAGTACTACCACCACAATCCCTACCACAACCATCATCACAAAGATCACAACAATCAACATCATCATCAATTCCATCATTACCAACAACATCCCTACCATCAACATCACCAACACTACCACACCACAGATATCACAACCATCAACATCACCATCACTACCACCACCATCATGACAAACATCACAACCATGATCATGATCACCATCACTACCACAACCATCACTACCACCCCCATCACTACCACCATCATCACTTCCAACACCATCACCAATAACAACACAACCATCAACATTACCACCACTACTACCACCATCACGACAAACATCACAACCATCAACATCACCATCACTACCACCACTATCACTACCACCACCACCACCATCACCACCACCACCAAAAAAGGCAACCCTAAACGACACAACAATGCAACACCACCATCAACACCACCACCGCCACAAACACAACCCCCACCACTAAAACATACCAAAAACACCATCACCACAACCAACATCACCACCAGCTCCACAACAACACCACCACCAACAACATCATTGCCACCTCAAACAGAGCAAACATAACCACCAGAAATAACCAAGAGCACACCAACCACAACCACAATCACTACCACATTCACCATCACTACCATTAACACAACCAGCACCAGCACCAGCACCACCAGCACCACCAGCACCACCACACAACCACAACAAACATCACCATATACACCAACACCGCCAATCACAACAAAAACGTCATCATCATCACCTTCACAACAATCACCAACAACACAATCATATCCTCCACCACAATCGCAACCAAAATACAACCACAACCATAAACTTCAACACAACAACCATTAACACCAAAACCACCACAAAACATTAGCACCACCACCAAAAACACCACCACCACCAACATCACAACCACTAACACTAAAACCACCCTACCCTACCACCAACAACACTAACACCACAACACCAAGATATCCACATCATTACCACCAGCGAAATCAACAACAACAACAATCATTATCATCATCATCATCATCATCATCATCATCATCATCATCATCATCATCGCAACAAAAACATTATTTGAACACCACTTCCACCACCACAACCACCATCGCTACAAACACCACAACAACAAAAACCACAACCACCAACACCACCTCAAACACCACAAGCCCCACAACCGGTATTACCAACACAAACAGACAAAAACCCTATCACCACCACTACCAGCACCACCAGCACCACCACCACCACCACCACCACCACCTCAAGTATAAACAGCATCACCACCAACTCAACTATAGACAGCACCACAATCACCAAAATTACCACAAACACAACCCTAAACGCAACCACCAACCCAAACAATATATCAACCATCTCCACAATTACTTCTTACATCGTCACCACTATCACCACCAACACTTCCGCCACACAACCACAACAAACATCACCAAATACACCAACACCGACAAAAACAACACAAACGGCATCATCATCACCATCACAACAATCACCAATACCACCACCACCACCACCACCACCACCACCACCACCACAACAACAACAACAACACAATCATATGTTCCACCAGAATGCAACCACAACCATAAACAGCAACAAAACAACCATTAACACCAAACCACCACCCCTAGTCTACCATCACCAACACCAGGAAATCAACTACCACAAAACAGTAGCACCACCGTCAATACCACCACTATTAACGGCCTTTTCAAAAACACCACCACCAGAAACAGCACTAAAACCACCACCACCACCACCACCACCACTAAGTGTGTTATACGTCGTCCACACTTTTTCTGAGAACGGCTTCTCATTTAATGACTGGATGACCTAGGGCCATGACACACCTAGGTAGGCTCCAGGAATATTTTTCCCTCCTCAACTCTTAAATTTGCGAACGTAAATCGAAACGTTCTGTTCCATTTAGCGGTTTAGTTCCAAGATAGCACAACTCGGACGTTCTGGTAAATGAAATGCGCTGCTAGTTTGCCCTCAGCTACACGATGATACGTAATGAAGTATTTCTGACAGTGTGGTCGACTCGAGCTTGTTTTATCACGAAACAATGCTCTCCCGTTTTATAGCACAAGTTGATAAACAATGGCAACGACGAGATTCACGTTGAACAAAGCGGAGATTTAAGGGCGGCCCGGGTTCGGTTTCGTTCGTTTAGTTTTGTGTATTATGTAATGTTGAGGTAGCGAAACTGTTGGGAAATGTTATAAAAATTATGTTCATTTCAGAAGATGTTATAACTCAGGAGACCGCTTAGGCTGGTGTTACTGTATGAACCGACAGCAATAAGAAGTCATAACTTATTATATTGTATGTTAAGAATTTGCTTCACGTTTTATAGAAACACAAACCGGTGTGGTCACAGAGACGTAGCAGAAATGGATAGAAAGAGGGAAGCGAAAGAGGATAGAAAACGACGAGAAGAGAGGAGGAAAAAGGAACGAGAGAGATTGAATGAAGAAGGAAGAGCTCAGGTAAAGACAGCATGAAAGATAGCAGCCACAAAAGTAGAATATACGAACAACTACTAGTGTTATACCGCAACATCACATTAGTGACATCTCCACAGCAATTATACGTTGTAAAGTCCTGCTATCTATGTAAGGTTGCTAATACTGTGATTTCTAGTAAACATTTAACCTGCTGGCGGACATGTGACTGTTACAGCTGTTATATGTTGCACAAACGTCATGCCATGATGCATCTCTCATGTCATACAGCTCCAAAATTATGTAGAACCTCTTAAATAAGTATGATATAAATGCGAAAATATATCTAGTGTTCGACTATGTAGAGAGACTTGGCCCTTCCTTTCATTTACACACAGATGATAACCCAAAGAAGGTGACTATTGATTGCTTGCGATACAATTCCTTGTTCTATCGGTTTCGTTGTTTCGATTTAAAAACTCGCATTTGGTTTTATTTGATGTTTTCAGGCAGCAGCAAGGAAAGAGTCACCATCTCCTACCCTTCCCGGGAAAGCAGCTCATGCTTCCAAGTCCCTTGCTCAAATCAGACCCCCAAAGGCGACCTCCACACTGAGTGGTGCCTCAACACAGAAATCCAGGAGTGATGCAAAGTCGAAACCTGAACCCCAGGTGTCTTCTGCCAGTCTTACTTCCCCAACATCAACATCAAGCACTTTTAGGGTGAGTAAAGCAGCTCCTTTATGGGTAATACATGTCAAAAGCTATTTCAAAGGGAAATTTTTAATGTGGGACGAATTTGGGCGATGGCTAAAATTAAAATTCATAAGAACATCTTGAAATGTATTACCTTAAATTTATTGATTGTTTTTAAAGTAATAATAGATAATTTTTCTGATGTCAATCTTGATTTAACCGCCTTTACATTCTGGGTAACAACTTCGTTATACACCCTTTTCAGTAACTATACCTGCAATTGTTGAGTGTAATTTGACAAATGTAGATATCATATCCGGATGGCACCATCGTTTCATTTACATATGTTGTCAGTAGTATAATAATATCATTATCTTTAGTATTATTTTACTACAGAAGAAATAATTTCACTTAGAGTGGGACAAAATCACACTACATTATACGACCATTTTTAAAACCTCTATTTGCCCACCAATAGTGTATTTTTCAAATTGACTTTTTAATTATTCAGCATACAATTATTTAACTTTTGATTATAATTTCGGAATATTAACCATCTATTTTTATTTTGAGTGGGACAAAAATGTAAATGCTGTACATGAAGTGTTGCATTCACATAATTATACTAGCAACATTTACTCTAGGAAAAATGGCCTTTTTTCATCGTCATTGTTTATACATCATTTGATGCAACGAAAAATGTAACAATTGTTACATTTTTCGTGGCAACTGTTTTTTAGAGCTTAGACAAAATGGGGAAACTATATACATATTGGTGGTAATATACCTTAATGGGAATAAAATCTCAGTATGAGCCATCCTCACTTTTACTCAGTTTCTGCGATTTGTCAGTTCGATAGCATAGTATCGCTACTATTTCAAGTCATGTAGCCGTATACGTTGTATTATGGTGGCTGATTCGAGCCATTTTACTTTTTCTCATGCATTTCGAGAAAGTACAGCTTCACATTACGATGACCTGAATCAGCCATCACAGGGTATGCGTTTTTGCCATGTCAAATATGACATGATTCTGGATCTGTCGTCCGAAATATCTTTAACCAATCCTTTTGCATGTACATTTATGAGCCTTTATATCGGTTTGAGGTAGATAGGGAAAGTCTACCCGAGGTATTAAGGCATTATAATGAGAATGAGGGGGCAGTTTATCGACTTTTAAAAGGTAAACTAACGACTTCAAAAAGCAATTGCGAATAATGCGAACAACTTCATACGGCACCTTAATTACAGACAAAAGGCGTAACGAGAATAAATGCTCTTTGATGCCGACTTTGAAAAACAGACAGAACAGGCCTGCGTAGATTTTAACGATAACGCTATGTAAACACCTGATATATTCATAACGTGACTATTTCTGGCGTGTAGCGCGGGCTTGATTATTCAAGCATTTGTAAATGAACAATCCGGATCTTCCTGATGTTCTAGGTTGGGTAGTTGGCGCCCAAATAGACTATTTTAAAAAAATACATCCCACGGAGAGTATTTTAACGGCTGCACAGAAGAGTTCCACCGGGCAATAATCACTTTTCTGTTTTGCAACAAGACTTATGTCTGACGCCGCTAGCCGAATTGAAGGACATACATTCACGATTTCACCTGAAAGAATACATCGAATATTGATACATGATTAAGAAATTATGCAAATGCCGCGTAAACAATTCAAATATTGAAAATGGTCTATTTTAGTCCACCATCATCAGATGGTTGGCTAGTCAGTGCACATTTTATCCGTCCTCCGTCCGTTAATTCATTTGTTATCGCTATTTCTCATGGAAGGTTCCCCGTGATGCCTTGTTGTGCATGCGTCATTTACGAACTGATCGGACAATCCAAAACGGCCGCCGGTGGCCATCTTGAATTTTGGAATTTGTTATCGCTTTTCCTCAGAAACTACTGAGAAAAGACTCATCAAGTATTTTTTCGTGCGTTGTGCACGAACACTGTAACATTGTTACATTATTCGTCAACCATTCACTAAAAATGTAACAAAATTGTTACATTTTTCGTGCGTTGTGCACGAACAATGTAACAATGTTACATTTTTCGTCAACTGTTCACGAACAATGTAACAAAATTGTTACATTTTTACGAACAATACAACACTGAAAGATGGCTGCTGGGCCAAGTGGTGTTGTTTTTTTGCTCTTGGGTATTGCACTGTTTTACCATCTAAACAGTAAGTTATATCATCAAAAACCTCCTGTACTGCTTGATACCATCCCTGGAAACTAATGTCCAGTCTTAAATGTGAAAACATTGTGCTATGGAAGAGAACTTTTGCAAAAACGTTTTTTATTGGTCACAATAGTAACAACTCTAAGAACAGATAAGGTGAACACTTTTAACCTTACATTTTACCTATGTCTCATACTATCCAATGAAATGAAACTCAATCCAGGACCTAGTGACCAGGGCATTATTCGCCAGCGGGCAAATTTGAGTACGAACTTTACTCAGTGCAATTTACCTGTACTAGCAGCATACATTGAGGTATATTGCACAGGCTGTTCTAACACTTGGCATATAACTTGCCTCCAAGAACAGATCATATAAGTGGGTATAGATATACTTATATGTGGTATTGTGCTAATTGTATCACAAATATATGTCAAAGTGAAAATAACCTTAGAAACGAAGCGTTTCCAGAAACACTGATATCTACAAATGCTCCAGAAGGTTTGCTCTTTTCTTCTTAGAACATAAGAAGTTTGAACACGTTTGATGAAGTACATTCATTGGTTTTAAGTTCCACATTGGACATACTTTGTTTCTGTGAAACATGGCTCACCGATAAACACATGGACAAAGATTCCCATGTCCATGGATACGATCTCATTCGAAGAGATCGAAAACATAAATCAGGTGGTGGGGTAGCCTTGTACATTAAAACTGATATAACGTATATACAACAAAACAACTTACAAGGTGACAATATGGAATCATTGCGGATAGACATTAAGCAGCCTCACACTAAACCAGTGATTTTAGGAACTTTTTACAAACCCCGCAACTCGGATACAAGTTAGTTTGATAACTTTAAAACTACATTAGAGAAACGTTTTACTGAAAACAGAGAGTTATCATCACATGGGATTTCAATATAGATACTTTAACAGAAAATGTGTTGCATACCATGCATAGACCATATATGGACAACACATTCAGGATTGATTTCTTACACTGAGGTGTCGGGCATATCGCTCAGTAACCACCACCCAATCAGCTTTTTAGGAACACGCAGTACGAAATCAACAAATCAACACAACATAATCGAATACATGTATTGAAGTTTTAAAAACTTTATCAATTACATTGAAAGTGTTCCATGGTCATCTCTTGGGGCATTTGATTACATAGATGGCATGGTTACTGGGTTTCAGGACTTGTTTTTAGATATTGTAAACAAACATGTTCCATTCAAAGAAAAACGGCTGAGATCCAGAATGGTGGGACAATGAGATTAATGTTACCATTCAAATTAGAAATAAACATCAGTAAGAAGGTAAAGTGGAATTGTAGAGGCATGGGTATAAATCATGTGTGACTAGGACTTAGACATGGGTATAAATCATGTGTGAATAAGACTTAGACATGGGTATAAATCATGTGGGAATAGGATTAGATATGGGTATAAATTATGTGTGACTAGGAATTAGACATGTGTATAAATCATGTGGGAATAGGATTTAGACATGGGTATACATCATGTGTGACTAGGACTTAGACATGTGTATAAATAATGTGGGAAAAGGACTAAGATATGAGTATAAATCATGTGTGAATAAGACTTAGACATGGGTATAAGTCATGTGTGACTAGGACTTAGATATGAGTATCAATCACGCGGGAATATGACTTTGATATGGGTATAAATCATGTGTGAATAAGACTTAGAAATGGGTATAAATCATGTGTGACTAGGACTTAGACAGGGGTATAAATCATGTGGAAATTGGACTTAGATATGGGTATAAATCATGTGTGATTAGGACTTAGACATGGGTATCAATCATGTGGGAATATGACTTAGACATGGATATAAATCATGTGGGAATACGACTTAGACATGGGTATAAATCATGTGTGAATAAGACTTAGACATGGGTATGAATCATGTGTGAAAAGGACTTAGACATGGGTATAAATCATGTGTGACAAGGACTTAGACATGGGTATAAATCATGTGTGAATAAGACTTAGACATGGGTATGAATCATGTGTGACTAGGACTTAGACATCGGTATAAATCGTGTGTGACAAGGACTTTAGACATGGGTATAAATCATGTGTGAATAAAACTTAAACATGGGTATCAATCATGTGGGAATATGACTTAGACATGGGTATAAATCATGTGGGAATAAGACTTAGACATGGGTATCAATCATGTGTGACTAGGACTTAGACATGGGTATAAATCATGTGTGAATAAGACTTAGACATGGGTATGAATCATGTGTGACTAGGACTTAGACATCGGTATAAATCGTGTGTGACAAGGACTTTAGACATGGGTATAAATCATGTGTGAATAAAACTTAAACATGGGTATCAATCATGTGGGAATATGACTTAGACATGGGTATAAATCATGTGGGAATAAGACTTAGACATGGGTATCAATCATGTGTGACTAGGACTTAGACATGGGTATAAATCATGTGTGAATAAGACTTAGACATGGGTATGAATCATGTGTGACTAGGACTTAGACATGGGTATAAATCATGTGTGACAAGGACTTAGACATGGGTATAAATCATGTGTGAATAAAACTTAAACATGGGTATAAATCATGTGTGACTAGGACTTAGACATGGGTATAAATCATGTATGATTGGGTCACTAAGACATAGGTATCAATCATGTGGGAATGGGTCACTTAGACATGGGTGTAAATCATGTGTGAATAAGACTTAGACAGGGGTATAAATCATGTGGAAATTGGACTTAGATATGGGTATAAATCATGTGTGATTAGGACTTAGACATGGGTATCAATCATGTGGGAATATGACTTAGACATGGATATAAATCATGTGGGAATACGACTTAGACATGGGTATAAATCATGTGTGAATAAGACTTAGACATGGGTATGAATCATGTGTGAAAAGGACTTAGACATGGGTATAAATCATGTGTGACAAGGACTTAGACATGGGTATAAATCATGTGTGAATAAGACTTAGACATGGGTATGAATCATGTGTGACTAGGACTTAGACATCGGTATAAATCGTGTGTGACAAGGACTTTAGACATGGGTATAAATCATGTGTGAATAAAACTTAAACATGGGTATCAATCATGTGGGAATATGACTTAGACATGGGTATAAATCATGTGGGAATAAGACTTAGACATGGGTATCAATCATGTGTGACTAGGACTTAGACATGGGTATAAATCATGTGTGAATAAGACTTAGACATGGGTATGAATCATGTGTGACTAGGACTTAGACATCGGTATAAATCGTGTGTGACAAGGACTTTAGACATGGGTATAAATCATGTGTGAATAAAACTTAAACATGGGTATCAATCATGTGGGAATATGACTTAGACATGGGTATAAATCATGTGGGAATAAGACTTAGACATGGGTATCAATCATGTGTGACTAGGACTTAGACATGGGTATAAATCATGTGTGAATAAGACTTAGACATGGGTATGAATCATGTGTGACTAGGACTTAGACATGGGTATAAATCATGTGTGACAAGGACTTAGACATGGGTATAAATCATGTGTGAATAAAACTTAAACATGGGTATAAATCATGTGTGACTAGGACTTAGACATGGGTATAAATCATGTATGATTGGGTCACTAAGACATAGGTATCAATCATGTGGGAATGGGTCACTTAGACATGGGTGTAAATCATGTGTGAATAAGACTTAGACATGGGTGTAAATCATGTGTGACAAGGACTTAGACATGGGTATAAATAATGTGTGAATAAAACTTAGACATGGGTATAAATCATGTGTGACTAGGACTTAGACATACGTATAAATCATGTGGGAATAAGACTTAGACATGGGTATAAATCATGTGTGACTAGGACTTAGACATGGGTATGAATCATGTGTGAATAGGACGTAGACATGGGTATAAATCATGTGTGACTAGGACTTAGACATGGATATAAATCATGTGTGAATAAGACTTAGACATGGGTATGAATCATGTGTGACTAGGACTTAGACATCAGTATAAATCATGTGTGACAAGGACTTAGACATTGGTATAAATCATGTGTGAATAAAACTTAAACATGGGTATCAATCATGTGGGAATAAGACTTAGACATGGGTATGAATCATGTGTGACTAGGACTTAGACATCGGTATAAATCATGTGTGACAGGGACTTAGACATGGGTATAAATCATGTGTGAATAAAACTTAAACATGGGTATAAATCATGTGTGACTAGGACGTAGACATGGGTATAAATCATGTATGATTGGGTCACTAAGACATAGGTATCAATCATGTGGGAATGGGTCACTTAGACATGGGTGTAAATCATGTGTGAATAAGACTTAGACATGGGTGTAAATAATGAGTGACAAGGACTTAGACATGGGTATAAATCATGTGTGAATAAAACTTAGACATGGGTATAAATCATGTGTGACTAGGACTTAGACATGGGTATAAATCATGTATGATTGGGTCATTAAGACATGGGTATAAATCATGTTGGAATGGGTCACTTAGACATGGGTGTAAATCATGTGTGAATAAGACTTAGACATGGGTATGAATCATGTGTGACTAGGACTTAGACATCGGTATAAATCATGTGTGACAAGGACTTAGACATGGGTATAAATCATGTGTGAATAAAACTTAAACATGGGTATAAATCATGTGTGACTAGGACTTAGACATGGGTATAAATCATGTATGATTGGGTCACTAAGACATAGGTATCAATCATGTGGGAATGGGTCACTTAGACATTGGTGTAAATCATGTGTGAATAAGACTTAGACATGCGTGTAAATAATGAGTGACAAGGACTTAGACATGGGTATAAATCATGTGTGAATAAAACTTAGACATGGGTATAAATCATGTGTGACTAGGACTTAGACATGGGTATAAATCATGTATGATTGGGTCACTAAGACATAGGTATCAATCATGTGGGAATGGGTCACTTAGACATGGGTATAAATCATGTGTGAATAATACTTAGACATGGGTATAAATCATGTGTGACCAGTACTTAGACATGGGTATAAATCATGTGTGAATAAGGCTTAGACATGGGTATAAATCATGTGTGACTAGGACTTAGACATGGGTATAAATCATGTATGATTGGGTAACTTAGATATGGGTGTAAATCATGTGTCAATAAGACTTAGACATGGGTATAAATCATGTGGGAATAAGACTTGGAAATGGGTATAAATCATGTGTGACTAGGACTTAGACATGGGTATGAATCACGTGTGAATAAGACTTAGACATGGGTATAAATCATGTGTGACTAGTACTTAGACATGAGTATAAATCATGTGTGACTAGGATTTGAACATGGGTATAAATCATTTGTGAATAAGACTTAGACATGGGTATAATTCATGTGTGAATAAGGCTTAGACATGGGTATAAATCATGTGTGAATAGGACTTAGACATGGGTATAAATCATGTGTGAATAAGGCTTAGACATGGGTATAAATCATGTGTGACTAGGACTTAGACATGGGTATAAATCATGTGTGACTAGGACTTAGATATGGGTATAAATCATGTGTGACTAGGACTTAGACATGGGTATAAATCATGTGTGAATAAGGCTTAGACATGGGTATAAATCATGTGTGAATAAAACTTAGACATGGGTATAAATCATGTATGATTGGGTCACTTAGACATGAGTATAAATCATGTGTGACTAGGACTTAGACATGGGTATAAATAATGTGTGAATAAGACTTAGATATGGGTATAAATCATGTATGATTGGGTCACTTAGACATGAGTATAAATCATGTGTGACAAGGACTTAGACATGAGTATAAATCATGTGTGACTAGAACTTAGACATGGGTATAAATCATGTGTGAATAAGACCTAGACATGGGAATAAATCATGTGGGAATAAGACTTAGACATGGGTATAAATCATGTGTGAATAAAACTTAGACATGGGTATAAATCATGTATGATTGGGTCACTTAGACATGAGTATAAATCATGTGTGACTAGGACTTTGACATGGGTATAAATTATGTGTGAATAAGACTTAGATATGGGTATAAATCATGTATGATTGGGTCACTTAGACATGGGTATAAATCATGTGTGACAAGGACTTATACATGAGTATAAATCATGTGTGACTAGAACTTAGACATGGGTATAAATCATGTGTGAATAGGACTTAGACATGGGTATAAATCATGTATGATTGGGTCACTTAAACATGGGTATAAACCATGTTTGATTGGGTCACTAAGACATGGGTATAAATCATGTGGGAATGGGTCACTTAGACATGGGTATAAATCATGTTTGATTTGGTCACTAAGACATGGGTGTAAATCATGTATGAATAAGACTTAGACATTAGTATCAATCATGCGGGAATAGGACTTAGACATACGTATAAATCATGTGTGACTAGGACTTAGACGTGGGTATAAATCATGTGTGACTAGGATTTATACATGGGTATAAATCATGTGGGAATGAGACTTAGACATGGGTATAAATCATCTGTGAAAAAGACTTGGAAATGGGTATCAATCATGTGGGAATAAGACTTGGAAATGGGTATAAATCATGTGTGAATAAGACTTAGACATGGGTATGAATCATGTGTGACTAGGACTTAGACATGGGTATAAAGCATGTGTGAATAAAACTTAAATATGGGTATCAATCATGAGGGAATATGACTTAGACATGGGTATAAATCATGTGGGAATAAGACTTAGACATGGGTATAAATCATGTGTGACTAGGACTTAGACATGGGTATAAATCATGTGTGAATAAGACTTAGACATGGGTATGAATCATGTGTGACTAGGACTTAGACATCGGTATAAATCATGTGTGACAAGGACTTAGACATGGGTATAAATCATATGTGAATAAAACTTAAACATGGGTATAAATCATGTGTGACTAGGACTTAGACATGGGTATAAATCATGTGTGACTAGGACTTAGACATGGATATAAATCATGTGTGAATAAGACTTAGACATGGGTATAAATCATGTGTGAATAAGGCTTAGACATGGGTATAAATCATGTATGATTGGGTCACTTAGACATGAGTATAAATCTTGTGTGACTAGGACATAGACATGGGTATAAATTATGTGTGAATAAGACTTAGATATGGGTATAAATCATGTATGATTGGGTCACTTAGACATGGGTATAAATCATGTGTGACAAGGACTTAGACATGAGTATAAATCATGTGTGACTAGAACTTAGACATGGGTATAAATCATGTGTGAATAAAACTTAGACATGGGTATACATCATGTATGATTGGGTCACTTAGACATGGGTATAAATCATGTGTGACAAGGACTTAGACATGAGTATAAATCATGTGTGACTAGAACTTAGACATGGGTATCAATCATGTGGGAAAAAAGACTTAGACATGGGTATAAATCCTGTGTGAATAAGACTTAGACATGGGTATAAATCATGTGTGAATAAAACTTAGACATGGGTATAAATCATGTATGATTGGGTCACTTAGACATGGGTATAAATCATGTGTGACAAGGACTTAGACATGAGTATAAATCATGTGTGACTAGAACTTAGACATGGGTATCAATCATGTGGGAAAAAAGACTTAGACATGGGTATAAATCATGTGTGACTAGGACTTAGAAATGGGTATAAATCATTTGTGATTAGGACTTAGACAAGGGTATAAATCATGTACGAATATGACTTTGATATGGGTATAAATCCTGTATGAATAAGACTTAGACATGGGTATAAATCATGTGCGAATATGACTTTGATATGGGTATAAATCATGTGTGACTACGACTTAGACATAGGTATAAATCATGTGCGAATATGACTTTGATATGGGTATAAATCATGTGTGACTAGGACTTAGACGTGGGTATATATCATGTATGACTAGGACTTAGACGTGGGTATCAATCATGTGCGAGTAGGACTTAGACATGGGTATAAATCATGTGGGAATATGGCTTAGACATGGGTATAAGTCATGTGTGACTAGGACCTAGACATGGGTATAAATCATGTTTGACTAGGACTTAGACATGGGTATAAATCATGTGTGACTAGGACTTAGACATGGGTATAAATCATATGTGAATAAGACTTAGACATGGGTATAAATCATGTCTGGATAAGACTTAGACATGGGTATCAATCATGTGGGAAAAAGACTTAGACATGGGTATAAATCATGTGTGACTAGGTCTTAGACATGGGTATAAATCATTTGTGATTAGGACTTAGACATGAGTATAAATCATGTGCGAATATGACTTTGATATGGGTATAAATCATGTGTGAATAAGACTTAGAAATGGGTATAAATCATGTGTGATTAGGACATAGACATGGGTATAAATCATGTGTGACTAGGACTTAGACATAGGTATAAATGTATGTATGATTGGGTCACTAACACATGGGTATCAATCATGTTGGAATGGGTCACTTAGACATGGGTGTAAATCATGTGTGAATAAGACTTAGACATGGGTATAAAGCATGTGTGACTAGGACTTAAACATGGGTATAAATCATGTGTGAATAAGACTTAGACATGTGTATAAATCATGTGTGAATAAGGCTTAGACATGGGTATAAATCATGTGTGACTAGGACTTAGACATGGGTATAAATCATGTATGATTGGGTAACTTAGATATGGGTGTAAATCATGTGTCAATAAGACTTAGACATGGGTATAAATCATGCGGGAATAGGACTTAGACATGGGTATAAATCATGTGTGAATGAGACTTAGACATTAGTATAAATCATGTGAGACTAGTACTTAGACATGAGTATAAATCATGTGTGACTAGGACTTAGATATGGGTATGAATCATGTGTGACTAGGACTTAGACATGGGTATAAATCATGTGTGAATAAGACTTAGACATGGGTATAATTCATGTGGGAATAAGGCTTAGACATGGGTATAGATCATGTGTGAATAGGACTTAGACATGGGTATAAATCATGTGTGAATAAGGCTTAGACATGGGTATAAATCATGTGTGACTAGGACTTAGACATGGGTATAAATCATGTGTGACTAGGACTTAGACATGGGTATAAATCATGTGTGACTAGGACTTAGATATGGGTATGAATCATGTGTGACTAGGACTTAGACATGGGTATAAATCATGTGTGAATAAGGCTTAGACATGGGTATAAATCATGTATGATTGGGTCACTTAGACATGAGTATAAATCTTGTGTGACTAGGACATAGACATGGGTATAAATTATGTGTGAATAAGACTTAGATATGGGTATAAATCATGTATGATTGGGTCACTTAGACATGGGTATAAATCATGTGTGACAAGGACTTAGACATGAGTATAAATCATGTGTGACTAGAACTTAGACATGGGTATGAATCATGTGTGAATAAAACTTAGACATGGGTATAAATCATGTATGATTGGATCACTTAGACATGGGTATAAATCATGTGTGACAAGGACTTAGACATGAGTATAAATCATGTGTGACTAGAACTTAGACATGGGTATCAATCATGTGGGAAAAAAGACTTAGACATGGGTATAAATCCTGTGTGAATAAGACTTAGACATGGGTATAAATCATGTGTGAATAAAACTTAGACATGGGTATAAATCATGTATGATTGGGTCACTTAGACATGGGTATAAATCATATGGGAATAAGACTTGGAAATGGGTATAAATCATGTGTGACAAGGACTTAGACATGAGTATAAATCATGTGTGACTAGAACTTAGACATGGGTATCAATCATGTGGGAAAAAAGACTTAGACATGGGTATAAATCATGTGTGACTAGGACTTAGAAATGGGTATAAATCATTTGTGATTAGGACTTAGACAAGGGTATAAATCATGTACGAATATGACTTTGATATGGGTATAAATCCTGTGTGAATAAGACTTAGACATGGGTATAAATCATGTGCGAATATGACTTTGATATGGGTATAAATCATGTGTGACTACGACTTAGACATGGGTATAAATCATGTGCGAATATGACTTTGATATGGGTATAAATCATGTGTAACTAGGACTTAGACGTGGGTATATATCATGTATGACTAGGACTTAGACGTGGGTATCAATCATGTGCGAGTAGGACTTAGACATGGGTATAAATCGCGTGTGAATAAGACTTAGACATGGGTATAAATCATGTGGGAATATGGCTTAGACATGGGTATAAGTCATGTGTGACTAGGACCTAGACATGGGTATAAATCATGTGTGACTAGGACTTAGACATGGGTATAAATCATGTGTGACTAGGACTTAGACATGGGTATAAATCATTTGTGAATAAGACTTAGACATGGGTATAAATCATGTCTGGATAAGACTTAGACATGGGTATCAATCATGTGGGAAAAAGACTTAGACATGGGTATAAATCATGTGTGACTAGGACTTAGACATGGGTATAAATCATTTGTGATTAGGACTTAGACATGGGTATAAATCATGTGCGAATATGACTTTGATATGGGTATCAATCATGTGTGAATAAGACTTAGATATGGGTATCAATCATGTGGGAAAAAGACTTAGACATGGGTATAAATCATGTGTGACTAGGACTTAGACATGGGTATAAATCATGTGCGAATATGACTTTGATATGGGTATAAATCATGTGTGAATAAGACTTAGAAATGGGTATCAATCATGTGTGATTAGGACTTAGACATGGGTATAAATCATGTGTGACTAGGACTAAGACATGGGTATAAATCATATGTAACTAGGACTTAGACATGGGTATAAATCATGTGTGAATAAGACTTAGACATGGGTATAAATCATGTGTGACTAGGACTTAGACATGTGTATAAATCATGTTGGAATAGGACTTAGACATGGGTATAAATCATGTGTGAATGAGACTTAAACATGGGTATGAATCATGTGTGACTAGGACTTAGACATCAGTATAAATCATGTGTGACAAGGACTTAGACATTGGTATAAATCATGTGTGAATAAAACTTAAACATGGGTATCAATCATGTGGGAATAAGACTTAGACATGGGTATGAATCATGTGTGACTAGGACTTAGACATCGGTATAAATCATGTGTGACAGGGACTTAGACATGGGTATAAATCATGTGTGAATAAAACTTAAACATGGGTATAAATCATGTGTGACTAGGACGTAGACATGGGTATAAATCATGTATGATTGGGTCACTAAGACATAGGTATCAATCATGTGGGAATGGGTCACTTAGACATGGGTGTAAATCATGTGTGAATAAGACTTAGACATGGGTGTAAATAATGAGTGACAAGGACTTAGACATGGGTATAAATCATGTGTGAATAAAACTTAGACATGGGTATAAATCATGTGTGACTAGGACTTAGACATGGGTATAAATCATGTATGATTGGGTCATTAGGACATGGGTATCAATCATGTTGGAATGGGTCACTTAGACATGGGTGTAAATCATGTGTGAATAAGACTTAGACATGGGTATGAATCATGTGTGACTAGGACTTAGACATCGGTATAAATCATGTGTGACAAGGACTTAGACATGGGTATAAATCATGTGTGAATAAAACTTAAACATGGGTATAAATCATGTGTGACTAGGACTTAGACATGGGTATAAATCATGTATGATTGGGTCACTAAGACATAGGTATCAATCATGTGGGAATGGGTCACTTAGACATTGGTGTAAATCATGTGTGAATAAGACTTAGACATGGGTGTAAATAATGAGTGACAAGGACTTAGACATGGGTATAAATCATGTGTGAATAAAACTTAGACATGGGTATAAATCATGTGTGACTAGGACTTAGACATGGGTATAAATCATGTATGATTGGGTCACTAAGACATAGGTATCAATCATGTGGGAATGGGTCACTTAGACATGGGTATAAATCATGTGTGAATAATACTTAGACATGGGTATAAATCATGTGTGACCAGTACTTAGACATGGGTATAAATCATGTGTGAATAAGGCTTAGACATGGGTATAAATCATGTGTGACTAGGACTTAGACATGGGTATAAATCATGTATGATTGGGTAACTTAGATATGGGTGTAAATCATGTGTCAATAAGACTTAGACATGGGTATAAATCATGTGGGAATAAGACTTGGAAATGGGTATAAATCATGTGTGACTAGGACTTAGACATGGGTATGAATCACGTGTGAATAAGACTTAGACATGGGTATAAATCATGTGTGACTAGTACTTAGACATGAGTATAAATCATGTGTGACTAGGATTTAAACATGGGTATAAATCATGTGTGAATAAGACTTAGACATGGGTATAATTCATGTGTGAATAAGGCTTAGACATGGGTATAAATCATGTGTGAATAGGACTTAGACATGGGTATAAATCATGTGTGAATAAGGCTTAGACATGGGTATAAATCATGTGTGACTAGGACTTAGACATGGGTATAAATCATGTGTGACTAGGACTTAGATATGGGTATAAATCATGTGTGACTAGGACTTAGACATGGGTATAAATCATGTGTGAATAAGGCTTAGACATGGGTATAAATCATTTGTGAATAAAACTTAGACATGGGTATAAATCATGTATGATTGGGTCACTTAGACATGAGTATAAATCATGTGTGACTAGGACTTAGACATGGGTATAAATAATGTGTGAATAAGACTTAGATATGGGTATAAATCATGTATGATTGGGTCACTTAGACATGAGTATAAATCATGTGTGACAAGGACTTAGACATGAGTATAAATCATGTGTGACTAGAACTTAGACATGGGTATAAATCATGTGTGAATAAGACCTAGACATGGGAATAAATCATGTGGGAATAAGACTTAGACATGGGTATAAATCATGTGTGAATAAAACTTAGACATGGGTATAAATCATGTATGATTGGGTCACTTAGACATGAGTATAAATCATGTGTGACTAGGACTTTGACATGGGTATAAATTATGTGTGAATAAGACTTAGATATGGGTATAAATCATGTATGATTGGGTCACTTAGACATGGGTATAAATCATGTGTGACAAGGACTTATACATGAGTATAAATCATGTGTGACTAGAACTTAGACATGGGTATAAATCATGTGTGAATAGGACTTAGACATGGGTATAAATCATGTATGATTGGGTCACTTAAACATGGGTATAAACCATGTTTGATTGGGTCACTAAGACATGGGTATAAATCATGTGGGAATGGGTCACTTAGACATGGGTATAAATCATGTTTGATTTGGTCACTAAGACATGGGTGTAAATCATGTATGAATAAGACTTAGACATTAGTATCAATCATGCGGGAATAGGACTTAGACATACGTATAAATCATGTGTGACTAGGACTTAGACGTGGGTATAAATCATGTGTGACTAGGATTTATACATGGGTATAAATCATGTGGGAATGAGACTTAGACATGGGTATAAATCATCTGTGAAAAAGACTTGGAAATGGGTATCAATCATGTGGGAATAAGACTTGGAAATGGGTATAAATCATGTGTGAATAAGACTTAGACATGGGTATGAATCATGTGTGACTAGGACTTAGACATGGGTATAAAGCATGTGTGAATAAAACTTAAATATGGGTATCAATCATGAGGGAATATGACTTAGACATGGGTATAAATCATGTGGGAATAAGACTTAGACATGGGTATAAATCATGTGTGACTAGGACTTAGACATGGGTATAAATCATGTGTGAATAAGACTTAGACATGGGTATGAATCATGTGTGACTAGGACTTAGACATCGGTATAAATCATGTGTGACAAGGACTTAGACATGGGTATAAATCATATGTGAATAAAACTTAAACATGGGTATAAATCATGTGTGACTAGGACTTAGACATGGGTATAAATCATGTGTGACTAGGACTTAGACATGGATATAAATCATGTGTGAATAAGACTTAGACATGGGTATAAATCATGTGTGAATAAGGCTTAGACATGGGTATAAATCATGTATGATTGGGTCACTTAGACATGAGTATAAATCATGTGTGACTAGAACTTAGACATGGGTATAAATCATGTGTGAATAAAACTTAGACATGGGTATACATCATGTATGATTGGGTCACTTAGACATGGGTATAAATCATGTGTGACAAGGACTTAGACATGAGTATAAATCATGTGTGACTAGAACTTAGACATGGGTATCAATCATGTGGGAAAAAAGACTTAGACATGGGTATAAATCCTGTGTGAATAAGACTTAGACATGGGTATAAATCATGTGTGAATAAAACTTAGACATGGGTATAAATCATGTATGATTGGGTCACTTAGACATGGGTATAAATCATGTGTGACAAGGACTTAGACATGAGTATAAATCATGTGTGACTAGAACTTAGACATGGGTATCAATCATGTGGGAAAAAAGACTTACACATGGGTATAAATCATGTGTGACTAGGACTTAGAAATGGGTATAAATCATTTGTGATTAGGACTTAGACAAGGGTATAAATCATGTACGAATATGACTTTGATATGGGTATAAATCCTGTGTGAATAAGACTTAGACATGGGTATAAATCATGTGCGAATATGACTTTGATATGGGTATAAATCATGTGTGACTACGACTTAGACATAGGTATAAATCATGTGCGAATATGACTTTGATATGGGTATAAATCATGTGTGACTAGGACTTAGACGTGGGTATCAATCATGTGCGAGTAGGACTTAGACATGGGTATAAATCACGTGTGAATAAGACTTAGACATGGGTATAAATCATGTGGGAATATGGCTTAGACATGGGTATAAGTCATGTGTGACTAGGACCTAGACATGGGTATAAATCATGTTTGACTAGGACTTAGACATGGGTATAAATCATGTGTGACTAGGACTTAGACATGGGTATAAATCATCTGTGAATAAGACTTAGACATGGGTATAAATCATGTCTGGATAAGACTTAGACATGGGTATCAATCATGTGGGAAAAAGACTTAGACATGGGTATAAATCATGTGTGACTAGGTCTTAGACATGGGTATAAATCATTTGTGATTAGGACTTAGACATGAGTATAAATCATGTGCGAATATGACTTTGATATGGGTATAAATCATGTGTGAATAAGACTTAGAAATGGGTATAAATCATGTGTGATTAGGACATAGACATGGGTATAAATCATGTGTGACTAGGACTTAGACATAGGTATAAATGTATGTATGATTGGGTCACTAACACATGGGTATCAATCATGTTGGAATGGGTCACTTAGACATGGGTGTAAATCATGTGTGAATAAGACTTAGACATGGGTATAAAGCATGTGTGACTAGGACTTAAACATGGGTATAAATCATGTGTGAATAAGACTTAGACATGTGTATAAATCATGTGTGAATAAGGCTTAGACATGGGTATAAATCATGTGTGACTAGGACTTAGACATGGGTATAAATCATGTATGATTGGGTAACTTAGATATGGGTGTAAATCATGTGTCAATAAGACTTAGACATGGGTATAAATCATGCGGGAATAGGACTTAGACATGGGTATAAATCATGTGTGAATGAGACTTAGACATTAGTATAAATCATGTGAGACTAGTACTTAGACATGAGTATAAATCATGTGTGACTAGGACTTAGATATGGGTATGAATCATGTGTGACTAGGACATAGACATGGGTATAAATCATGTGTGAATAAGACTTAGACATGGGTATAATTCATGTGGGAATAAGGCTTAGACATGTGTATAGATCATGTGTGAATAGGACTTAGACATGGGTATAAATCATGTGTGAATAAGGCTTAGACATGGGTATAAATCATGTGTGACTAGGACTTAGACATGGGTATAAATCATGTGTGACTAGGACTTAGACATGGGTATAAATCATGTGTGACTAGGACTTAGATATGGGTATGAATCATGTGTGACTAGGACTTAGACATGGGTATAAATCATGTGTGAATAAGGCTTAGACATGGGTATAAATCATGTATGATTGGGTCACTTAGACATGAGTATAAATCTTGTGTGACTAGGACATAGACATGGGTATAAATTATGTGTGAATAAGACTTAGATATGGGTATAAATCATGTATGATTGGGTCACTTAGACATGGGTATAAATCATGTGTGACAAGGACTTAGACATGAGTATAAATCATGTGTGACTAGAACTTAGACATGGGTATGAATCATGTGTGAATAAAACTTAGACATGGGTATAAATCATGTATGATTGGATCACTTAGACATGGGTATAAATCATGTGTGACAAGGACTTAGACATGAGTATAAATCATGTGTGACTAGAACTTAGACATGGGTATCAATCATGTGGGAAAAAAGACTTAGACATGGGTATAAATCCTGTGTGAATAAGACTTAGACATGGGTATAAATCATGTGTGAATAAAACTTAGACATGGGTATAAATCATGTATGATTGGGTCACTTAGACATGGGTATAAATCATATGGGAATAAGACTTGGAAATGGGTATAAATCATGTGTGACAAGGACTTAGACATGAGTATAAATCATGTGTGACTAGAACTTAGACATGGGTATCAATCATGTGGGAAAAAAGACTTAGACATGGGTATAAATCATGTGTGACTAGGACTTAGAAATGGGTATAAATCATTTGTGATTAGGACTTAGACAAGGGTATAAATCATGTACGAATATGACTTTGATATGGGTATAAATCCTGTGTGAATAAGACTTAGACATGGGTATAAATCATGTGCGAATATGACTTTGATATGGGTATAAATCATGTGTGACTACGACTTAGACATGGGTATAAATCATGTGCGAATATGACTTTGATATGGGTATAAATCATGTGTAACTAGGACTTAGACGTGGGTATATATCATGTATGACTAGGACTTAGACGTGGGTATCAATCATGTGCGAGTAGGACTTAGACATGGGTATAAATCGCGTGTGAATAAGACTTAGACATGGGTATAAATCATGTGGGAATATGGCTTAGACATGGGTATAAGTCATGTGTGACTAGGACCTAGACATGGGTATAAATCATGTGTGACTAGGACTTAGACATGGGTATAAATCATGTGTGACTAGGACTTAGACATGGGTATAAATCATCTGTGAATAAGACTTAGACATGGGTATAAATCATGTCTGGATAAGACTTAGACATGGGTATCAATCATGTGGGAAAAAGACTTAGACATGGGTATAAATCATGTGTGACTAGGACTTAGACATGGGTATAAATCATTTGTGATTAGGACTTAGACATGGGTATAAATCATGTGCGAATATGACTTTGATATGGGTATCAATCATGTGTGAATAAGACTTAGATATGGGTATCAATCATGTGGGAAAAAGACTTAGACATGGGTATAAATCATGTGTGACTAGGACTTAGACATGGGTATAAATCATGTGCGAATATGACTTTGATATGGGTATAAATCATGTGTGAATAAGACTTAGAAATGGGTATCAATCATGTGTGATTAGGACTTAGACATGGGTATAAATCATGTGTGACTAGGACTAAGACATGGGTATAAATCATATGTAACTAGGACTTAGACATGGGTATAAATCATGTGTGAATAAGACTTAGACATGGGTATAAATCATGTGTGACTAGGACTTAGACATGTGTATAAATCATGTTGGAATAGGACTTAGACATGGGTATAAATCATGTGTGAATGAGACTTAAACATGGGTATAAATCATGTGTGAATAAGACTTAGATATGGGTATAAATCATGTGTAAATAAGACTTAGACATGGGTATAAATCATGTGTGACTAGGACTTAGACATGGGCATAAATCATCTGTGAATAAGACTTAGGCATGGGTATAAATTATGTGTGAATAAGACTTAGACATGGGTATCAATCATGTGGGAAAAAGTCTTAGACATGGGTATAAATCATGTGTGATTAAGACTTAGACATGGGTATAAATCATATGTAACTAGGACTTAGACATGGGTATAAATCATGTGTGAATGAGACTTAAACATGGGTATAAATCATGTTGGAATAGGACTTAGACATGGGTATAAATCATGTGTGAATGAGACTTAAACATGGGTATAAATCATGTGTGAATAAGACTTAGATATGGGTATAAATCATGTGTGACTAGGACTTAGACATGGGTATAAATCATGTCTGAATAAGACTTAGACATGGGTATATATCATGTGTGCCTAGGACTTAGACATGGGTATAAATCATGTCTGAATAAGACTTAGACATGGGTATATATCATGTGTGACTAGGACTTAGACATGGGTATAAATCATGTCTGAATAAGACTTAGACATGGGTATATATCATGTGTGCCTAGGACTTAGACATGGGTATAAATCATATATGAATGAGACTTAAACATGAGTATAAATCATGTGTGATTGGCTCACTAAGACATGTGTATAAATCATGTGGGAATGGGTCACTTAGACATGAGTATAAATTATCTGTGAATAAGACTTAGACATGGGTATCAATCATGTGGGAAAAAAGACTTAGACATGGGTATAAATAATTTGTGACTAGGACTTAGACATGGGTATAAATGATGTATGATTGGATAACTAAGACATGGGTATAAATCATGTGGGAATGGGTCACTTAGATATGGGTGTAAATCATGTGTGAATAAGACTTACACATGGGTATAAATCATGCGGGAATAGGACTTAGACATGGGTATAAATCATGTGTGACTAGGACTTAGAAATGGGTATAAATCATGTGTGAATAAGACTTAGAAATGGGTATAAATCATGTGTGATTAGGACTTAGACATGGGTATAAATCATGTGTGACTAAGACTTAGACATGGGTATAAATCATGTGGGAATATGACTTAGACATGGGTATAAATCTTTTATGAATAACACTTAGATATGGGTATAAATCATGTGGGAATAGGACTTAGACATGGGTATAAATCATGTGTGACTAAGACTTAGACATGGGTATAAATTATGTGGGAATAGGACTTAGACATGGGTATAAATTATGTGTGAATAATACTTAAACATGGGTATAAATCCTGTGTGACTAGGACTTTGAAAGGGGTATAAATCATCTGTGAATAAGACTTAGGCATGGGTATAAATCATGTGGGAATGGGTCACTTAGACATGGGTATAAATCATCTGTGAATAAGACTTAGACATGGGTATAAATCATGTGTGATTAGGACTTAGACATGGGTATAAATCATGTATGATTGGGTCACTAAGACATGGGTATACATCATGTGGGAATGGGTCACTTAGACATGGGTGTAAATCATGTGTGAATAAGACTTACACATGGGTATAAATCATGCGGGAATAGGACTTAGACATGGGTATAAATAATGTGTGATTAGGACTTAGACATGGGTATAAATCATGTGGGAATATGACTTTGATATGGGTGTAAATCATGTGTGAAAAAGACTTAGAAATGGGTATAAATCATGTGTGATTAAGACTTAGGCATGGGTATAAATCATGTGGGAATGGGTCACTTAGACATGGGTATAAATCATCTGTGAATAAGACTTAGACATGGGTATAAATCATGTGTGATTAGGACTTAGACATGGGTATAAATCATGTATGATTGGGTCACTAAGACATGGGTATACATCATGTGGGAATGGGTCACTTAGACATGGGTGTAAATCATGTGTGAATAAGACTTACACATGGGTATAAATCATGCGGGAATAGGACTTAGACATGGGTATAAATAATGTGGGAATAGGACTTAGACATGGGTATAAATCATGTGTGACTAAGACTTAGACATGGGTATAAATCATGTGGGAATATGACTTAGACATGGGTATAAATCTTTTATGAATAACACTTAGATATGGGTATAAATCATGTGGGAATAGGACTTAGATATGGGTATAGATCATGTGTGAATAAGACTGAGACATGAGTATAAATCATGTGTAACTAAGATTTAAACATGGGTATAAATCATGTGTGAATGAGACTTATACATGGGTATAAATCATGTGTGACTACGACTTATACAATGGTATAAATCATGTGTGACTAGTACTTAGACGTGGGTATAAATCATGTGTGACTACAACTTAGATGTGGGTATAAATCATGTGGGAATAGGACTTAGACATGGGTATAAATCATGTGGGAATAGGACTTAGACATGGGTATAAATCATGTGTGAATAATACTTATACAAGGGTATAAATCATGTGTGACTAGGACTTGGACATGGGTATAAATCATGTGTGAATAAGACTTAGACATGGGTATAAATCATGTGTGACTAGGACTTAGACATGGGTATAAATCATCTGTGAATAAGACTTAGACATGGGTACAAATCATGTGTGACTAGGACTTAGACATGGGTATAAATCATGTATGATTGGGTCACTAAGACATTGGTATACATCATGTTGGAATGGGTCACTTAGACATGGGTGTAAATCATGTGTGAATAAGACTTACACATGGGTATAGATCATGCGGGAATAGGACTTAGACATGGGTATAAATCATGTGTGACTAGGACTTAGACATGGGTATAAATCATGTGGGAATAGGACTTTGATATGGGTGTAAATCATGTGTGAAAAAGACTTTGAAATGGGTATAAATCATGTGTGATTAGGACTTAGAAATGGGTATAAATCATGTGTGACTAAGACTTAGACATGGGTATAAATCATGTGGGAATATGACTTAGACATGGGTATAAACTTTTATGAATAACACTTAGATATGGGTATAAAGCATGTGGGAATAGGACTTAGATATGGGTATAGATCATGTGTGAATAAGACTTAGACAGGGGTATAAATCATGTGTGAATAATACTTATACAAGGGTATAAATCATGTGTGACTAGGACTTGGACATGGGTATAAATCATGTGTGAATAAGACTTAGACATGGGTATAAATCATGTGTGACTAGGACTTAGACATGTGTATAAATCATGTGTGAATAAGGCTTAGACATGGGTATAAATCATGTGTGACTAGGACTTAGACATGGGTATAAATCATGTATGATTGGGTAACTTAGATATGGGTGTAAATCATGTGTCAATAAGACTTAGACATGGGTATAAATCATGCGGGAATAGGACTTAGACATGGGTATAAATCATGTGTGAATGAGACTTAGACATTAGTATAAATCATGTGAGACTAGTACTTAGACATGAGTATAAATCATGTGTGACTAGGACTTAGATATGGGTATGAATCATGTGTGACTAGGACTTAGACATGGGTATAAATCATGTGTGACTAGGACTTAGACATGGGTATAAATCATGTGTGAATAAGACTTAGACATGGGTATAATTCATGTGGGAATAAGGCTTAGACATGGGTATAGATCATGTGTGAATAGGACTTAGACATGGGTATAAATCATGTGTGAATAAGGCTTAGACATGGGTATAAATCATGTGTGACTAGGACTTAGACATGGGTATAAATCATGTGTGACTAGGACTTAGACATGGGTATAAATCATGTGTGACTAGGACTTAGATATGGGTATGAATCATGTGTGACTAGGACTTAGACATGGGTATAAATCATGTGTGAATAAGGCTTAGACATGGGTATAAATCATGTATGATTGGGTCACTTAGACATGAGTATAAATCTTGTGTGACTAGGACATAGACATGGGTATAAATTATGTGTGAATAAGACTTAGATATGGGTATAAATCATGTATGATTGGGTCACTTAGACATGGGTATAAATCATGTGTGACAAGGACTTAGACATGAGTATAAATCATGTGTGACTAGAACTTAGACATGGGTATGAATCATGTGTGAATAAAACTTAGACATGGGTATAAATCATGTATGATTGGATCACTTAGACATGGGTATAAATCATGTGTGACAAGGACTTAGACATGAGTATAAATCATGTGTGACTAGAACTTAGACATGGGTATCAATCATGTGGGAAAAAAGACTTAGACATGGGTATAAATCCTGTGTGAATAAGACTTAGACATGGGTATAAATCATGTGTGAATAAAACTTAGACATGGGTATAAATCATGTATGATTGGGTCACTTAGACATGGGTATAAATCATATGGGAATAAGACTTGGAAATGGGTATAAATCATGTGTGACAAGGACTTAGACATGAGTATAAATCATGTGTGACTAGAACTTAGACATGGGTATCAATCATGTGGGAAAAAAGACTTAGACATGGGTATAAATCATGTGTGACTAGGACTTAGAAATGGGTATAAATCATTTGTGATTAGGACTTAGACAAGGGTATAAATCATGTACGAATATGACTTTGATATGGGTATAAATCCTGTGTGAATAAGACTTAGACATGGGTATAAATCATGTGCGAATATGACTTTGATATGGGTATAAATCATGTGTGACTACGACTTAGACATGGGTATAAATCATGTGCGAATATGACTTTGATATGGGTATAAATCATGTGTAACTAGGACTTAGACGTGGGTATATATCATGTATGACTAGGACTTAGACGTGGGTATCAATCATGTGCGAGTAGGACTAAGATATGGGTATAAATCGCGTGTGAATAAGACTTAGACATGGGTATAAATCATGTGGGAATATGGCTTAGACATGGGTATAAGTCATGTGTGACTAGGACCTAGACATGGGTATAAATCATGTGTGACTAGGACTTAGACATGGGTATAAATCATGTGTGACTAGGACTAAGACATGGGTATAAATCATCTGTGAATAAGACTTAGACATGGGTATAAATCATGTCTGGATAAGACTTAGACATGGGTATCAATCATGTGGGAAAAAGACTTAGACATGGGTATAAATCATGTGTGACTAGGACTTAGACATGGGTATAAATCATGTGTGACTAGGACTTAGACATGGGTATAAATCATGTGTGACTAGGACTTAGATATGGGTATGAATCATGTGTGACTAGGACTTAGACATGGGTATAAATCATGTGTGAATAAGGCTTAGACATGGGTATAAATCATGTATGATTGGGTCACTTAGACATGAGTATAAATCTTGTGTGACTAGGACATAGACATGGGTATAAATTATGTGTGAATAAGACTTAGATATGGGTATAAATCATGTATGATTGGGTCACTTAGACATGGGTATAAATCATGTGTGACAAGGACTTAGACATGAGTATAAATCATGTGTGACTAGAACTTAGACATGGGTATGAATCATGTGTGAATAAAACTTAGACATGGGTATAAATCATGTATGATTGGATCACTTAGACATGGGTATAAATCATGTGTGACAAGGACTTAGACATGAGTATAAATCATGTGTGACTAGAACTTAGACATGGGTATCAATCATGTGGGAAAAAAGACTTAGACATGGGTATAAATCCTGTGTGAATAAGACTTAGACATAGGTATAAATCATGTGTGAATAAAACTTAGACATGGGTATAAATCATGTATGATTGGGTCACTTAGACATGGGTATAAATCATATGGGAATAAGACTTGGAAATGGGTATAAATCATGTGTGACAAGGACTTAGACATGAGTATAAATCATGTGTGACTAGAACTTAGACATGGGTATCAATCATGTGGGAAAAAAGACTTAGACATGGGTATAAATCATGTGTGACTAGGACTTAGAAATGGGTATAAATCATTTGTGATTAGGACTTAGACAAGGGTATAAATCATGTACGAATATGACTTTGATATGGGTATAAATCCTGTGTGAATAAGACTTAGACATGGGTATAAATCATGTGCGAATATGACTTTGATATGGGTATAAATCATGTGTGACTACGACTTAGACATGGGTATAAATCATGTGCGAATATGACTTTGATATGGGTATAAATCATGTGTAACTAGGACTTAGACGTGGGTATATATCATGTATGACTAGGACTTAGACGTGGGTATCAATCATGTGCGAGTAGGACTAAGATATGGGTATAAATCGCGTGTGAATAAGACTTAGACATGGGTATAAATCATGTCGGAATATGGCTTAGACATGGGTATAAGTCATGTGTGACTAGGACCTAGACATGGGTATAAATCATGTGTGACTAGGACTTAGACATGGGTATAAATCATGTGTGACTAGGACTTAGACATGGGTATAAATCATCTGTGAATAAGATTTAGACATGGGTATAAATCATGTCTGGATAAGACTTAGACATGGGTATCAATCATGTGGGAAAAAGACTTAGACATGGGTATAAATCATGTGTGACTAGGACTTAGACATGGGTATAAATCATTTGTGATTAGGACTTAGACATGGGTATCAATCATGTGTGAATAAGACTTAGATATGGGTATCAATCATGTGGGAAAAAGACTTAGACATGGGTATAAATCATGTGTGACTAGGACTTAGACATGGGTATAAATCATGTGCGAATATGACTTTGATATGGGTATAAATCATGTGTGAATAAGACTTAGAAATGGGTATCAATCATGTGTGATTAGGACTTAGACATGGGTATAAATCATGTGTGACTAGGACTAAGACATGGGTATAAATCATATGTAACTAGGACTTAGACATGGGTATAAATCATGTGTGAATAAGACTTAGACATGGGTATAAATCATGTGTGACTAGGACTTAGACATGTGTATAAATCATGTTGGAATAGGACTTAGACATGGGTATAAATCATGTGTGAATGAGACTTAAACATGGGTATAAATCATGTGTGAATAAGACTTAGATATGGGTATAAATCATGTGTAAATAAGACTTAGACATGGGTATAAATCATGTGTGACTAGGACTTAGACATGGGTATAAATCATCTGTGAATAAGACTTAGGCATGGGTATAAATTATGTGTGAATAAGACTTAGACATGGGTATCAATCATGTGGGAAAAAGTCTTAGACATGGGTATAAATCATGTGTGATTAAGACTTAGACATGGGTATAAATCATATGTAACTAGGACTTAGACATGGGTATAAATCATGTGTGAATGAGACTTAAACATGGGTATAAATCATGTTGGAATAGGACTTAGACATGGGTATAAATCATGTGTGAATGAGACTTAAACATGGGTATAAATCATGTGTGAATAAGACTTAGATATGGGTATAAATCATGTGTGACTAGGACTTAGACATGGGTATAAATCATGTCTGAATAAGACTTAGAAATGGGTATATATCATGTGTGCCTAGGACTTAGACATGGGTATAAATCATGTCTGAATAAGACTTAGACATGGGTATATATCATGTGTGACTAGGACTTAGACATGGGTATAAATCATGTCTGAATAAGACTTAGACATGGGTATAAATAATGTGTGATTAGGACTTAGACATGGGTATAAATCATGTGGGAATATGACTTAGACATGGGTATAAATCATGTCTGAATAAGACTTAGACATGGGTATATATCATGTGTGCCTAGGACTTAGACATGGGTATAAATCATATATGAATGAGACTTAAACATGGGTATAAATCATGTATGATTGGCTCACTAAGACATGTGTATAAATCATGTGGGAATGGGTCACTTAGACATGAGTATAAATTATCTGTGAATAAGACTTAGACATGGGTATCAATCATGTGGGAAAAAAGACTTAGACATGGGTATAAATAATTTGTGACTAGGACTTAGACATGGGTATAAATGATGTATGATTGGGTAACTAAGACATGGGTATAAATCATGTGGGAAAGGGTCACTTAGATATGGGTGTAAATCATGTGTGAATAAGACTTACACATGGGTATAAATCATGCGGGAATAGGACTTAGACATGGGTATAAATCATGTGTGACTAGGACTTAGAAATGGGTATAAATCATGTGTGAATAAGACTTAGAAATGGGTATAAATCATGTGTGATTAGGACTTAGACATGGGTATAAATCATGTGTGACTAAGACTTAGACATGGGTATAAATCATGTGGGAATATGACTTAGACATGGGTATAAATCTTTTATGAATAACACTTAGATATGGGTATAAATCATGTGGGAATAGGACTTAGACATGGGTATAAATCATGTGTGACTAAGACTTAGACATGGGTATAAATTATGTGGGAATAGGACTTAGACATGGGTATAAATTATGTGTGAATAATACTTAAACATGGGTATAAATCCTGTGTGACTAGGACTTTGAAAGGGGTATAAATCATCTGTGAATAAGACTTAGGCATGGGTATAAATCATGTGGGAATGGGTCACTTAGACATGGGTATAAATCATCTGTGAATAAGACTTAGACATGGGTATAAATCATGTGTGATTAGGACTTAGACATGGGTATAAATCATGTATGATTGGGTCACTAAGACATGGGTATACATCATGTGGGAATGGGTCACTTAGACATGGGTGTAAATCATGTGTGAATAAGACTTACACATGGGTATAAATCATGCGGGAATAGGACTTAGACTTGGGTATAAATAATGTGTGATTAGGACTTAGACATGGGTATAAATCATGTGGGAATATGACTTTGATATGGGTGTAAATCATGTGTGAAAAAGACTTAGAAATGGGTATAAATCATGTGTGATTAAGACTTAGGCATGGGTATAAATCATGTGGGAATGGGTCACTTAGACATGGGTATAAATCATCTGTGAATAAGACTTAGACATGGGTATAAATCATGTGTGACTAGGACTTAGACATGGGTATAAATCATGTATGATTGGGTCACTAAGACATGGGTATACATCATGTGGGAATGGGTCACTTAGACATGGGTGTAAATCATGTGTGAATAAGACTTACACATGGGTATAAATCATGCGGGAATAGGACTTAGACATGGGTATAAATAATGTGGGAATAGGACTTAGACATGGGTATAAATCATGTGTGACTAAGACTTAGACATGGGTATAAATCATGTGGGAATATGACTTAGACATGGGTATAAATCTTTTATGAATAACACTTAGATATGGGTATAAATCATGTGGGAATAGGACTTAGATATGGGTATAAATCATGTGTAACTAAGATTTAAACATGGGTATAAATCATGTGGGAATATGACTTAGACGTGGGTATCATTAATGTGTGACTAGGACTTAGACATGTGTATAAATCATGTGTGACTAGGACTTAGACATGGGTATAAATTATGTGGGAATAGGACTTAGACATGGGTATAAATTATGTGTGAATAATACTTAAACATGGGTATAAATCATGTGTGACTAGAACTTTGAAAGGGGTATAAATCATCTGTGAATAAGACTTAGGCATGGGTATAAATCATGTGGGAATGGGTCACTTAGACATGGGTATAAATCATCTGTGAATAAGACTTAGACATGGGTATAAATCATGTGTGACTAGGACTTAGATATGGGTATAAATCATGTATGATTGGGTCACTAAGACATGGGTATACATCATGTGGGAATGGGTCACTTAGACATGGGTGTAAATCATGTGTGAATAAGACTTACACATGGGTATAAATCATGCGGGAATAGGACTTAGACATGGGTATAAATAATGTGTGATTAGGACTTAGACATGGGTATAAATCATGTGGGAATATGACTTTGATATGGGTGTAAATCATGTGTGAAAAAGACTTAGAAATGGGTATAAATCATGTGTGATTAGGACTTAGACATGGGTATAAATCATGTGTGACTAAGACTTAGATATGGGTATAAATCATGTGGGAATAGGACTTAGATATGGGTATAGATCATGTGTGAATAAGACTTAGACATGAGTATAAATCATGTGTGACTAAGATTTAAACATGGGTATAAATCATGTGTGAATGAGACTTATACATGGGTATAAATCAGGTGTGACTACGACTTATACAATGGTATAAATCATGTGTGACTAGTACTTAGACGTGGGTATAAATCATGTGTGACTACAACTTAGATGTGGGTATAAATCATGTGTGAATAAGACTTAGACATGGGTATAAATCATGTGTGACTAGGATTTAAACATGGGTATAAACCATGTGTGACTAGTACTTAGACGTGGGTATCAATCATGTGTGACTAGGACTTAGACGTGGGTATCAATCATGTGTGACTAGGACTTAGACATGTGTATAAATCATGTGTGACTAAAACCTGGACATGAGTATAAATAATGTGTGACTAGGACTTAGAAATGGGTATAAATCATTTTGGAATAGGACTTAGACATGGGTATAAATCATGTGTGACTAGGACTTAGACATTGGTATCAATCATGTGTGACTAGGACTTAGACATGGGTATAAATCATGTGGGAATAAGACTTAGACATGGGTATCAATCATGTAGGAATAGGACTTAGACATGGGTATAAATCATGTGTGACTAGGACTTAGACATGGGTATAAATCATGTGTGACTAGAACCTGGACATGAGTATAAATCATGTGTGACTAGGACTTAGACATGGGTATAAATCATGTGTGAAAAAGACATAGACATGGGTATAAATCATGTGTGACTAAAACCTGGACATGAGTATAAATAATATGTGACTAGGACTTAGACATGTGTATAAATCATGTGTGACTAAAACCTGGACATGAGTATAAATAATGTGTGACTAGGACTTAGAAATGGGTATAAATCATTTTGGAATAGGACTTAGACATGGGTATAAATCATGTGTGACTAGGACTTAGACATTGGTATCAATCATGTGTGACTAGGACTTAGATATGGGTATAAATCATGTGGGAATATGGCTTAGATATGGGTATAAATCATGATTGAATAAGACTTAGACATGCGTATCAATCATGTGTGAATAAGACTTAGATATGGGTATAGATCATGTGTGAATAAGACTTAGACATGGTTATAAATCATGTGTGAATGGGTTGCTTAGACATTGGTATAAATCATGTGGGAAAAGGACTTAGATATGGGTATAAATCATGTGGGAATTGGACTTAGATATGGGTATAGATCATGTGTGAATAAGACTTAGACATGGGTATAAATCATGTGTGACTAGGATTTAGATATGGGTATAAATCATGTGTGACTAGGACTTAGACATGGTATAAATCATGTGGGAATAGGACTTAGAAATGGGTATAAATCATGTGTGAATAGGACTTAGACATGGGTATAAAGCATGCGTGACTAGGACTTAGACATGGGTAGAAATCATGTGTGAATAAGACTTAGACATGGGTATAAATCATGTGTGAATCAGACGTAGACATGGGTATAAATCATGCGGGAATATGACTGAGATCTTGGTATAAATCATGTGTGAATAAGACTTAGACATTGGTATATATCATGTGTGACTATAACTTAGACATGGGTATAAATCATGTGGGAATGGGATACTGAGACATGGGTATAAATCATGTGTGAATAAGACTTAGACGTGGGTATCAATCATGTGTGACTAGGACTTAGACGTGGGTATCAATCATGTGTGACTAGGACTTAGACATGTGTATAAATCATGTGTGACTAAAACCTGGACATGAGTATAAATAATGTGTGACTAGGACTTAGAAATGGGTATAAATCATTTTGGAATAGGACTTAGACATGGGTGTAAATCATGTGTGACTAGGACTTAGACATTGGTATCAATCATGTGTGACTAGGACTTAGACATGGGTATAAATCATGTGGGAATAAGACTTAGACATGGGTATCAATCATGTAGGAATAGGACTTAGACATCGGTATGAATCATGTGTGACTAGGACTTAGACATGGGTATAAATCATGTGTGACTAGAACCTGGACATGAGTATAAATCATGTGTGACTAGGACTTAGACATGGGTATAAATCATGTTTGAAAAAGACATAGACATGGGTATAAATCATGTGTGACTAGGACTTAGATATGGGTATAAATCATGTGGGAATATGGCTTAGATATGGGTATAAATCATGATTGAATAAGACTTAGACATGCGTATCAATCATGTGTGAATAAGACTTAGATATGGGTATAGATCATGTGTGAATAAGACTTAGACATGGTTATAAATCATGTGTGAATGGGTTACTTAGACATTGGTATAAATCATGTGGGAAAAGGACTTGAATATGGGTATAAATCATGTGGGAATTGGACTTAGATATGGGTATAGATCATGTGTGAATAAGACTTAGACATGGGTATAAATCATGTGTGACAAGGACTTAGACATGGGTATAAATCATGTGGGAATAGGACTGAGATATGGGAATAAATCATGTTTGAATAAGACTTAGACATTGGTATAAATCATATGTGACTAGGACTTAGACATGGGTATACATCATGTGGGAATAGGACTTAGATATAATATGTGTATAACTCATGTGTGAATAAGACTTAGTCATTGGTATAAATCATGTGTGAATAAGACTTAGATATGGGTATAAATCATGTTGGAATAGGACATAGATAAGGGTATAAATCATATGTGACTAGGACTTAGCCATGGGTATAAATCATGTGGGAATAGGACTTAGACATGGGAATAAATGATGTGTGAATAAGACTTAGACATGTTTATAAATCATGTGGGAATGGGATTTAGACATGGGTATAAATCATTTGGTAATTGGACTTAGATATGGGTATAAATCATGTGTGAATAAGACTTAGACATGGGTATAAATCATGTTTGAATGGGACTTAGACATGGGTATAAATCATGTGTGACTAGGACTTAGACATGGGTATAAATCATGTGTGAATAAGACTTAGACATGGGTATAAACCATGTGTGAATAAGACTTATACCTTGGTATAAATCATGTGTGACTAGAACCTGGACATGAGTATAAATCATGTGTGAATAGGACTTAGACATGGGTATAAATCATGTGTGAATAAGACTTAGACATGGGTATAAATCATGTGTGACTAGGATTTAAACATGGGTATAAACCATGTGTGACTAGTACTTAGACGTGGGTATCAATCATGTGTGACTAGGACTTAGACGTGGGTATCAATCATGTGTGACTAGGACTTAGACATGTGTATAAATCATGTGTGACTAAAACCTGGACATGAGTATAAATAATGTGTGACTAGGACTTAGAAATGGATATAAATCATTTTGGAATAGGACTTAGACATGGGTATAAATCATGTGTGACTAGGACTTAGACATTGGTATCAATCATGTGCGACTAGGACTTAGACATGGGTATCAATCATGTAGGAATAGGACTTAGACATCGGTATGAATCATGTGTGACTAGGACTTAGACATGGGTATAAATCATGTGTGACTAGAACCTGGACATGAGTATAAAACATGTGTGACTAGGACTTAGACATGGGTATAAATCATGTGTGAAAAAGACATAGACATGGGTATAAATCATGTGTGACTAGGACTTAGATATGGGTATAAATCATGTGGGAATATGGCTTAGATATGGGTATAAATCATGATTGAATAAGACTTAGACATGCGTATCAATCATGTGTGAATAAGACTTAGATATGGGTATAGATCATGTGTGAATAAGACTTAGACATGGTTATAAATCATGTGTGAATGGGTTACTTAGACATTGGTATAAATCATGTGGGAAAAGGACTTAGATATGGGTATAAATCATGTGGGAATTGGACTTAGATATGGGTATAGATCATGTGTGAATAAGACTTAGACATGGGTATAAATCATGTGTGACTAGGATTTAGATATGGGTATAAATCATGTGTGACTAGGACTTAGACATGGTATAAATCATGTGGGAATAGGACTTAGAAATGGGTATAAATCATGTGTGAATAGGACTTAGACATGGGTATAAAGCATGCGTGACTAGGACTTAGACATGGGTAGAAATCATGTGTGAATAAGACTTAGACATGGGTATAAATCATGTGTGAATCAGACGTAGACATGGGTATAAATCATGTGGGAATATGACTGAGATATGGGTATAAATCATGTGTGAATAAGACTTAGACATTGGTATATATCATGTGTGACTATAACTTAGACATGGGTATAAATCATGTGGGAATGGGATACTGAGACATGGGTATAAATCATGTGTGAATAGGACTTAGACATGGGTATAAATCATGTGTGACAAGGACTTACACATGGGTATAAATCATGTGGGAATAGGACTGAGATATGGGAATAAATCATGTTTGAATAAGACTTAGACATTGGTATAAATCATATGTGACTAGGACTTAGACATGGGTATACATCATGTGGGAATAGGACTTAGATATAATATGTGTATAACTCATGTGTGAATAAGACTTAGTCATTGGTATAAATCATGTGTGAATAAGACTTAGATATGGGTATAAATCATGTTGGAATAGGACATAGATATGGGTATAAATCATATGTGAATAAGACTTAGACATGGGTAAAAATCATGTTTGACTAGGACTTAGCCATGGGTATAAATCATGTGGGAATAGGACTTAGACATGGGAATAAATGATGTGTGAATAAGACTTAGACATGTTTATAAATCATGTGGGAATGGGATTTAGACATGGGTATAAATCATTTGGTAATTGGACTTAGATATGGGTATAAATCATGTGTGAATAAGACTTAGACATGGGTATAAATCATGTTTGAATGGGACTTAGACATGGGTATAAATCATGTGTGACTAGGACTTAGACATGGGTATAAATCATGTGTGAATAAGACTTAGACATGGGTATAAATCATGTGTGAATAAGACTTAGACATGGGTATAAATCATGTGTGAATAAGACTTATACCTTGGTATAAATCATGTGTGACTAGAACCTGGACATGAGTATAAATCATGTGTGAATAGGACTTAGACATGGGTATAAATCATGTGTGAATAAGACTTAGACATGGGTATAAATCATGTGTGAATAAGACTTAGACATGGGTATAAATCATGTGTGAATAAGACTTATACCTTGGTATAAATCATATGTGACTAGAACCTGGACATGAGTATAAATCATGTGTAACTAGGACTTAGACATGGGTATCAATCATGTGTGACTAGGACTTAGACATGGGTATAAATAATGTGGGAATAGGACTTAGACATGGGTATAAATCATGTGTGAATAAGACTTAGACATGGGTATAAATCATGTGTGAATAAGACTTAGACATGGGTATAAATCATGTGTGAATAAGACTTATACCTTGGTATAAATCATGTGTGACTAGAACCTGGACATGAGTATAAATCATGTGTGAATAGGACTTAGACATGGGTATAAATCATGTGTGAATAAGACTTAGACATGGGTATAAATCATGTGTGAATAAGACTTAGACATGGGTATAAATCATGTGTGAATAAGACTTATACCTTGGTATAAATCATGTGTGACTAGAACCTGGACATGAGTATAAATCATGTGTAACTAGGACTTAGACATGGGTATCAATCATGTGTGACTAGGACTTAGACATGGGTATAAATCATGTGGGAATGGGACTTAGACATGGGTATAAAACATGTGGGACTAGGACTTAGACATGGGTATAAATCATGTGTGAATAAGACTTAGACATGGGTATAAATCATGTGTGAATAAGACTTAGACATTGGTATCAATCATGTGTGACTAGGACTTAGACATGGGTGTAAATCATGTGTGAATAGGACTTAGACATGGGTAAATCATGTGTGAATAAGACTTATACATTGGTATAAATCATGTGTGACTAGAACCTGGACATGAGTATAAATCATGTGTGACTAGGACTTAGACATGGGTATAAATCATGTGTGAATAAGATTTTGACATGGGTATAAATCATGTGTGACTAGAACTTAGATATGGGTATCAATCATGTGGGAATATGACTTAGATATGGGTATAAATCATGTGTGAATAAGACTTAGACATGAGTATAAATTATGTGTGAATAAGACTTAGATATGGGTATAGATCATGTGTGAATAAGACTTAGACATGGGTATAAATCATGTGGGAATGGGATTTAGACATGGGTATAAATCATTTGGTAATTGGACTTAGATATGGGTATAAATCATATGTGAATAAGACTTAGACATGGGTATAAATCATGTGTGAATAAGACGTAGACATGGGTATAAATCATGTGGGAATAGGACTGAGATATGGGTATAAATCATGTGTGAATAAGACTTAGACATGGGTATAAATCATGTGTGACTAGGACTTAGACATGGGTATAAATCATGTGAGAATAAGACTTAGACATGGGTATAAACCATGTGTGGACTTAGATATGGGTATAAATCATGTGGGAATATGACTTAGACATGGGTATAAATCATGTGTGACTAGGATTTAGACATGGGTTGAAATCATGTGTGAATAAGACTTAGACATGGTTATAAATCATGTGTGACTAGGACTTAGATATGAGAATAAATCATGTGGGAATATAACTTAGATATTGGTATAAATCATGTGTGAATAAGACTTAGACATGGGTATAAATCATGTGGGAATAGGACTTAGACATGGGTATAAATCATGTGTGAATAATACTTATACAAGGGTATAAATCATGTGTGACTAGGACTTGGACATGGGTATAAATATATGTGTGAATAAGACTTAGACATGGGTATAAATCATGTGTGACGAGGATTTAGACATGGGTATAAATCATGTGTGACTAGGACTTAGACATGGGTATAAATCATGTGTGAATAAGACTTAGACATGGGTATAAATCATGTGTGAAAAAGACATAGACATGGGTATAAATCATGTGTGACTAGGACTTAGATATGGGTATAAATCATGTGGGAATATGGCTTAGATATGGGTATAAATCATGATTGAATAAGACTTAGACATGCGTATCAATCATGTGTGAATAAGACTTAGATATGGGTATAGATCATGTGTGAATAAGACTTAGACATGGTTATAAATCATGTGTGAATGGGTTACTTAGACATTGGTATAAATCATGTGGGAAAAGGACTTAGATATGGGTATAAATCATGTGGGAATTGGACTTAGATATGGGTATAGATCATGTGTGAATAAGACTTAGACATGGGTATAAATCATGTGTGACTAGGATTTAGATATGGGTATAAATCATGTGTGACTAGGACTTAGACATGGTATAAATCATGTGGGAATAGGACTTAGAAATGGGTATAAATCATGTGTGAATAGGACTTAGACATGGGTATAAAGCATGCGTGACTAGGACTTAGACATGGGTAGAAATCATGTGTGAATAAGACTTAGACATGGGTATAAATCATGTGGGAATGGGATTTAGACATGGGTATAAATCATTTGGTAATTGGACTTAGATATGGGTATAAATCATGTGTGAATAAGACGTAGACATGGGTATAAATCATGTGGGAATATGACTGAGATATGGGTATAAATCATGTGTGAATAAGACTTAGACATTGGTATATATCATGTGTGACTATAACTTAGACATGGGTATAAATCATGTGGGAATGGGATACTGAGACATGGGTATAAATCATGTGTGACTAGGACTTAGACATTGGTATAAATCATGTGTGACAAGGACTTACACATGGGTATAAATCATGTGGGAATAGGACTGAGATATGGGAATAAATCATGTTTGAATAAGACTTAGACATTGGTATAAATCATATGTGACTAGGACTTAGACATGGGTATACATCATGTGGGAATAGGACTTAGATATAATATGTGTATAACTCATGTGTGAATAAGACTTAGTCATTGGTATAAATCATGTGTGAATAAGACTTAGATATGGGTATAAATCATATGTGAATAAGACTTAGACATGGGTAAAAATCATGTTTGACTAGGACTTAGCCATGGGTATAAATCATGTGGGAATAGGACTTAGACATGGGAATAAATGATGTGTGAATAAGACTTAGACATGTTTATAAATCATGTGGGAATGGGATTTAGACATGGGTATAAATCATTTGGTAATTGGACTTAGATATGGGTATAAATCATGTGTGAATAAGACTTAGACATGGGTATAAATCATGTTTGAATGGGACTTAGACATGGGTATAAATCATGTGTGACTAGGACTTAGAAATGGGTATAAATCATGTGTGAATAAGACTTAGACATGGGTATAAATCATGTGTGAATAAGACTTATACCTTGGTATAAATCATGTGTGACTAGAACCTGGACATGAGTATAAATCATGTGTGAATAGGACTTAGACATGGGTATAAATCATGTGTGAATAAGACTTAGACATGGGTATAAATCATGTGTGAATAAGACTTAGACATGAGTATAAATCATGTGTGAATAAGACTTATACCTTGGTATAAATCATATGTGACTAGAACCTGGACATGAGTATAAATCATGTGTAACTAGGACTTAGACATGGGTATCAATCATGTGTGACTAGGACTTAGACATGGGTATAAATAATGTGGGAATAGGACTTAGACATGGGTATAAATCATGTGTGAATAAGACTTAGACATGGGTATAAATCATGTGTGAATAAGACTTAGACATGGGTATAAATCATGTGTGAATAAGACTTATACCTTGGTATAAATCATGTGTGACTAGAACCTGGACATGAGTATAAATCATGTGTGAATAGGACTTAGACATGGGTATAAATCATGTGTGAATAAGACTTAGACATGGGTATAAATCATGTGTGAATAAGACTTAGACATGGGTATAAATCATGTGTGAATAAGACTTATACCTTGGTATAAATCATGTGTGACTAGAACCTGGACATGAGTATAAATCATGTGTAACTAGGACTTAGACATGGGTATCAATCATGTGTGACTAGGACTTAGACATGGGTATAAATCATGTGGGAATGGGACTTAGACATGGGTATAAAACATGTGGGACTAGGACTTAGACATGGGTATAAATCATGTGTGAATAAGACTTAGACATGGATATAAATCATGTGTGAATAAGACTTAGACATTGGTATCAATCATGTGTGACTAGGACTTAGACATGGGTGTAAATCATGTGTGAATAGGACTTAGACATGGGTAAATCATGTGTGAATAAGACTTATACATTGGTATAAATCATGTGTGACTAGAACCTGGACATGAGTATAAATCATGTGTGACTAGGACTTAGACATGGGTATAAATCATGTGTGAATAAGATTTTGACATGGGTATAAATCATGTGTGACTAGAACTTAGATATGGGTATCAATCATGTGGGAATATGACTTAGATATGGGTATAAATCATGTGTGAATAAGACTTAGACATGAGTATAAATTATGTGTGAATAAGACTTAGATATGGGTATAGATCATGTGTGAATAAGACTTAGACATGGGTATAAATCATGTGGGAATGGGATTTAGACATGGGTATAAATCATTTGGTAATTGGACTTAGATATGGGTATAAATCATGTGTGAATAAGACGTAGACATGGGTATAAATCATGTGGGAATAGGACTGAGATATGGGTATAAATCATGTGTGAATAAGACTTAGACATGGGTATAAATCATGTGTGACTAGGACTTAGACATGGGTATAAATCATGTGAGAATAAGACTTAGACATGGGTATAAACCATGTGTGACTAGGACTTAGATATGGGTATAAATCATGTGGGAATATGACTTAGACATGGGTATAAATCATGTGTGACTAGGATTTAGACATGGGTTGAAATCATGTGTGAATAAGACTTAGACATGGTTATAAATCATGTGTGACTAGGACTTAGATATGAGAATAAATCATGTGGGAATATGACTTAGATATTGGTATAAATCATGTGTGAATAAGACTTAGACATGGGTATAAATCATGTGGGAATAGGACTTAGACATGGGTATAAATCATGTGTGAATAATACTTATACAAGGGTATAAATCATGTGTGACTAGGACTTGGACATGGGTATAAATCATGTGTGAATAAGACTTAGACATGGGTATAAATCATGTGTGACGAGGATTTAGACATGGGTATAAATCATGTGTGACTAGGACTTAGACATGGGTATAAATCATGTGTGAATAAGACTTAGACATGGGTATAAATCATGTGTGAATAAGACGTAGACATGGGTATAAATCATGTGGGAATAAGACTTAGACATGGGTATAAATCATGTGTGAATAAGACTTAGACATGGGTATAAATCTTGTGTGACTAGGACTTAGAAATGGGTATAAATCATGTGTGAATAGGACTTAGACATGGGTATAAATCATGTGTGAATAAGACTTATACATTGGTATAAATCATGTGTGACTAGAACCTGGACATGAATATAAATCATGTGTGACTAGGACTTAGACATGGGTATAAATCATGTGTGAATAAGACTTAGACATGGGTATAAATCATGTTTGACTAGGACTTAGACATGGGTATCAATCATGTGTGACTAGGACTTAGACATGGGTATAAATCATGTGGAAATAAGACTTAGACATGGGTATCAATCATGTGGGAATAGGACTTAGACATGGGTATGAATCATGTGTGAATAGGACTTAGACATGTGTATAGATCATGTGTGACTAGAACCTGGACATAAATATAAATCACGTTTGACTAGGACTTAAACATGGGTATAAATCATGTGTGAATAAGACTTAGACATGGGTATAAATCATGTGTGACTAGGACTTAGACATGGGTATCAATCATGTGTGACTAGGACTTAAACATGGGTATAAATCATGTGGGAATAAGACTTAGACATGGGTATCAATCATGCGGGAATAGGACTTAGACATGGGTATGAATCATGTGTGACTAGGACTTAGACATGGGTATAAATCATGTGTGAATAAGACTTAGACATGGGTATAAATCATGTGTGACTAGGACTTAGATATGGGTATAAATCATGTGGGAAAATGACTTAGATATTGGTATAGATCATGTGTAAATAAGACTAAGACATGGTTATAAATCATGTGGGAATGGATTACGTAGACATTGGTATAAATCATGTGGGAAAAGAACTTAGATATGGGTATAAATCATATGGGAATTGGACTTAGATATGAGTATAGATCATGTGTGAATAAGACTTAGACATGGGTATAAATCATGTGTGACTAGGATTTAGACATGGGTATAAAACATGTGTGACTAGGACTTAGACATGGGTATAAATCATGTGTGAATAAGACTTAGACATGGGTATAAATCATGTGTGACAAGGACTTAGACATGGGTATAAATCATGTGTGAATAAGACTTAGACATGGGTATAAATCATGTGTGACTAGGACTTAGATATGGGTATAAATCATGTGGGAATATGACTTAGACATGGGTATAAATCATGTGTGACTAGGATTTAGACATGGGTAGAAATCATGTGTGAATAAGACTAAGACATGGGTATAAATCATGTGTGACTAGGACTTAGATATGGGTATAAATCATGTGGGAATATGACTTAGATATTGGTATAAATCATGTGTGAATAAGACTTAGACATGCGTATAAATCATGTGTGAATAAGACTTAGATATGGGTATAGATCATGTGTGAATAAGACTTAGACATGGGTATAAATCATGTGTGACTAGGATTTAGACATGGGTATAAATCATGTGTGACTAGGACTTAGACATGGGAATAAAACATGTGGGAATAGGACTTAGATATGGGTATAAATCATGTGTGACTAGGATTTAGACATGGGTAGAAATCATGTGTGAATAAGACTTAGACACGGGTATAAATCATGTGTGACTAGGACTTAGACATGGGTAGAAATCATGTGTGACAAGGACTTAGACATGGGTATAAATCATGTGGGAATATGACTTAGACATGGGTAGAAATCATGTGTGACTAGGATTTAGACATGGGTAGAAATCATGTGTGAATAAGACTTAGACAGGGGTATAAATCATGTGTGACTAGGACTTAGATATGGGTATAAATCATGTGTGAATTAGACTTAGACATTGGTATAAATCATGTGGGAATGGGTTACTTAGACATTGGTATAAATCATGTGGGAATTGGACTTAGATATGGGTATAGATAATGTGTGAATAAGACTTAGACATGGGTATAAATCTTGTGTGACTAGGATTTAGACATGGGTATAAATCATGTGTGACTAGGACTTAGACATAGGTAGAAATCATGTGTGAATAAGACTTAGACATGGGTATAAATCATGTGTGAATAAGACGTAGACATGGGTATAAATCATGTGGGAATAGGACTGAGATATGGGTATAAATCATGTGGGAATAGGACTGAGATATGGGTATAAATCATGTGTGAATAAGACTTAGACATGGGTATAAATCATGTGTGACTAGGATTTAGACATGGGTATAAATCATGTGTGACTAGGACTTAGACATGGGTAGAAATCATGTGTGAATAAGACTTAGACATGGGTATAAATCATGTGTGAATAAGACGTAGACATGGGTATAAATCATGTGGGAATAGGACTGAGATATGGGTATAAATCATGTGGGAATAGGACTGAGATATGGGTATAAATCATGTGTGAATAAGACTTAGACATTGGTATATATCATGTGTGACTAGGACTTAGACATGGGTATATATCATGTGGGAATGGGTTACTGAGACATGGGTATAAATCATGTGTGAATAAGACTTAGACATGGGTATAAATCATGTGTGACCAGGACTTAGACATGGGTATAAATCATGTGGGAATAGGACTGAGATATGGGTATAAATCATGTTTGAATAAGACTTAGACATTGGTATAAATCATATGTGACTAGGACTTAGACATGGGTATACATCATGTGGGAATAGGACTTAGATATGATATGTGTATAACTCATGTGTGAATAAGACTTAGTCATTGGTATAAATCATGTGTGAATAAGACTTAGACATGGGTATAAAATGTGTGACTAGGACTTAGACATGGGTATAAATCATGTGAGAATAAGACTTAGACATGGGTATAAATCATGTGTGACTAAGACTTAGATATGGGTATAAATCATGTGGGAATATGACTTAGACATGGGTATAAATCATGTGTGACTAGGATTTAGACATGGGTAGAAATCATGTGTGAATAAGACTTAGACATGGGTATAAATCATGTGTGACTAGGACTTAGATATGGGTATAAATCATGTGGGAATATGACTTAGATATTGGTATAAATCATGTGTGAATAAGACTTAGACATGCGTATAAATCATGTGCGAATAAGACTTAGATATGGGTATAGATCATGTGTGAATAAGACTTAGACATGCGTATAAATCATGTGCGAATAAGACTTAGATATGGGTATAGATCATGTGTGAATAAGACTTAGACATGGTTATAAATCACGTGGGAATGGGTTACTTAGACATTGGTATAAATCATGTGTGAATAAGACTTAGACATGGGTATAAATCATGTGTGACTAGGACTTAGACATGGGTATAAATCATGTGAGAATAAGACTTAGACATGGGTATAAATCATGTGTGACTAGGACTTAGATATGGGTATAAATCATGTGGGAATATGACTTAGACATGGGTATAAATCTTGTGTGACAAGGACTTAGATATGGGTATAAATCATGTGGGAATATGACTTAGACATGGGTATAAATCATGAGTGACTAGGATTTAGACATGGGTAGAAATCATGTGTGAATAAGACTAAGACATGGGTATAAATCATGTGTGACTAGGACTTAGATATGGGTATAAATCATGTGGGAATATGACTTAGATATTGGTATAAATCATGTGTGAATAAGACTTAGACATGCGTATAAATCGTGTGTGAATAAGACTTAGATATGGGTATAGATCAGGTGTGAATAAGACTTAGACATGGGTATAAATCATGTGTGACTAGGATTTAGACATGGGTATAAATCATGTGTGACTAGGATTTAGACATGGGAATAAAACATGTGGGAATAGGACTTAGATATGGGTATAAATCATGTGTGAATAAGACTTAGACATGGGTATAAATCATGTGTGACAAGGACTTAGACATGGGTATAAATCATGTGGGAATATGAATTAGACATTGGTATAAATCATGTGTGACTAGGATTTAGACATGGGTAGAAATCATGTGTGAATAAGACTTAGACATGGGTATAGATCATGTGTGAATAAGACTTAGATATGGGTATAGATCATGTGTGAATAAGGCTTAGATATGGGTATAGATCATGTGTGAATAAGACTTAGATATGGGTATAAATCATGTGTGAATAAGACTTAGATATGGGTATAGATCATGTGTGAATAAGGCTTAAATGTGGGTATAGATAATGTGTGAATAACACTTAGACATGGGTATAAATCATGTGTGACTAGGATTTAGACATGGGTATAAATCATGTGTGACTAGGACTTAGACATAGGTAGAAATCATGTGTGAATAAGACTTAGACATGGGTATAAATCATGTGTGAATAAGACGTAGACATGGGTATAAATCATGTGGGAATAGGACTGAGATATGGGTATAAATCATGTGGGAATAGGACTGAGATATGGGTATAAATCATGTGTGAATTAGACTTAGACATGGGTATAAATCATGTGTGAATAAGACGTAGACATGGGTATAAATCATGTGGGAATAGTCCTGAGATATGGGTATAAATCATGTGGGAATAGGACTGAGATATGGGTATAAATCATGTGTGAATAAGACTTAGACATTGGTATATATCATGTGTGACTAGGACTTAGACATGGGTATACATCATGTGGGAATGGGTTACTGAGACATGGGTATAAATCATGTGTGAATAAGACTTAGACATGGGTATAAATCATGTGTGACCAGGACTTAGACATGGGTATAAATCATGCGGGAATAGGACTGAGATATGGGTATAAATCATGTTTGAATAAGACTTAGACATTGGTATAAATCATATGTGACTAGGACTTAGACATGGGTATACATCATGTGGGAATAGGACTTAGACATGGGAATAAAACATGTGGGAATAGGACTTAGATATGGGTATAAATCATGTGTGACTAGGATTTAGACATGGGTAGAAATCATGTGTGAATAAGACTTAGACATGGGTATAAATCATGTGTGACAAGGACTTAGACATGGGTTTAAATCATGTGGGAATATGAATTAGACATTGGTATAAATCATGTGTGACTAGGATTTAGACATGGGTAGAAATCATGTGTGAATAAGACTTAGACATGGGTATAGATCATGTGTGAATAAGACTTAGATATGGGTATAGACCATGTGTGAATAAGACTTAGATATGGGTATAGATCATGTGTGAATAAGACTTAGATATGGATATAGATCATGTGTGAATAAGACTTAGATATGGGTATAAATCATGTGTGAATGGGTTACTTAGACATTGGTATAAATCATGTGGGAATTGGACTTAGATATGGGTATAGATAATGTGTGAATAAGACTTAGACATGGGTATAAATCATGTGTGACTAGGATTTAGACATGGGTATAAATCATGTGTGACTAGGACTTAGACATAGGTAGAAATCATGTGTGAATAAGACTTAGACATGGGTATAAAGCATGTGTGAATAAGACGTAGACATGGGTATAAATCATGTGGGAATAGGACTGAGATATGGGTATAAATCATGTGGGAATAGGACTGAGATATGTGTATAAATCATGTGTGAATTAGACTTAGACATGGGTATAAATCATGTGTGAATAAGACGTAGACATGGGTATAAATCATGTGGGAATAGTCCTGAGATATTGGTATAAATCATGTGGGAATAGGACTGAGATATGGGTATAAATCATGTGTGAATAAGACTTAGACATTGGTATATATCATGTGTGACTAGGACTTAGACATGGGTATACATCATGTGGGAATGGGTTACTGAGACATGGGTATAAATCATGTGTGAATAAGACTTAGACATGGGTATAAATCATGTGTGACCAGGACTTAGACATGGGTATAAATCATGCGGGAATAGGACTGAGATATGGGTATAAATCATGTTTGAATAAGACTTAGACATTGGTATAAATCATATGTGACTAGGACTTAGACATGGGTATACATCATGTGGGAATAGGACTTAGATATGATATGTGTATAACTCATGTGTGAATAAGACTTAGTCATTGGTATAAATCATGTGTGAATAAGACTTAGACATAGGTATAAATCATGTGGGAATAGGACATAGTTATGGGTATAAATCATATGTGAATAAAACTTAGACATGGGTATAAATCATGTGTGACTAGGACTTAGACATGGGTATAAATCATGTGTGAATAAGACGTAGACATGGGTATAAATCATGTGGGAATAGGACTGAGATATGGGAATAAATCATGTGGGAATAGGACTGAGATATGGGTATAAATCATGTTTGAATAAGACTTAGACATTGGTATATATCATGTGTGACTAAGACTTAGACATTGGTATACATCATGTGGGAATGGGTTACTGAGACATGGGTATAAATCATGTGTGAATAAGACTAAGACATGGGTATAAATCATGTGTGACCAGGACTTAGACATGGGTAAAAATCATGTGGGAATATGACTTAGACATGGGTATAAATCATGTGTGAATAAGACTAAGACATGCGTATAAATCATGTGTGAATAAGACTTAGATATGGGTATAGATCATGTGTAAATAAGACTTAGACATGGGTATAAATCATGTGTGAATAAGACTTAGATATGGGTATAGATCATGTGTGAATAAGACTTAGACATGGTTATAAATCATGTGGGAATGGGCTACTTAGACATTGGTATAAATCATGTGGGAAAAGAACTTAGATATGGGTATAAATCATGTGGGAATTGGACTTAGATATGGGTATAGATCATGTGTGAATAAGACTTAGACATGGGTATAAATCATGTGTTACTAGGATTTAGACATGGGTATAAATCATGTGTGACTAGGATTTAGACATGGGTATAAATCATGTGTGACTAGGACTTAGACATGGGAATAAAACATGTGGGAATAGTACTTTGATATGGGTATAAATCATGTGTGACTAGGACTTAGACATGGGTAGAAATCATGTGTGAATAAGACTTAGACATGGGTATAGATCATGTGTGAATGGGTTACTGAGACATGGGTATAAATCATGTGTGAATAAGACTTAGATATGGGTATAAATCATTTGGGAATAGGATATAGATATCGGTATAAATCATGTTTGAATAAGACTTATACATTGGTATAAATCATATGTGACTAGGACTTAGACATGGGTATACATCATGTGGGAATAGGACTTAGACATGGGAATAAAACATGTGGGAATAGGACTTAGATATGGGTATAAATCATGTGTGACTAGGATTTAGACATGGGTAGAAATCATGTGTGAATAAGACTTAGACATGGGTATAAATCATGTGTGACAAGGACTTAGACATGGGTATAAATCATGTGGGAATATGAATTAGACATTGGTATAAATCATGTGTGACTAGGATTTAGACATGGGTAGAAATCATGTGTGAATAAGACTTAGACATGGGTATAGATCATGTGTGAATAAGACTTAGATATGGGTATAGATCATGTGTGAATAAGACTTAGATATGGGTATAGATCATGTGTGAATAAGACTTAGATATGGGTATAAATCATGTGGGAATGGGTTACTTAGACATTGGTATAAATCATGTGGGAAAAGGACTTAGATATGGGTATAAATCATGTGTGAATAGGACTTAGATATGGGTATAAATCATGTGTGACTAGGATTTAGACATGGGTATAAATCATGTGTGACTAGGACTTAGACATGGGTAGAAATCATGTGTGAATAAGACTTAGACATGGGTATAAATCATGTGTGAATAAGACGTAGACATGGGTATAAATCATGTGGGAATAGGACTGAGATATGGGAATAAATCATGTGGGAATAGGACTGAGATATGGGTATAAATCATGTGTGAATAAGACTTAGACATTGGTATATATCATGTGTGACTAGGACTTAGACATGGGTATACATCATGTGGGAATGGGTTACTGAGACATGGGTATAAATCATGTGTGAATAAGACTTAGACATGGGTATAAATCATGTGTGACCAGGACTTAGACATGGGTATAAATCATGCGGGAATAGGACTGAGATATGGGTATAAATCATGTTTGAATAAGACTTAGACATTGGTATAAATCATATGTGACTAGGACTTAGACATGGGTATACATCATGTGGGAATAGGACTTAGATATGATATGTGTATAACTCATGTGTGAATAAGACTTAGTCATTGGTATAAATCATGTGTGAATAAGACTTAGACATAGGTATAAATCATGTGGGAATAGGACATAGTTATGGGTATAAATCATATGTGAATAAAACTTAGACATGGGTATAAATCATGTGTGACTAGGACTTAGACATGGGTATAAATCATGTGTGAATTAGACTTAGACATGGGTATAAATCATGTGTGACTAGGACTTAGACATGGGTATAAATCATGTGTGAATAAGACGTAGACATGGGTATAAATCATGTGGGAATAGGACTGAGATATGGGAATAAATCATGTGGGAATAGGACTGAGATATGGGTATAAATCATGTTTGAATAAGACTTAGACATTTGTATATATCATGTGTGACTAAGACTTAGACATGGGTATACATCATGTGGGAATGGGTTACTGAGACATGGGTATAAATCATGTGTGAATAAGACTAAGACATGGGTATAAATCATGTGTGACCAGGACTTAGACATGGGTAAAAATCATGTGGGAATATGACTTAGACATGGGTATAAATCATGTGGGAATATGACTTAGATATTGGTATAAATCATGTGTGAATAAGACTAAGACATGCGTATAAATCATGTGTGAATAAGACTTAGATATGGGTATAGATCATGTGTAAATAAGACTTAGACATGGGTATAAATCATGTGTGAATAAGACTTAGATATGGGTATAGATCATGTGTGAATAAGACTTAGACATGGTTATAGATCATGTGTGAATAAGACTTAGACATGGTTATAAATCATGTGGGAATGGGTTACTTAGACATTGGTATAAATCATGTGGGAAAAGAACTTAGATATGGGTATAAATCATGTGGGAATTGGACTTAGATATGGGTATAGATCATGTGTGAATAAGACTTAGACATGGGTATAAATCATGTGGGAATAGGACTTAGACATGGGTATAAATCATGTGTGACTAGGATTTAGACATGGGTATAAATCATGTGTGACTAGGACTTAGACATGGGAATAAAACATGTGGGAATAGTACTTTGATATGGGTATAAATCATGTGTGACTAGGACTTAGACATGGGAATAAAACATGTGGGAATAGTACTTTGATATGGGTATAAATCATGTGTGACTAGGACTTAGACATGGGTAGAAATCATGTGTGAATAAGACTTAGACATGGGTATAGATCATGTGTGAATGGGTTACTGAGACATGGGTATAGATCATGTGTGACCAGGACTTAGACATGGATATAAATCATGTGGGAATAGGACTGAGATATGGGTATAAATCATGTGGGAATAGGACTGAGATATGGGTATAAATCATGTTTGAATAAGACTTAGACATTGGTATGATTCATATGTGACTAGGACTTAGACATGGGTATACATCATGTGGGAATAGGACTTAGATATGATATGTGTATAACTCATGTGTGAATAAGACTTAGTCATTGGTATAAATCATGTGTGAATAAGACTTAGATATGGGTATAAATCATTTGGGAATAGGATATAGATATCGGTATAAATCATATGTGAATAAGGCTTAGACATGGGTAAAAATCATGTGTGACTAGGACTTAGACATGGGTATAAATCATGTGGGAATAGGACTTAGACATGGGAATAAATGATGTGTGACTAGGACTAAGACATGGGTATAAATCATGTGTGAATAAGACTTAGACATGGGTATAAATCATGTGTGACTAGGACTTAGACATGGGTATAAATCATGTGGGAATAGGACTGAGATATGGGTATAAATCATGTGTGACTAGGACTTAGACATGGGTAGAAATCATGTGTGAATAAGACGTAGACATGGGTATAAATCATGTGTGACTAGGACTTAGAAATGGGTATAAATCATGTGTGAATAAGACTTAGACATGGGTATAAATCATGTGTGAATAAGACTTATAAATTGGTATAAATCATGTGTGACTAGAACCTGGACATGAGTATAAATCATGTGTGACTAGGACTGAGATATGGGTATAAATCATGTGTGAATAGGACTGAGATATGGGTATAAATCATGTGTGAATAAGACTTAGACATTGGTATATATCATGTGTGACTAGGACTTAGACATGGGTATACATTACGTGGGAATGGGTTACTGAGACATGGGTATAAATCATGTGTGAATAAGAATAAGACATGGGTATAAATCATGTGGGAATAGGACTGAGATATGGGTATAAATCATATGGGAATAGGACTGAGATATGGGTATAAATCATGTGGGAATAGGACTGAGATATGAGTATAAATCATGTTTGAATAAGACTTAGACATTGGTATAAATCATGTGTGAATAAGACTTAGATATGGGTATAAATCATGTGGGAATAGGACATAGATATGGGTATAAATCATATGTGAATAAGACTTAGACATGGGTATAAATCATGTGTGACTAGGATTTAGACATGGGTATAAATTATGTGTGAATAAGACTTAGACATGGTTATAAATCATTTGGGAATAATACTTAGATATGGGTCTAAATCATGTGGGAATAGAACATAGACATGGGTATAAATCATGTGGGAATAGGACTTAGATATGATATGTGTATAACTCATGTGTGAATAAGACTTAGTCATTGGTATAAATATTGTGTGAATAAGACTTAGACATGGGTATAAATCATGTGTGACTAGGACTTAGACATGGGTATAAATCATGTGGGAATAGGACTTAGACATGGGAATAAATGATGTGTGACTAGGACTAAGACATGGGTATAAATCATGTGTGAATAAGACTAAGACATGGGTATAAATCATCTGGGAATAGGACTTGGACATGGGTATAAATCATTTGGGAATTGGACTTAGATATGGGTATAAATCATGTGTGAATAAGACTTAGACATGGGTATAAATCATATGGGAATGGGACTTAGACATGGGTATACATCATGTGTGAATAAGACTTATACATTGGTATAAATCATGTGTGACTAGGACCTGGACATGGGTATAAATGATATGTGACTAGAACTTAGACATGGGTATAAATCATGTGGGAATAGGACTTAGATATGGGTATAGATCATGTGGGAATAGGACTTAGACATGGGTATACATCATGTGTGACTAGGACTTAGATATGGGTATAAATTATGTGTGAATAAGACTTAGACATGATTATAAATCATTTGGGAATAAGACTTAGACAAGGGTATGTCATGTGGGAATAGGACATATTCATGGGTATAAATCATGTGTGAATAAGACTTAGACATGGGTATAATTCAAGTGTCACTAGGACTTAGACATGGATATAAATCATGTGGGAATAGGACTGAGATATGGGTATAAATCATGTGGGAATAGGACTGAGATATGGGTATAAATCATGTTTGAATAAGACTTAGACATTGGTATAAATCATATGTGACTAGGACTTAGTCATGGGTATAAATCATGTGGGAATATGACTTAGACATTGGTATAAATCATGTGTGAGTAAGACGTAGACATGAGAATAAATCATGTGTGACTAGGACTAAGATATGGGTATAAATCATGTGTGAATAAGACTAAGACATGGGTATAAATCATGTGGTAATAGGACTTGGACATGGGTATAAATCATTTGGGAATTGGACTTAGATATGGGTATAAATCAGGTGTGAATAAGACTTAGACATGGGTATAAATCATGTGGGAATGGGTCTTAGACATGGGTATACATCATGTGTGAATAAGACTAATACACGGGTATAAAACATGTGGGACTAGGACTTAGACATGGGTATAAGTCATGTGTGACTAGGACTTAGATATGGGTATACATCATGTGTGACTAGGACTGAGACGTGGGTATAAATCATGTGGGAATGGGACTTAGACATGGGTATAAATCATGTGTGAATAAGACTTAGACATGGGTATAAATCATGTGTGACTAAGACTTAGACATGGGTATAAATCATGTGTGAATAGGACTTATACATGGGTATATATCATGTGTGAATAAGACATAGACATGGGTATAAATCATGTGTGAATAAGACATAGACATGGGTATAAATCATGTGTGACTAGAACCTGGACATGAGTATAAATCATGTGTGACTAGGACTTAGACATGGGTATAAATCGTATGTGAACAAGACTTAGACATGGGTATATATCATGTGTGAATAAGACATAGACATGGGTATAAATCATGTGTGACTAGGACTTGGACATGGGTATAAATCATGTGGGAATTGGACCTAGATATGGGTATAAATCATGTGTAAATAAGACTTAGACGTGGGTATAAATCATGTGTGAATAAGACTTAGACATGGGTATACATCATGTGTGACTAGGACTTAGATATGGGTATAAATTATGTGTGAATAAGACTTAGACATGGTTATAAATCATTTGGGAATAAGACTTAGACAAGGGTATGTCATGTGGGAATAGGACATAGACATGGGTATAAATCATGTGTGAATAAGACTTAGACATGGGTATAAATCATGTGTGACTAGGACTTAGACATGGGTATATATCATGTGGGAATGGGTTACTGAGACATGGGTATAAATCATGTGTGAATAAGACTTAGACATGGGTATAAATCATGTGTGACCAGGACTTAGACATGGGTATAAATCATGTGGGAATAGGACTGAGATATGGGTATAGATCATGTGTGAATAAGACTTAGATATGGATATAGATCATGTGTGAATAAGACTTAGATATGGATATAGATCATGTGTGAATAAGACTTAGATATGGGTATAAATCATGTGTGAATGGGTTACTTAGACATTGGTATAAATCATGTGGGAATTGGACTTAGATATGGGTATAGATAATGTGTGAATAAGACTTAGACATGGGTATAAATCATGTGTGACTAGGATTTAGACATGGGTATAAATCATGTGTGACTAGGACTTAGACATAGGTAGAAATCATGTGTGAATAAGACTTAGACATGGGTATAAAGCATGTGTGAATAAGACGTAGACATGGGTATAAATCATGTGGGAATAGGACTGAGATATGGGTATAAATCATGTGGGAATAGGACTGAGATATGGGTATAAATCATGTGTGAATTAGACTTAGACATGGGTATAAATCATGTGTGAATAAGACGTAGACATGGGTATAAATCATGTGGGAATAGTCCTGAGATATTGGTATAAATCATGTGGGAATAGGACTGAGATATGGGTATAAATCATGTGTGAATAAGACTTAGACATTGGTATATATCATGTGTGACTAGGACTTAGACATGGGTATACATCATGTGGGAATGGGTTACTGAGACATGGGTATAAATCATGTGTGAATAAGACTTAGACATGGGTATAAATCATGTGTGACCAGGACTTAGACATGGGTATAAATCATGCGGGAATAGGACTGAGATATGGGTATAAATCATGTTTGAATAAGACTTAGACATTGGTATAAATCATATGTGATTAGGACTTAGACATGGGTATACATCATGTGGGAATAGGACTTAGATATGATATGTGTATAACTCATGTGTGAATAAGACTTAGTCATTGGTATAAATCATGTGTGAATAAGACTTAGACATAGGTATAAATCATGTGGGAATAGGACATAGTTATGGGTATAAATCATATGTGAATAAAACTTAGACATGGGTATAAATCATGTGTGACTAGGACTTAGACATGGGTATAAATCATGTGTGAATTAGACTTAGACATGGGTATAAATCATGTGTGACTAGGACTTAGACATGGGTATAAATCATGTGTGAATAAGACGTAGACATGGGTATAAATCATGTGGGAATAGGACTGAGATATGGGAATAAATCATGTGGGCATAGGACTGAGATATGGGTATAAATCATGTTTGAATAAGACTTAGACATTGGTATATATCATGTGTGACTAAGACTTAGACATTGGTATACATCATGTGGGAATGGGTTACTGAGACATGGGTATAAATCATGTGTGAATAAGACTAAGACATGGGTATAAATCATGTGTGACCAGGACTTAGACATGGGTAAAAATCATGTGGGAATATGACTTAGACATGGGTATAAATCATGTGTGAATAAGACTAAGACATGCGTATAAATCATGTGTGAATAAGACTTAGATATGGGTATAGATCATGTGTAAATAAGACTTAGACATGGGTATAAATCATGTGTGAATAAGACTTAGATATGGGTATAGATCATGTGTGAATAAGACTTAGACATGGTTATAAATCATGTGGGAATGGGCTACTTAGACATTGGTATAAATCATGTGGGAAAAGAACTTAGATATGGGTATAAATCATGTGGGAATTGGACTTAGATATGGGTATAAATCATGTGTTACTAGGATTTAGACATGGGTATAAATCATGTGTGACTAGGATTTAGACATGGGTATAAATCATGTGTGACTAGGACTTAGACATGGGAATAAAACATGTGGGAATAGTACTTTGATATGGGTATAAATCATGTGTGACTAGGACTTAGACATGGGTAGAATTCATGTGTGAATAAGACTTAGACATGGGTATAGATCATGTGTGAATGGGTTACTGAGACATGGGTATAAATCATGTGTGAATAAGACTTAAACAATTGTATAAATCATGTTTGAATAAGACTTAGACATGGGTATAAATCATATGTGACTAGGACTTAGACATGGGTATACATCATGTGGGAATAGGACTTAGACATGGGAATAAAACATGTGGGAATAGGACTTAGATATGGGTATAAATCATGTGTGACTAGGATTTAGACATGGGTAGAAATCATGTGTGAATAAGACTTAGACATGGGTATAAATCATGTGTGACAAGGACTTAGACATGGGTATAAATCATGTGGGAATATGAATTAGACATTGGTATAAATCATGTGTGACTAGGATTTAGACATGGGTAGAAATCATGTGTGAATAAGACTTAGACATGGGTATAGATCATGTGTGAATAAGACTTAGATATGGGTATAGATCATGTGTGAATAAGACTTAGATATGGGTATAGATCATGTGTGAATAAGACTTAGATATGGGTATAGATCATGTGTGAATAAGACTTAGATATGGATATAGATCATGTGTGAATAAGACTTAGACATGGTTATAAATCATGTGGGAATGGGTTACTTAGACATTGGTATAAATCATGTGGGAAAAGGACTTAGATATGGGTATAAATCATGTGTGAATAGGACTTAGATATGGGTATAAATCATGTGTGACTAGGATTTAGACATGGGTATAAATCATGTGTGACTAGGACTTAGACATGGGTAGAAATCATGTGTGAATAAGACTTAGACATGGGTATAAATCATGTGTGAATAAGACGTAGACATGGGTATAAATCATGTGGGAATAGGACTGAGATATGGGTATAAATCATGTGTGAATAAGACTTAGACATTGGTATATATCATGTGTGACTAGGACTTAGACATGGGTATACATCATGTGGGAATGGGTTACTGAGACATGGGTATAAATCATGTGTGAATAAGACTTAGACATGGGTATAAATCATGTGTGACCAGGACTTAGACATGGGTATAAATCATGCGGGAATAGGACTGAGATATGGGTATAAATCATGTTTGAATAAGACTTAGACATTGGTATAAATCATATGTGACTAGGACTTAGACATGGGTATACATCATGTGGGAATAGGACTTAGATATGATATGTGTATAACTCATGTGTGAATAAGACTTAGTCATTGGTATAAATCATGTGGGAATAGGACATAGTTATGGGTATAAATCATATGTGAATAAAACTTAGACATGGGTATAAATCATGTGTGACTAGGACTTAGACATGGGTATAAATCATGTGTGAATTAGACTTAGACATGGGTATAAATCATGTGTGACTAGGACTTAGACATGGGTATAAATCATGTGTGAATAAGACGTAGACATGGGTATAAATCATGTGGGAATAGGACTGAGATATGGGAATAAATCATGTGGGAATAGGACTGAGATATGGGTATAAATCATGTTTGAATAAGACTTAGACATTTGTATATATCATGTGTGACTAAGACTTAGACATGGGTATACATCATGTGGGAATGGGTTACTGAGACATGGGTATAAATCATGTGTGAATAAGACTAAGACATGGGTATAAATCATGTGTGACCAGGACTTAGACATGGGTAAAAATCATGTGGGAATATGACTTAGACATGGGTATAAATCATGTGGGAATATGACTTAGATATTGGTATAAATCATGTGTGAATAAGACTAAGACATGCGTATAAATCATGTGTGAATAAGACTTAGATATGGGTATAGATCATGTGTAAATAAGACTTAGACATGGGTATAAATCATGTGTGAATAAGACTTAGATATGGGTATAGATCATGTGTGAATAAGACTTAGACATGGTTATAGATCATGTGTGAATAAGACTTAGACATGGTTATAAATCATGTGGGAATGGGTTACTTAGACATTGGTATAAATCATGTGGGAAAAGAACTTAGACATGGGTATAAATCATGTGTGAATAAGACTTAGATATGGGTATAGATCATGTGTGAATAAGACTTAGACATGGTTATAGATCATGTGTGAATAAGACTTAGACATGGTTATAAATCATGTGGGAATGGGTTACTTAGACATTGGTATAAATCATGTGGGAAAAGAACTTAGATATGGGTATAGATCATGTGTGAATAAGACTTAGACATGGGTATAAATCATGTGTGACTAGGATTTAGACATGGGTATAAATCATGTGTGACTAGGATTTAGACATGGGTATAAATCATGTGTGACTAGGACTTAGACATGGGAATAAAACATGTGGGAATAGTACTTTGATATGGGTATAAATCATGTGTGACTAGGACTTAGACATGGGTAGAAATCATGTGTGAATAAGACTTAGACATGGGTATAGATCATGTGTGAATGGGTTACTGAGACATGGGTATAAATCATGTGTGAATAAGACTTAAACAATTGTATAAATCATGTGTGACCAGGACTTAGACATGGATATAAATCATGTGGGAATAGGACTGAGATATGGGTATAAATCATGTGGGAATAGGACTGAGATATGGGTATAAATCATGTTTGAATAAGACTTAGACATTGGTATGATTCATATGTGACTAGGACTTAGACATGGGTATACATCATGTGGGAATAGGACTTAGATATGATATGTGTATAACTCATGTGTGAATAAGACTTAGTCATTGGTATAAATCATGTGTGAATAAGACTTAGATATGGGTATAAATCATTTGGGAATAGGATATAGATATCGGTATAAATCATATGTGAATAAGGCTTAGACATGGGTAAAAATCATGTGTGACTAGGACTTAGACATGGGTATAAATCATGTGGGAATAGGACTTAGACATGGGAATAAATGATGTGTGACTAGGACTAAGACATGGGTATAAATCATGTGTGAATAAGACTTAGACATGGGTATAAATCATGTGTGACTAGGACTTAGACATGGGTATAAATCATGTGGGAATAGGACTGAGATATGGGTATAAATCATGTGTGACTAGGACTTAGACATGGGTAGAAATCATGTGTGAATAAGACGTAGACATGGGTATAAATCATGTGTGACTAGGACTTAGAAATGGGTATAAATCATGTGTGAATAAGACTTAGACATGGGTATAAATCATGTGTGAATAAGACTTATAAATTGGTATAAATCATGTGTGACTAGAACCTGGACATGAGTATAAATCATGTGTGACTAGGACTGAGATATGGGTATAAATCATGTGTGAATAGGACTGAGATATGGGTATAAATCATGTGTGAATAAGACTTAGACATTGGTATATATCATGTGTGACTAGGACTTAGACATGGGTATACATTACGTGGGAATGGGTTACTGAGACATGGGTATAAATCATGTGTGAATAAGAATAAGACATGGGTATAAATCATGTGGGAATAGGACTGAGATATGGGTATAAATCATATGGGAATAGGACTGAGATATGGGTATAAATCATGTGGGAATAGGACTGAGATATGAGTATAAATCATGTTTGAATAAGACTTAGACATTGGTATAAATCATGTGTGAATAAGACTTAGATATGGGTATAAATCATGTGGGAATAGGACATAGATATGGGTATAAATCATATGTGAATAAGACTTAGACATGGGTATAAATCATGTGTGACTAGGATTTAGACATGGGTATAAATTATGTGTGAATAAGACTTAGACATGGTTATAAATCATTTGGGAATAATACTTAGATATGGGTCTAAATCATGTGGGAATAGAACATAGACATGGGTATAAATCATGTGGGAATAGGACTTAGATATGATATGTGTATAACTCATGTGTGAATAAGACTTAGTCATTGGTATAAATATTGTGTGAATAAGACTTAGATATGGGTATAAATCATATGTGAATAAGACTTAGACATGGGTATAAATCATGTGTGACTAGGACTTAGACATGGGTATAAATCATGTGGGAATAGGACTTAGACATGGGAATAAATGATGTGTGACTAGGACTAAGACATGGGTATAAATCATGTGTGAATAAGACTAAGACATGGGTATAAATCATCTGGGAATAGGACTTGGACATGGGTATAAATCATTTGGGAATTGGACTTAGATATGGGTATAAATCATGTGTGAATAAGACTTAGACATGGGTATAAATCATATGGGAATGGGACTTAGACATGGGTATACATCATGTGTGAATAAGACTTATACATTGGTATAAATCATGTGTGACTAGGACCTGGACATGGGTATAAATGATATGTGACTAGAACTTAGACATGGGTATAAATCATGTGGGAATAGGACTTAGATATGGATATAGATCATGTGGGAATAGGACTTAGACATGGGTATACATCATGTGTGACTAGGACTTAGATATGGGTATAAATTATGTGTGAATAAGACTTAGACATGATTATAAATCATTTGGGAATAAGACTTAGACAAGGGTATGTCATGTGGGAATAGGACATATACATGGGTATAAATCATGTGTGAATAAGACTTAGACATGGGTATAAATCATATGTGACTAGGACTTAGTCATGGGTATAAATCATGTGGGAATATGACTAAGACATGGGTATAAATCACGTGTGACTAGGACTGAGATATGGGTATAAATCATGTGGGAATAGGACTGAGATATGGGTATAAATCATGTTTGAATAAGACTTAGACATTGGTATAAATCATATGTGACTAGGACTTAGTCATGGGTATAAATCATGTGGGAATATGACTTAGACATTGGTATAAATCATGTGTGAGTAAGACGTAGACATGAGAATAAATCATGTGTGACTAGGACTAAGATATGGGTATAAATCATGTGTGAATAAGACTAAGACATGGGTATAAATCATGTGGTAATAGGACTTGGACATGGGTATAAATCATTTGGGAATTGGACTTAGATATGGGTATAAATCAGGTGTGAATAAGACTTAGACATGGGTATAAATCATGTGGGAATGGGTCTTAGACATGGGTATACATCATGTGTGAATAAGACTAATACACGGGTATAAAACATGTGGGACTAGGACTTAGACATGGGTATAAGTCATGTGTGACTAGGACTTAGATATGGGTATACATCATGTGTGACTAGGACTGAGACGTGGGTATAAATCATGTGGGAATCGGACTTAGACATGGGTATAAATCATGTGTGAATAAGACTTAGACATGGGTATAAATCATGTGTGACTAAGACTTAGACATGGGTATAAATCATGTGTGAATAGGACTTATACATTGGTATAAATCATGTGTGACTAGAACCTGGACATGAGTATAAATCATGTGTGACTAGGACTTAGACATGGGTATAAATCGTATGTGAACAAGACTTAGACATGGGTATATATCATGTGTGAATAAGACATAGACATGGGTATAAATCATGTGTGACTAGGACTTGGACATGGGTATAAATCATGTGGGAATTGGACCTAGATATGGGTATAATTCATGTGTAAATAAGACTTAGACGTGGGTATAAATCATGTGTGAATAAGACTTAGACATGGGTATACATCATGTGTGACTAGGACTTAGATATGGGTATAAATTATGTGTGAATAAGACTTAGACATGGTTATAAATCATTTGGGAATAAGACTTAGACAAGGGTATGTCATGTGGGAATAGGACATAGACATGGGTATAAATCATGTGTGAATAAGACTTAGACATGGGTATAAATCATGTGTGACTAGGACTTAGACATGGGTATATATCATGTGGGAATGGGTTACTGAGACATGGGTATAAATCATGTGTGAATAAGACTTAGACATGGGTATAAATCATGTGTGACCAGGACTTAGACATGGGTATAAATCATGTGGGAATAGGACTAAGATATGGGTATAAATCATGTTTGAATAAGACTTAGACATTGGTATAAATCATATGTGACTAGGACTTAGACATGGGTATACATCATGTGGGAATAGGACTTAGATATGATATGTGTATAACTCATGTGTGAATAAGACTTAGTCATTGGTATAAATCATGTGTGAATAAGACTTAGACATGGGTATAAATCATGTGTGACTAGGACTTAGATATGGGTATAAATCATGTGAGAATAAGACTTAGACATGGGTATAAATCATGTGTGACTAAGACTTAGATATGGGTATAAATCATGTGGGAATATGACTTAGACATGGGTATAAATCATGTGTGACTAGGATTTAGACATGGGTAGAAATCATGTGTGAATAAGACTTAGACATGGGTATAACTCATGTGTGACTAGGACTTAGATATGGGTATAAATCATGTGGGAATATGACTTAGATATTGGTATAAATCATGTGTGAATAAGACTTAGACATGCGTATAAATCATGTGCGAATAAGACTTAGATATGGGTATAGATCATGTGTGAATAAGACTTAGACATGCGTATAAATCATGTGCGAATAAGACTTAGATATGGGTATAGATCATGTGTGAATAAGACTTAGACATGGTTATAAATCACGTGGGAATGGGTTACTTAGACATTGGTATAAATCATGTGTGACTAGGACTTAGACATGGGTAAAAATCATGTGTGAATAAGACTTAGACATGGGTATAAATCATGTGTGACTAGGACTTAGACATGGGTAAAAATCATGTGTGAATAAGACTTAGACATGGGTATAAATCATGTGTGACTAGGACTTAGACATGGGTATAAATCATGTGTGACTAGGACTTAGACATGGGTATAAATCATGTGAGAATAAGACTTAGACATGGGTATAAATCATGTGTGACTAGGACTTAGATATGGGTATAAATCATGTGGGAATATGACTTAGACATGGGTATAAATCTTGTGTGACTAGGACTTAGATATGGGTATAAATCATGTGGGAATATGACTTAGACATGGGTATAAATCATGAGTGACTAGGATTTAGACATGGGTAGAAATCATGTGTGAATAAGACTAAGACATGGGTATAAATCACGTGTGACTAGGACTTAGATATGGGTATAAATCATGTGGGAATATGACTTAGATATTGGTATAAATCATGTGTGAATAAGACTTAGACATGCGTATAAATCATGTGTGAATAAGACTTAGATATGGGTATAGATCAGGTGTGAATAAGACTTAGACATGGGTATAAATCATGTGTGACTAGGATTTAGACATGGGTATAAATCATGTGTGACTAGGACTTAGACATGGGAATAAAACATGTGGGAATAGGACTTAGATATGGGTATAAATCATGTGTGACTAGGATTTAGACATGGGTAGAAATCATGTGTGAATAAGACTTAGACATGGGTATAAATCATGTGTGACAAGGACTTAGACATGGGTATAAATCATGTGGGAATATGAATTAGACATTGGTATAAATCATGTGTGACTAGGATTTAGACATGGGTAGAAATCATGTGTGAATAAGACTTAGACATGGGTATAGATCATGTGTGAATAAGACTTAGATATGGGTATAGATCATGTGTGAATAAGGCTTAGATATGGGTATAGATCATTTGTGAATAAGACTTAGATATGGGTATATATAATGTGTGAATAACACTTAGACATGGGTATAAATCATGTGTGACTAGGATTTAGACATGGGTATAAATCATGTGTGACTAGGACTTAGACATAGGTAGAAATCATGTGTGAATAAGACTTAGACATGGGTATAAATCATGTGTGAATAAGACGTAGACATGGGTATAAATCATGTGGGAATAGGACTGAGATATGGGTATAAATCATGTGGGAATAGGACTGAGATATGGGTATAAATCATGTGTGAATTAGACTTAGACATGGGTATAAATCATGTGTGAATAAGACGTAGACATGGGTATAAATCATGTGGGAATAGTCCTGAGATATGGGTATAAATCATGTGGGAATAGGACTGAGATATGGGTATAAATCATGTGTGAATAAGACTTAGACATTGGTATATATCATGTGTGACTAGGACTTAGACATGGGTATACATCATGTGGGAATGGGTTACTGAGACATGGGTATAAATCATGTGTGAATAAGACTTAGACATGGGTATAAATCATGTGTGACCAGGACTTAGACATGGGTATAAATCATGCGGGAATAGGACTGAGATATGGGTATAAATCATGTTTGAATAAGACTTAGACATTGGTATAAATCATATGTGACTAGGACTTAGACATGGGTATACATCATGTGGGAATAGGACTTAGACATGGGAATAAAACATGTGGGAATAGGACTTAGATATGGGTATAAATCATGTGTGACTAGGATTTAGACATGGGTAGAAATCATGTGTGAATAAGACTTAGACATAGGTATAAATCATGTGTGACAAGGACTTAGACATGGGTTTAAATCATGTGGGAATATGAATTAGACATTGGTATAAATCATGTGTGACTAGGATTTAGACATGGGTAGAAATCATGTGTGAATAAGACTTAGACATGGGTATAGATCATGTGTGAATAAGACTTAGATATGGGTATAGACCATGTGTGAATAAGACTTAGATATGGGTATAGATCATGTGTGAATAAGACTTAGATATGGATATAGATCATGTGTGAATAAGACTTAGATATGGGTATAAATCATGTGTGAATGGGTTACTTAGACATTGGTATAAATCATGTGGGAATTGGACTTAGATATGGGTATAGATAATGTGTGAATAAGACTTAGACATGGGTATAAATCATGTGTGACTAGGATTTAGACATGGGTATAAATCATGTGTGACTAGGACTTAGACATAGGTAGAAATCATGTGTGAATAAGACTTAGACATGGGTATAAATCATGTGTGAATAAGACGTAGACATGGGTATAAATCATGTGGGAATAGGACTGAGATATGGGTATAAATCATGTGGGAATAGGACTGAGATATGGGTATAAATCATGTGTGAATTAGACTTAGACATGGGTATAAATCATGTGTGAATAAGACGTAGACATGGGTATAAATCATGTGGGAATAGTCCTGAGATATGGGTATAAATCATGTGGGAATAGGACTGAGATATGGGTATAAATCATGTGTGAATAAGACTTAGACATTGGTATATATCATGTGTGACTAGGACTTAGACATGGGTATACATCATGTGGGAATGGGTTACTGAGACATGGGTATAAATCATGTGTGAATAAGACTTAGACATGGGTATAAATCATGTGTGACCAGGACTTAGACATGGGTATAAATCATGCGGGAATAGGACTGAGATATGGGTATAAATCATGTTTGAATAAGACTTAGACATTGGTATAAATCATATGTGACTAGGACTTAGACATGGGTATACATCATGTGGGAATAGGACTTAGATATGATATGTGTATAACTCATGTGTGAATAAGACTTAGTCATTGGTATAAATCATGTGTGAATAAGACTTAGACATAGGTATAAATCATGTGGGAATAGGACATAGTTATGGGTATAAATCATATGTGAATAAAACTTAGACATGGGTATAAATCATGTGTGACTAGGACTTAGACATGGGTATAAATCATGTGTGAATTAGACTTAGACATGGGTATAAATCATGTGTGACTAGGACTTAGACATGGGTATAAATCATGTGTGAATAAGACGTAGACATGGGTATAAATCATGTGGGAATAGGACTGAGATGTGGGAATAAATCATGTGGGAATAGGACTGAGATATGGGTATAAATCATGTTTGAATAAGACTTAGACATTGGTATATATCATGTGTGACTAAGACTTAGACATGGGTATACATCATGTGGGAATGGGTTACTGAGACATGGGTATAAATCATGTGTGAATAAGACTAAGACATGGGTATAAATCATGTGTGACCAGGACTTAGACATGGGTAAAAATCATGTGGGAATATGACTTAGACATGGGTATAAATCATGTGTGAATAAGACTCAGACATGCGTATAAATCATGTGTGAATAAGACTTAGATATGGGTATAGATCATGTGTAAATAAGACTTAGACATGGGTATAAATCATGTGTGAATAAGACTTAGATATGGGTATAGATCATGTGGGAATATGACTTAGATATTGGTATAAATCATGTGTGAATAAGACTTAGACATGCGTATAAATCATGTGCGAATAAGACTTAGATATGGGTATAGATCATGTGTGAATAAGACTTAGACATGCGTATAAATCATGTGCGAATAAGACTTAGATATGGGTATAGATCATGTGTGAATAAGACTTAGACATGGTTATAAATCACGTGGGAATGGGTTACTTAGACATTGGTATAAATCATGTGTGACTAGGACTTAGACATGGGTAAAAATCATGTGTGAATAAGACTTAGACATGGGTATAAATCATGTGTGACTAGGACTTAGACATGGGTAAAAATCATGTGTGAATAAGACTTAGACATGGGTATAAATCATGTGTGACTAGGACTTAGACATGGGTATAAATCATGTGTGACTAGGACTTAGACATGGGTATAAATCATGTGAGAATAAGACTTAGACATGGGTATAAATCATGTGTGACTAGGACTTAGATATGGGTATAAATCATGTGGGAATATGACTTAGACATGGGTATAAATCTTGTGTGACTAGGACTTAGATATGGGTATAAATCATGTGGGAATATGACTTAGACATGGGTATAAATCATGAGTGACTAGGATTTAGACATGGGTAGAAATCATGTGTGAATAAGACTAAGACATGGGTATAAATCACGTGTGACTAGGACTTAGATATGGGTATAAATCATGTGGGAATATGACTTAGATATTGGTATAAATCATGTGTGAATAAGACTTAGACATGCGTATAAATCATGTGTGAATAAGACTTAGATATGGGTATAGATCAGGTGTGAATAAGACTTAGACATGGGTATAAATCATGTGTGACTAGGATTTAGACATGGGTATAAATCATGTGTGACTAGGACTTAGACATGGGAATAAAACATGTGGGAATAGGACTTAGATATGGGTATAAATCATGTGTGACTAGGATTTAGACATGGGTAGAAATCATGTGTGAATAAGACTTAGACATGGGTATAAATCATGTGTGACAAGGACTTAGACATGGGTATAAATCATGTGGGAATATGAATTAGACATTGGTATAAATCATGTGTGACTAGGATTTAGACATGGGTAGAAATCATGTGTGAATAAGACTTAGACATGGGTATAGATCATGTGTGAATAAGACTTAGATATGGGTATAGATCATGTGTGAATAAGGCTTAGATATGGGTATAGATCATGTGTGAATAAGACTTAGATATGGGTATAGATAATGTGTGAATAACACTTAGACATGGGTATAAATCATGTGTGACTAGGATTTAGACATGGGTATAAATCATGTGTGACTAGGACTTAGACATAGGTAGAAATCATGTGTGAATAAGACTTAGACATGGGTATAAATCATGTGTGAATAAGACGTAGACATGGGTATAAATCATGTGGGAATAGGACTGAGATATGGGTATAAATCATGTGGGAATAGGACTGAGATATGGGTATAAATCATGTGTGAATTAGACTTAGACATGGGTATAAATCATGTGTGAATAAGACGTAGACATGGGTATAAATCATGTGGGAATAGTCCTGAGATATGGGTATAAATCATGTGGGAATAGGACTGAGATATGGGTATAAATCATGTGTGAATAAGACTTAGACATTGGTATATATCATGTGTGACTAGGACTTAGACATGGGTATACATCATGTGGGAATGGGTTACTGAGACATGGGTATAAATCATGTGTGAATAAGACTTAGACATGGGTATAAATCATGTGTGACCAGGACTTAGACATGGGTATAAATCATGCGGGAATAGGACTGAGATATGGGTATAAATCATGTTTGAATAAGACTTAGACATTGGTATAAATCATATGTGACTAGGACTTAGACATGGGTATACATCATGTGGGAATAGGACTTAGACATGGGAATAAAACATGTGGGAATAGGACTTAGATATGGGTATAAATCATGTGTGACTAGGATTTAGACATGGGTAGAAATCATGTGTGAATAAGACTTAGACATAGGTATAAATCATGTGTGACAAGGACTTAGACATGGGTTTAAATCATGTGGGAATATGAATTAGACATTGGTATAAATCATGTGTGACTAGGATTTAGACATGGGTAGAAATCATGTGTGAATAAGACTTAGACATGGGTATAGATCATGTGTGAATAAGACTTAGATATGGGTATAGACCATGTGTGAATAAGACTTAGATATGGGTATAGATCATGTGTGAATAAGACTTAGATATGGATATAGATCATGTGTGAATAAGACTTAGATATGGGTATAAATCATGTGTGAATGGGTTACTTAGACATTGGTATAAATCATGTGGGAATTGGACTTAGATATGGGTATAGATAATGTGTGAATAAGACTTAGACATGGGTATAAATCATGTGTGACTAGGATTTAGACATGGGTATAAATCATGTGTGACTAGGACTTAGACATAGGTAGAAATCATGTGTGAATAAGACTTAGACATGGGTATAAATCATGTGTGAATAAGACGTAGACATGGGTATAAATCATGTGTGACTAGGATTTAGACATGGGTATAAATCATGTGTGACTAGGACTTAGACATAGGTAGAAATCATGTGTGAATAAGACTTAGACATGGGTATAAATCATGTGTGAATAAGACGTAGACATGGGTATAAATCATGTGGGAATAGGACTGAGATATGGGTATAAATCATGTGGGAATAGGACTGAGATATGGGTATAAATCATGTGTGAATTAGACTTAGACATGGGTATAAATCATGTGTGAATAAGACGTAGACATGGGTATAAATCATGTGGGAATAGTCCTGAGATATGGGTATAAATCATGTGGGAATAGGACTGAGATATGGGTATAAATCATGTGTGAATAAGACTTAGACATTGGTATATATCATGTGTGACTAGGACTTAGACATGGGTATACATCATGTGGGAATGGGTTACTGAGACATGGGTATAAATCATGTGTGAATAAGACTTAGACATGGGTATAAATCATGTGTGACCAGGACTTAGACATGGGTATAAATCATGCGGGAATAGGACTGAGATATGGGTATAAATCATGTTTGAATAAGACTTAGACATTGGTATAAATCATATGTGACTAGGACTTAGACATGGGTATACATCATGTGGGAATAGGACTTAGACATGGGAATAAAACATGTGGGAATAGGACTTAGATATGGGTATAAATCATGTGTGACTAGGATTTAGACATGGGTAGAAATCATGTGTGAATAAGACTTAGACATAGGTATAAATCATGTGTGACAAGGACTTAGACATGGGTTTAAATCATGTGGGAATATGAATTAGACATTGGTATAAATCATGTGTGACTAGGATTTAGACATGGGTAGAAATCATGTGTGAATAAGACTTAGACATGGGTATAGATCATGTGTGAATAAGACTTAGATATGGGTATAGACCATGTGTGAATAAGACTTAGATATGGGTATAGATCATGTGTGAATAAGACTTAGATATGGATATAGATCATGTGTGAATAAGACTTAGATATGGGTATAAATCATGTGTGAATGGGTTACTTAGACATTGGTATAAATCATGTGGGAATTGGACTTAGATATGGGTATAGATAATGTGTGAATAAGACTTAGACATGGGTATAAATCATGTGTGACTAGGATTTAGACATGGGTATAAATCATGTGTGACTAGGACTTAGACATAGGTAGAAATCATGTGTGAATAAGACTTAGACATGGGTATAAATCATGTGTGAATAAGACGTAGACATGGGTATAAATCATGTGGGAATAGGACTGAGATATGGGTATAAATCATGTGGGAATAGGACTGAGATATGGGTATAAATCATGTGTGAATTAGACTTAGACATGGGTATAAATCATGTGTGAATAAGACGTAGACATGGGTATAAATCATGTGGGAATAGTCCTGAGATATGGGTATAAATCATGTGGGAATAGGACTGAGATATGGGTATAAATCATGTGTGAATAAGACTTAGACATTGGTATATATCATGTGTGACTAGGACTTAGACATGGGTATACATCATGTGGGAATGGGTTACTGAGACATGGGTATAAATCATGTGTGAATAAGACTTAGACATGGGTATAAATCATGTGTGACCAGGACTTAGACATGGGTATAAATCATGCGGGAATAGGACTGAGATATGGGTATAAATCATGTTTGAATAAGACTTAGACATTGGTATAAATCATATGTGACTAGGACTTAGACATGGGTATACATCATGTGGGAATAGGACTTAGATATGATATGTGTATAACTCATGTGTGAATAAGACTTAGTCATTGGTATAAATCATGTGTGAATAAGACTTAGACATAGGTATAAATCATGTGGGAATAGGACATAGTTATGGGTATAAATCATATGTGAATAAAACTTAGACATGGGTATAAATCATGTGTGACTAGGACTTAGACATGGGTATAAATCATGTGTGAATTAGACTTAGACATGGGTATAAATCATGTGTGACTAGGACTTAGACATGGGTATAAATCATGTGTGAATAAGACGTAGACATGGGTATAAATCATGTGGGAATAGGACTGAGATGTGGGAATAAATCATGTGGGAATAGGACTGAGATATGGGTATAAATCATGTTTGAATAAGACTTAGACATTGGTATATATCATGTGTGACTAAGACTTAGACATGGGTATACATCATGTGGGAATGGGTTACTGAGACATGGGTATAAATCATGTGTGAATAAGACTAAGACATGGGTATAAATCATGTGTGACCAGGACTTAGACATGGGTAAAAATCATGTGGGAATATGACTTAGACATGGGTATAAATCATGTGTGAATAAGACTCAGACATGCGTATAAATCATGTGTGAATAAGACTTAGATATGGGTATAGATCATGTGTAAATAAGACTTAGACATGGGTATAAATCATGTGTGAATAAGACTTAGATATGGGTATAGATCATGTGGGAATATGACTTAGATATTGGTATAAATCATGTGTGAATAAGACTTAGACATGCGTATAAATCATGTGCGAATAAGACTTAGATATGGGTATAGATCATGTGTGAATAAGACTTAGACATGCGTATAAATCATGTGCGAATAAGACTTAGATATGGGTATAGATCATGTGTGAATAAGACTTAGACATGGTTATAAATCACGTGGGAATGGGTTACTTAGACATTGGTATAAATCATGTGTGACTAGGACTTAGACATGGGTAAAAATCATGTGTGAATAAGACTTAGACATGGGTATAAATCATGTGTGACTAGGACTTAGACATGGGTAAAAATCATGTGTGAATAAGACTTAGACATGGGTATAAATCATGTGTGACTAGGACTTAGACATGGGTATAAATCATGTGTGACTAGGACTTAGACATGGGTATAAATCATGTGAGAATAAGACTTAGACATGGGTATAAATCATGTGTGACTAGGACTTAGATATGGGTATAAATCATGTGGGAATATGACTTAGACATGGGTATAAATCTTGTGTGACTAGGACTTAGATATGGGTATAAATCATGTGGGAATATGACTTAGACATGGGTATAAATCATGAGTGACTAGGATTTAGACATGGGTAGAAATCATGTGTGAATAAGACTAAGACATGGGTATAAATCACGTGTGACTAGGACTTAGATATGGGTATAAATCATGTGGGAATATGACTTAGATATTGGTATAAATCATGTGTGAATAAGACTTAGACATGCGTATAAATCATGTGTGAATAAGACTTAGATATGGGTATAGATCAGGTGTGAATAAGACTTAGACATGGGTATAAATCATGTGTGACTAGGATTTAGACATGGGTATAAATCATGTGTGACTAGGACTTAGACATGGGAATAAAACATGTGGGAATAGGACTTAGATATGGGTATAAATCATGTGTGACTAGGATTTAGACATGGGTAGAAATCATGTGTGAATAAGACTTAGACATGGGTATAAATCATGTGTGACAAGGACTTAGACATGGGTATAAATCATGTGGGAATATGAATTAGACATTGGTATAAATCATGTGTGACTAGGATTTAGACATGGGTAGAAATCATGTGTGAATAAGACTTAGACATGGGTATAGATCATGTGTGAATAAGACTTAGATATGGGTATAGATCATGTGTGAATAAGGCTTAGATATGGGTATAGATCATGTGTGAATAAGACTTAGATATGGGTATAGATAATGTGTGAATAACACTTAGACATGGGTATAAATCATGTGTGACTAGGATTTAGACATGGGTATAAATCATGTGTGACTAGGACTTAGACATAGGTAGAAATCATGTGTGAATAAGACTTAGACATGGGTATAAATCATGTGTGAATAAGACGTAGACATGGGTATAAATCATGTGGGAATAGGACTGAGATATGGGTATAAATCATGTGGGAATAGGACTGAGATATGGGTATAAATCATGTGTGAATTAGACTTAGACATGGGTATAAATCATGTGTGAATAAGACGTAGACATGGGTATAAATCATGTGGGAATAGTCCTGAGATATGGGTATAAATCATGTGGGAATAGGACTGAGATATGGGTATAAATCATGTGTGAATAAGACTTAGACATTGGTATATATCATGTGTGACTAGGACTTAGACATGGGTATACATCATGTGGGAATGGGTTACTGAGACATGGGTATAAATCATGTGTGAATAAGACTTAGACATGGGTATAAATCATGTGTGACCAGGACTTAGACATGGGTATAAATCATGCGGGAATAGGACTGAGATATGGGTATAAATCATGTTTGAATAAGACTTAGACATTGGTATAAATCATATGTGACTAGGACTTAGACATGGGTATACATCATGTGGGAATAGGACTTAGACATGGGAATAAAACATGTGGGAATAGGACTTAGATATGGGTATAAATCATGTGTGACTAGGATTTAGACATGGGTAGAAATCATGTGTGAATAAGACTTAGACATAGGTATAAATCATGTGTGACAAGGACTTAGACATGGGTTTAAATCATGTGGGAATATGAATTAGACATTGGTATAAATCATGTGTGACTAGGATTTAGACATGGGTAGAAATCATGTGTGAATAAGACTTAGACATGGGTATAGATCATGTGTGAATAAGACTTAGATATGGGTATAGACCATGTGTGAATAAGACTTAGATATGGGTATAGATCATGTGTGAATAAGACTTAGATATGGATATAGATCATGTGTGAATAAGACTTAGATATGGGTATAAATCATGTGTGAATGGGTTACTTAGACATTGGTATAAATCATGTGGGAATTGGACTTAGATATGGGTATAGATAATGTGTGAATAAGACTTAGACATGGGTATAAATCATGTGTGACTAGGATTTAGACATGGGTATAAATCATGTGTGACTAGGACTTAGACATAGGTAGAAATCATGTGTGAATAAGACTTAGACATGGGTATAAATCATGTGTGAATAAGACGTAGACATGGGTATAAATCATGTGGGAATAGGACTGAGATATGGGTATAAATCATGTGGGAATAGGACTGAGATATGGGTATAAATCATGTGTGAATTAGACTTAGACATGGGTATAAATCATGTGTGAATAAGACGTAGACATGGGTATAAATCATGTGGGAATAGGACTGAGATATGGGTATAAATCATGTGGGAATAGGACTGAGATATGGGTATAAATCATGTGTGAATTAGACTTAGACATTGGTATATATCATGTGTGACTAGGACTTAGACATGGGTATACATCATGTGGGAATGGGTTACTGAGACATGGGTATAAATCATGTGTGAATAAGACTTAGACATGGGTATAAATCATGTGTGACCAGGACTTAGACATGGGTATAAATCATGCGGGAATAGGACTGAGATATGGGTATAAATCATGTTTGAATAAGACTTAGACATTGGTATAAATCATATGTGACTAGGACTTGGACATGGGTATACATCATGTGGGAATAGGACTTAGATATGATATGTGTATAACTCATGTGTGAATAAGACTTAGTCATTGGTATAAATCATGTGTGAATAAGACTTAGAAATAGGTATAAATCATGTGGGAATAGGACATAGTTATGGGTATAAATCATTTGTGAATAAAACTTAGACATGGGTATAAATCATGTGTGACTAGGACTTAGACATGGGTATAAATCATGTGTGACTAGGACTTAGACATGGGTATAAATCATGTGGGAATTAGACTTAGACATGGGTATAAATCATGTGTGACTAGGACTTAGACATGGGTATAAATCATGTGTGAATAAGACGTAGACATGGGTATAAATCATGTGGGAATAGGACTGAGATATGGGAATAAATCATGTGGGAATAGGACTGAGATATGGGTATAAATCATGTTTGAATAAGACTTAGACATTGGTATATATCATGTGTGACTAAGACTTAGACATGGGTATACATCATGTGGGAATGGGTTACTGAGACATGGGTATAAATCATGTGTGAATAAGACTAAGACATGGGTATAAATCATGTGTGACCAGGACTTAGACATGGGTAAAAATCATGTGGGAATATGACTTAGACATGGGTATAAATCATGTGTGAATAAGACTAAGACATGCGTATAAATCATGTTTGAATAAGACTTAGATATGGGTATAGATCATGTGTAAATAAGACTTAGACATGGGTATAAATCATGTGTGAATAAGACTTAGATATGGGTATAGATCATGTGTGAATAAGACTTAGACATGGTTATAAATCATGTGGGAATGGGTTACTTAGACATTGGTATAAATCATGTGGGAAAAGGACTTAGACGTGGGTATAAATCATGTGTGAATAAGACTTAGACATGGGTATAAATCATGTGGGAATGGGACTTAGACATGGGTATAAATCGTATATGAACAAGACTTCGACATGGGTATAAATCATGTGTGACTAGGACTAAGACGTGGGAATAAATCATGTGTGACTAGGACTTAGACATGGGTATAAATCATGTGTGAATAAGACTTAGACATGGGTATAAATCATGTGTGAATAAGACTTAGACATGGGTGTAAATCATGTGTGACTAGGACTTAGACATGGGTATAAATCATGTGTGAATAGAACCAGGACATGAGTATAAATCATGTGTGACTAGGACTTAGACATGAGTATAAATCAAGTGGAAATAAGACTTAGACATGGGTATCAATCATGTGGGAATAGGACTTAGACATGGGTATGAATCATGTGTGACTAGGACTTAGACATGGGTATTAATCATGTTTGACTAGAACCTGGACATGAGTATAAATCATGTGTGAATAAGACTTAGACATGGGTATAAATCATGTGTGATTAGGACTTAGATATGGGTATAGATCATGTGTGAATAAGATTTAGACATGGGTATAAATCATGTGAGAATAAGACTTAGACATGGGTATAAATCATGTGTGACTAGGACTTAGATATGGGTATAAATCATGTGGGAATATGACTTAGACATGGGTATAAATCTTGTGTGACTAGGACTTAGATATGGGTATAAATCATGTGGGAATATGACTTTGACATGGGTATAAATCATGAGTGACTAGGATTTAGACATGGGTAGAAATCATGTGTGAATAAGACTAAGACATGGGTATAAATCACGTGTGACTAGGACTTAGATATGGGTATAAATCATGTGGGAATATGACTTAGATATTGGTATAAATCATGTGTGAATAAGACTTAGACATGCGTATAAATCATGTGTGAATAAGACTTAGATATGGGTATAGATCAGGTGTGAATAAGACTTAGACATGGGTATAAATCATGTGTGACTAGGATTTAGACATGGGTATAAATCATGTGTGACTAGGACTTAGACATGGGAATAAAACATGTGGGAATAGGACTTAGATATGGGTATAAATCATGTGTGACTAGGATTTAGACATGGGTAGAAATCATGTGTGAATAAGACTTAGACATGGGTATAAATCATGTGTGACAAGGACTTAGACATGGGTATAAATCATGTGGGAATATGAATTAGACATGGGTATAAATCATGTGTGACTAGGATTTAGACATGGGTAGAAATCATGTGTGAATAAGACTTAGACATGGGTATAGATCATGTGTGAATAAGACTTAGATATGGGTATAGATCATGTGTGAATAAGGCTTAGATATGGGTATAGATCATGTGTGAATAAGACTTAGATATGGGTATAGATAATGTGTGAATAACACTTAGACATGGGTATAAATCATGTGTGACTAGGATTTAGACATGGGTATAAATCATGTGTGACTAGGACTTAGACATAGGTAGAAATCATGTGTGAATAAGACTTAGACATGGGTATAAATCATGTGTGAATAAGACGTAGACATGGGTATAAATCATGTGGGAATAGGACTGAGATATGGGTATAAATCATGTGGGAATAGGACTGAGATATGGGTATAAATCATGTGTGAATTAGACTTAGACATGGGTATAAATCATGTGTGAATAAGACGTAGACATGGGTATAAATCATGTGGGAATAGTCCTGAGATATGGGTATAAATCATGTGGGAATAGGACTGAGATATGGGTATAAATCATGTGTGAATAAGACTTAGACATTGGTATATATCATGTGTGACTAGGACTTAGACATGGGTATACATCATGTGGGAATGGGTTACTGAGACATGGGTATAAATCATGTGTGAATAAGACTTAGACATGGGTATAAATCATGTGTGACCAGGACTTAGACATGGGTATTAATCATGTTTGACTAGAACCTGGACATGAGTATAAATCATGTGTGAATAAGACTTAGACATGGGTATAAATCATGTGTGATTAGGACTTAGATATGGGTATAGATCATGTGTGAATAAGATTTAGACATGGGTATAAATCATGTGAGAATAAGACTTAGACATGGGTATAAATCATGTGTGACTAGGACTTAGATATGGGTATAAATCATGTGGGAATATGACTTAGACATGGGTATAAATCTTGTGTGACTAGGACTTAGATATGGGTATAAATCATGTGGGAATATGACTTAGACATGGGTATAAATCATGAGTGACTAGGATTTAGACATGGGTAGAAATCATGTGTGAATAAGACTAAGACATGGGTATAAATCACGTGTGACTAGGACTTAGATATGGGTATAAATCATGTGGGAATATGACTTAGATATTGGTATAAATCATGTGTGAATAAGACTTAGACATGCGTATAAATCATGTGTGAATAAGACTTAGATATGGGTATAGATCAGGTGTGAATAAGACTTAGACATGGGTATAAATCATGTGTGACTAGGATTTAGACATGGGTATAAATCATGTGTGACTAGGACTTAGACATGGGAATAAAACATGTGGGAATAGGACTTAGATATGGGTATAAATCATGTGTGACTAGGATTTAGACATGGGTAGAAATCATGTGTGAATAAGACTTAGACATGGGTATAAATCATGTGTGACAAGGACTTAGACATGGGTATAAATCATGTGGGAATATGAATTAGACATTGGTATTAATCATGTGTGACTAGGATTTAGACATGGGTAGAAATCATGTGTGAATAAGACTTAGACATGGGTATAGATCATGTGTGAATAAGACTTAGATATGGGTATAGATCATGTGTGAATAAGGCTTAGATATGGGTATAGATCATGTGTGAATAAGACTTAGATATGGGTAAAGATAATGTGTGAATAACACTTAGACATGGGTATAAATCATGTGTGACTAGGATTTAGACATGGGTATAAATCATGTGTGACTAGGACTTAGACATAGGTAGAAATCATGTGTGAATAAGACTTAGACATGGGTATAAATCATGTGTGAATAAGACGTAGACATGGGTATAAATCATGTGGGAATAGGACTGAGATATGGGTATAAATCATGTGGGAATAGGACTGAGATATGGGTATAAATCATGTGTGAATTAGACGTAGACATGGGTATAAATCATGTGTGAATAAGACGTAGACATGGGTATAAATCATGTGTGAATAAGACTTAGATATGGGTATAGACCATGTGTGAATAAGACTTAGATATGGGTATAGATCATGTGTGAATAAGACTTAGATATGGATATAGATCATGTGTGAATAAGACTTAGATATGGGTATAAATCATGTGTGAATGGGTTACTTAGACATTGGTATAAATCATGTGTGAATAAGACTTAGATATGGGTATAGACCATGTGTGAATAAGACTTAGACATGGGTATAGATCATGTGTGAATAAGACTTAGATATGGGTATAGACCATGTGTGAATAAGACTTAGATATGGGTATAGATCATGTGTGAATAAGACTTAGATATGGATATAGATCATGTGTGAATAAGACTTAGATATGGGTATAAATCATGTGTGAATGGGTTACTTAGACATTGGTATAAATCATGTGGGAATTGGACTTAGATATGGGTATAGATAATGTGTGAATAAGACTTAGACATGGGTATAAATCATGTGTGACTAGGATTTAGACATGGGTATAAATCATGTGTGACTAGGACTTAGACATAGGTAGAAATCATGTGTGAATAAGACTTAGACATGGGTATAAATCATGTGTGAATAAGACGTAGACATGGGTATAAATCATGTGGGAATAGGACTGAGATATGGGTATAAATCATGTGGGAATAGGACTGAGATATGGGTATAAATCATGTGTGAATTAGACGTAGACATGGGTATAAATCATGTGTGAATAAGACGTAGACATGGGTATAAATCATGTGGGAATAGTCCTGAGATATGGGTATAAATCATGTGGGAATAGGACTGAGATATGGGTATAAATCATGTGTGAATAAGACTTAGACATTGGTATATATCATGTGTGACTAGGACTTAGACATGGGTATACATCATGTGGGAATGGGTTACTGAGACATGGGTATAAATCATGTGTGAATAAGACTTAGACATGGGTATAAATCATGTGTGACCAGGACTTAGACATGGGTATAAATCATGCGGGAATAGGACTGAGATATGGGTATAAATCATGTTTGAATAAGACTTAGACATTGGTATAAATCATATGTGACTAGGACTTAGACATGGGTATACATCATGTGGGAATAGGACTTAGATATGATATGTGTATAACTCATGTGTGAATAAGACTTAGTCATTGGTATAAATCATGTGTGAATAAGACTTAGACATAGGTATAAATCATGTGGGAATAGGACATAGTTATGGGTATAAATCATATGTGAATAAAACTTAGACATGGGTATAAATCATGTGTGACTAGGACTTAGACATGGGTATAAATCATGTGTGAATTAGACTTAGACATGGGTATAAATCATGTGTGACTAGGACTTAGACATGGGTATAAATCATGTGTGAATAAGACGTAGACATGGGTATAAATCATGTGGGAATAGGACTGAGATATGGGAATAAATCATGTGGGAATAGGACTGAGATATGGGTATAAATCATGTTTGAATAAGACTTAGACATTGGTATATATCATGTGTGACTAAGACTTAGACATGGGTATACATCATGTGGGAATGGGTTACTGAGACATGGGTATAAATCATGTGTGAATAAGACTAAGACATGGGTATAAATCATGTGTGACCAGGACTTAGACATGGGTAAAAATCATGTGGGAATATGACTTAGACATGGGTATAAATCATGTGTGAATAAGACTAAGACATGCGTATAAATCATGTGTGAATAAGACTTAGATATGGGTATAGATCATGTGTAAATAAGACTTAGACATGGGTATAAATCATGTGTGAATAAGACTTAGATATGGGTATAGATCATGGGTGAATAAGACTTAGACATGGTTATAAATCATGTGGGAATGGGTTACTTAGACATTGGTATAAATCATGTGGGAAAAGGACTTAGACGTGGGTATAAATCATGTGTGAATAAGACTTAGACATGGGTATAAATCATGTGGGAATGGGACTTAGACATGGGTATAAATCGTATATGAACAAGACTTCGACATGGGTATAAATCATGTGTGACTAGGACTAAGACGTGGGAATAAATCATGTGTGACTAGGACTTAGACATGGGTATAAATCATGTGTGAATAAGACTTAGACATGGGTATAAATCATGTGTGAATAAGACTTAGACATGGGTGTAAATCATGTGTGACTAGGACTTAGACATGGGTATAAATCATGTGTGACTAGAACCAGGACATGAGTATAAATCATGTGTGACTAGGACTTAGACATGAGTATAAATCAAGTGGAAAGAAGACTTAGACATGGGTATCAATCATTTGGGAATAGGACTTAGACATGGGTATGAATCATGTGTGACTAGGACTTAGACATGGGTATTAATCATGTTTGACTAGAACCTGGACATGAGTATAAATCATGTGTGAATAAGACTTAGACATGGGTATAAATCATGTGTGATTAGGACTTAGATATGGGTATAGATCATGTGTGAATAAGATTTAGACATGGGTATAAATCATGTGTGACTAGGATTTAGACATGGGTATAAATCATGTGCGACTAGGACTTAGACATGGGTATAAATCATGTGGGAATAGGACTGAGATATGGGTATAAATCATGTGTGACTAGGACTTAGAAATGGGTATACATCATGTGGGAATGGGTTACTGAGACATGGGTATAAATCATGTGTGAATAAAACTTAGACATGGGTATAAATCATATGTGACTAGGACTTAGATATGGGTATAAACCATGTGGGAATAGGACATAGATATGGGTATAAATCATATGTGAATAAGACTTAGACATGGGTATAAATCATGTGTGAATAAGACTTAGACATGCGTATAAATCATGTGTGAATAAGACTTAGATATGGGTATAGATCATGTGTGAATAAGACATAGACATGGTTATAAATCATGTGGGAATGGGTTACTGAGACATTGGTATAAATCATGTGGGAAAATAACTTAGATATGGGTATAAATCATGTGGGAATTGGAATTAGATGTGGGTATAGATCATGTGTGAATAAGACTTAGACATGGGTATAAATCATGTGTGACTAGGATTTAGACATGGGTATAAATCATGTGTGACTAGGACTTAGACATGGGTATAAATCATGTGTGACTAGGACTTAGACATGGGTATAAATCATGTGTGACTAGGACTTAGACATGGGTATAAATCATGTGTGAATAAGACGTAGACATGGGCATAAATCATGTGGGAATAGGACTGAGACATGTGTATACATCATGTGGGAATGGGTTACTGAGACATGGGTATAAATCATGTGTGAATAAGACTTAAACAATTGTATAAATCATGTGTGACAAGGACTTAGACATGGATATAAATCATGTGTGAATAAAACTAAGACATGGGTATAAATCATGTGTGAATAGGACTTAGATATGGGTATAAATCATGTGTGAATAAGAATTAGACATTGATATAAATCATGTGAGAAAAGAACTTAGATATGGGTATAAATCATGTGTGAATAAGATTTAGACATGGGTATAAATCATGTATGACTAGGATTTAGACATGGGTATAAATCATGTGTGACTAGGACTTAGACATGGGTATAAATCATGTGTGACTAGGACTTAGACATGGGTATAAATCATGTGTGACTAGGACTTAGACATGGGTATAAATCATGTGTGAATAAGACTTAGACATGGGTATAAATCATGTGTGACTAGGACTTAGACATGGTATAAATCATGTGTGAATAAGTCTTAGACATGGGTATAAATCATGTGTGACTAGGACTTAGACATGGGTATAAATCATGTGTGACTAGGACTTAGACATGGGTATAAATCATGTGTGACTAGGACTTAGACATGGGTATAAATCATGTGTGAATAAGACTTAGACATGGGTATAAATCATGTGTGACTAAGACGTAGACATGGGTATAAATCATGTGGGAATAGGACTGAGATATGGATATAAATCATGTGGGAATAGGACTGAGATATGGGTATAAATCATGTGTGAATCAGACTTAGACATTGGTATGTATCATGTGTGACTAGGACTTAGACATGGGTATACATCATGTGAGAATGGGTTACTGAGACATGGGTATAAATCATGTGTGAATAAGATTTAGACATGGGTATAAATCATGTGTTACTAGGACTTAGACACGGATATAAATCATGTGGGAATAGGACTGAGATATGGGTATAAATCATGTGGGAATATGACTGAGATATGGGTATAAATCGTGTTTGAATAAGACTTAGACATTGGTATAAATCATATGTGACTAGGACTTAGACATGGGTATAAATCATGTTTGAATAGGACTTAGATATGGGTATAAATCATGTGTGAATAAGTCTTAGACATGGGTATCAATCATGTGGGAATAAGACTTAGACATGGGTATGAATCATGTGTGAATAAGACTTATACATTGGTATAAATCATGTGTGACTAGAACCTGGACATGAGTATAAATCATGTGTGACTAGGAATTAGACATGGGTATAAATCATGTGTGAATTGGACTTAGACATGGGTATAAATCATGTGTGACTAGGACTTAGATATGGGTATAAATCATGTGGGAATATGACTTAGATATGGGTATAAACCATGTGTGAATAGGCCTGAGATATGGGTATAAATCATGTGGGAATAGGACTGAGATATGGATATAAATCATGTTTGAATAAGACTTAGACATTGGTATAAATCATGTGTGACTAGGACTTAGACATGGGTATAAATCATATGTGAATAAGACTTAGACATGGGTATAAATCATGTGTGACTAAGACGTAGACATGGGTATAAATCATGTGGGAATAGGACTGAGATATGGGTATAAATCATGTGGGAATAGGACTGAGATATGGATATAAATCATGTGTGAATAAGACTTAGACATTGGTATGTATCATGTGTGACTAGGACTTAGACATGGGTATACATCATGTGAGAATGGGTTACTGAGACATGGGTATAAATCATGTGTGAATAAGATTTAGACATGGGTATAAATCATGTGTGACTAGGACTTAGACATGGATATAAATCATGTGGGAATAGGACTGAGATATGGGTATAAATCATGTGGGAATATGACTGAGATATGGGTATAAATCATGTTTGAATAAGACTTAGACATTGGTATAAATCATATGTGACTAGGACTTAGACATGGGTATAAATCATGTTTGAATAGGACTTAGACATGGGTATAAATCATGTGTGAATAAGTCTTAGACATGGGTATCAATCATGTGGGAATAAGACTTAGACATGGGTATGAATCATGTGTGAATAAGACTTATACATTGGTATAAATCATGTGTGACTAGAACCTGGACATGAGTATAAATCATGTGTGACTAGGACTTAGACTTGGGTATAAATCATGTGTGAATAAGACTTAGACATGGGTATAAATCATGTGTGACTAGGACTTAGATATGGGTATTAATCATGTGGGAATATAACTTAGATATGGGTATAAATCATGTGTGAATAGGACTGAGATATGGGTATAAATCATGTGGGAATAGGACTGAGATATGGATATAAATCGTGTTTGAAAAAGACTTAGACATTGGTATATATCGTGTGACTAGGACTTAGACATGGGTATACATCATGTGGGAATGGGTTACTGAGACATGGGTATAAATCATGTGTGAATAAGACTTAGACATGGGTATAGATCATGTGTGACTAGGACTTAGACATGGATATAAATCATTTGGGAATAGGACTGAGATATGGGTATAAATCATGTGAGAATAGGACTGAGATATGGGTATAAATCATGTTTTAATAAGACTTAGACATTGGTATAAATCATATGTGACTAGGACTTAGACATGGGTAAATATCATGTGGGAATAGGACTTAGATATGATATGTCTATAACTCATGTGTGAATAAGACTTAGTCATTGGTATAAATCATGTGTGAATAAGACTTAGATATGGGTATAGATCATGTGGGAATAGGACATAGATATGGGTATAAATCATATGTGAATAAGACTTAGACATGGGTATAAATCATGTGTGACTAGGACTTAGACATGGGTATAAATCATGTGGGAATGGGTTACTTAGGCATGGGTAGAAATCATGTGGGATTGGGTCACTTAGACATAACTTTACACCATATGGAAATGAGTCACGTAGACATAGGTATTAGATGTATTGACTAATATGATTAAAACATAATTATCACCGAGTACCGTTAAATTAATTTTCTTTATTACAAGTCTTTATTTATGTTGGGTAATATAATAAAAGAGGTACACCGTGTGTACATTGCAGTAACTCATGAGTTATTTCCATTCTCATACACTCGAATATCGAGTGCCACGAGAAAGCCATTTTGTTCCGTTGCGACATTTTGTGTCTCTATACAGAACCATTAAATGCGTGTGCAAACTTTTGAAGAGATTTTTGTAGATAGATTTATTACCCTTTTTATCATAAATGTATTACGATGTAATACCAAACACTGATTGGTATGATATTCCAATCGTACACGTACACAATAACGTCTTCCTTTAATTGACGATGAGCTTCATTCTGGCCAGTGAAAACTGGAATTGGGGCAGTTTCGTAGCGCGGGAATAATGCAATTCGTGCGTTGTGAGAAATTCAAAACGCTTCTAATGTTTTGTAATGATAAGTTTTCCAAGTTTTGTATGGATTTCAAAATAAAAGAAATATGTAACTTGGAATCTAACAGTAGGATTATTGCGAACTAATAATTTCACCGATTGAAAATTAAGTGACGAAATAATTGATAATAATGAGACCTGGTAGGTCAAAATGTGATCGTTAAAAAATTGGTATGTTAATTTCGTTGAGGTTTTAAAATTGATGATTTTGTAAATGAACGAAATTAAGTCCACACGATTTCAAGAATATTTGTTTAGATCTAGATTAATATAATATCAACGACTGCTTGCATGTTATTTGCAGCAATATTAAAAAAGGTTATCCTGCAATGCCAACCGTGATGTCGTGTTATTAATATGGATATTAAACCCATAATAAGAGATAATATTTTATAAGTTTTGTTTTTTAAAAAAAAATGTACCCCCCCCCCCCACCCCCCGGAGTAACTACGCTCAATATTCAAATAAAGTACATCTTAATCACTGCAGCAATCACGTGGGGTTTTTTGCCATCTTGGTGAAGTTATTTTGTAATATCTTCTTTTACTATCCGATGTACACCATAAAAGGATACGAATTATTGCCTAACGAACAAATTGTGTGAACATTATCTCATTTCTCTCAGCTGCGTAGCTTGTGTTGGTAAGGCCGGGTGTTATTAAGTATATAGATATACATGCTGCATTGTGGTGGTATTCTGGTGGTGAAAGTTTGTTTTTAATATTACATCGTATATAGTGTGACTACACTAAGTGCCCTTAGACAAATGGAACACATGGTAACTTGGCCCCCCTACCCACAAGCTACACCATGGTCTCCGAGCACTCCGAGAACCCGCCGAAACCGTTGAGCGGAGTGGTTTTGAGAAATAAGAAGATTATCAAACAAATAGTTGAAATGGCAATTAACTATATCCGTTTAATTATGGAGTACGTCGTCTTTATTCAATTCAGATAGAGTGAATATTGATTGAGTTAACACAATAAAAATCAACCGATGTTACCGAAAATCAGCACGTGATTTACCACTTGAATCCCCGTCATGTAAATGATGAATAAATCAGATTCGTATTCAGCATATACAGCCAATAGTTTATAACGCATTTTGAAAGTCGTTTTAGCGCCAGTTTTCGCGTTATAACATCCTTAGGAAATCGTTATGACGTCTTTTTTTTGCGTGCCTTTTGATTTTTGTATTCTTTAGATTTTATTTTCCTTTGCTGACAAATTTGACCCTGGTATGCTTTTGTGAAGAAGCAGTTATAAACAATGTCATTAGTTATTTCCCGGCAAACACTATTTTAAAATTTGGCGAATTCGGGTAGGCTTTCGCTATCTACCTCAAACCGATATCAATTTACATGCATAGGGATTGGATAAAAGATATTTGAAAATGATAAGCCTTTTATCTTGCTCAGTTTATGAGATTATCAATCCAATGTAGCACGAGGTAAATTGCTCCAACGCGAAGCGTTTAAGTTAAATTTACCGACTGTTCTATTGGATTTATAATCTCATAAACTAAACAAAAGAAAAGGTTAATTCTTATATTTACTGTAAAGTATTCATACTAATCTGCGGACAAAGATTGTATTTCAAACATCAAAAAAAGGATAGTAGAATTGCTCGAATCAGCAAACATAATAACAGGTACATATAAACGGCTGCATGACTTGTAATAGTAGCGATACTATGCTTTCGAACCGACAAATCGCAGAAACGGAGTTAAAGTGATGATGGCGCATACTGCGATTGTATTCCCCTTAAGGTGTACTACCGATATGTGTATAGTTCCCCATTTTGTCTAAGCTCTAAATACAGTTGCCACGAAAAATGTAACAATTGTTACAATTTTCGTGCACCATGCACGAAAAATGTAACAATTGCTACATTTTTTGAAATTGTTACATTTTTCGTTGCATCATACATTCCATGATATATCTTACCATAATAGCTAAATATATTCAAGAGCAATATGATCCTCAGAACTGTTTTAAGAACCGTTTGCATCCGTTTTACGACTTCATTTTAAATCCTTCTAATACAAAATATTTTGACAAATAACCATTGTTGTCTTTCTCGAAGGAATTGTCGTACTTTATCGAAATTTTATAATGGTAACTGCATTGGTATTTGATTTATTGCTAAAATATCAATTAAAAAAACGAACTCATTGTGTGCATATCGTCAAAAAATTCGTCAGCACAGCGTCGGCACATTGTCCGCACGTACACAATCTATCCACATACATTGAGCACCATTAGATGAATGGATAAGTCGGACCAATATTTGCGATATAGTAAGATCGGTTAATCACTGTTATGGAAAATCACTCAGAAAGGCGGAATTAAACTAAGATTCATTGCATGCACGCTTAATAACCGAATGACATTTTTTTTGTTTGCATTTTTATACATTTTTCAATAAAAGCTACATCTTAGTACAATACATGTTAAAATATAAATAACTAACACTCTTCTCATTTTTTTTCAAAGTTGTGTGGGAATATTTAAGAAAGAAAATTCTACATTAGTATAAGATATACAAATGGGAACAAACCAAAATCATGAAAGATATCATATAAGTACTCAGATATATTGATAGGCTATTCCAATATTAATTACAAGTTATTTTGGCTGTGTCATGCAAAGAAGTGATGGCATATTAAAGTATCGGTAGGTATGAACTATCTGTGATCAAAAAATCATTATAACGATTAGCTTATTTCTTTAAGATCGTGATAATTCCTCATTACATTGGTATCTTTTCGTCCTGTAAGAATTTAGATACATAATAATCAAATGTCCTCTCTGAATGATGTTGACACATTATCTTGCCTTTACCAGTTGGAAAATACTACCAGAAAAACCGAAATGACGTCAAGATCAGATTCAGACAGTGAACGGGGTAAGAAATACATCGTCCCTTCTTATAATACACGGTACTTTGATGCTGGCAGCAATATATATTACATCTTATCTCTGAGCAGAGCTTGATGTTCAAATCATAATGGTGGTACAGGTGTGTCGAATGTAAGAGTTGAAAAAAGTGTAAAAATTAATGTATGCTTTTGTTTCATCATATATTCGTTGGTTATGACTTGATATTAAAAACAGTCGGTAAGTTATTACTTGATTTTTGCTGCTCAGATTTGCGTTTACTATTTGATATATTTGTTTCAGTAATAACATACAAATTTGATTTGTTGCAAACGCCTATATCATTCTTTATCTTTCTCGTTCATGAGTAGCAATCTAGATTTGTGATGAAATTGTCAATAATGTTTGCATCATAATATTACATTATACAATAATTGATTTAGCAGTTATTTCCTGATGTTAAGTACCCAGATTTGTGTTAACTGATTGATATATTTGTTTCTATAAGTACTTGAAATTTACATTTGGTGCCAGCACTACATCATTCATCATTTCTTTCGTTTATAAGTTGCAATCGAAATTTTTGATAGAAATTGTAAAAAATATTTGCATCATAATATTTATATGATACAATAATTGATTTAGCAGTGTGTTTTTGATTTTTTATCACTGGATGTGCTATATGGTTTTCGATTGTAAGAGAGATACAAACAATGTTTTTCTTAATCATGTGAAGATAAATTGATTCTCTTGTTTTTCATATATCTGCCTGATTATGACTTGATATTACAACAGTCGGTAAGTTATTTCCTGATGTTTACTACCCAGATTTTTGTTAACTGATTGATACATTTGTTTAAAAAAACATTAAATATATTGATTTGCTGCAAACGCCAATATCACTATTTTTCTCGTCCATGGGAAGCAATCTAGATTTGTGATAAACTTGTCAATAATGTTTGAATCATAACATTTACATCATACAATAATTCATAAAGTAGTGTGTTGTTAATTAAGGATTAACTTTCTATTTTGTTTAGGTTATCGAGGGATAACTACAATGGAACACGGGTAAACTCAATTACCGGCGAAGCCTGTTATGTATAATTTACCCGTGTTCCATTGTAGTTATCCTCCGATAACCTAAACAAAAGAGAAAGTGTATCCTTATATTTACAGTATCTTTCTCTGAAATGTTCGTAAATATTTTGTTCATTATAGTCCCATCTGCGGGCACAAATTTTATGTCAAAACTAATAAACGTGAGATTGGTTCAATAAATGTAACAGCGAGAGATTTGCATAAATCGTTTTTAGCTCCGCCAACGTTTATATTTTGGTGACGTCATAGAAATATAGCACATGTTTGACAACAGTTATGAGGTGAAAATGATAGTCAGTGGAACAATTGTTATCGAGTGCATGTCAGTGTAGGCTGTAAATATTTTGTTTTACCAAAGGTTGTGATGTAATGTTGTCGATGATTAAAGTTCCAAACAGAATTTTTCTTTAATCATGTGAAGATAAATTTTCCTCTTGTTTTTTCATATATCTGCCTGGATATGACTGGATATTACAACAGAACGTAAGTTATTTCTTGATGTTTACTACTCAGATTTGTGTTTGGTGATTGATGTATTTGTTTCGGAAAGAACATTAAATATTGATTTGCTACCAAAGCCTATATCATTCTTTATCTTTCTCGTTCATGAGTAGCAATCTAGATTTGTGATGAAATTGTCAATAATGTTTGCATCATAATATTACATTATACAATAATTGATTTAGCAGTTATTTCCTGATGTTAAGTACCCAGATTTGTGTTAACTGATTTGGTATATTTGTTTCTATAAGTACTTGAAATTTATATTTGGTGCCAGCACTACATCATTCATCATTTCTTTCGTTTATAAGTTGCAATCGAAATTTTTGATAGAAATTGTAAATTATATTTGCATCACAATATTTATATTATACAATAATTGATTTAGCAGTGTGTTGTTGATTTTTTATCGTTAATTGTGCTTTATGTTTGTGTGTTGTTAGAGTGATAAATAGTGTGTTTTCCTTTACTAATGTGAAGTTGAAATAATGCTTTTGTTTTTCATATATCTGCCTGGATATGACTGGATATTACAACAGTCGGTAAGTTAGTCCTTGATGTTTACTACTCAGATTTGTGTTTGGTGATTGGTGTATTTGTTTCGAAAAGAACATTAAATATTGATTTTCTACCAAAGCCTATATCATTCTTTATCTTTCTCGTTCATGAGTAGCAATCTAGATTTTTGATGAAATTGTCAATAATGTTTGCATCATAATATTGAAAAATATACAATAATTGATTAAGCAGTTATTTCCTGATGTTAAGTACCCAGATTTGTGTTAACTGATTTGATATATTTGTTTCTATAAGTACTTGAAATTTACATTTGGTGCCAGCACTACATCATTCATCATTTCTTTCGTTTATAAGTTGCAATCGAAATTTTTGATAGAAATTGTAAAAAATATTTGCATCATAATATTTATGTTATACAATAATTGATTTAGCAGTGTGTTGTTGATTTTTTATCGTTAATTGTGCTTTATGTTTGTGTGTTGTTAGAGTGATAAATAGTGTGTTTTCCTTTACTAATGTGAAGTTGAAATAATGCTTTTGTTTTTCATATATCTGCCTGGATATGACTGGATATTACAACAGGCCGTAAGTTAGTCCTTGATGTTTACTACTCAGATTTGTGTTTGGTGATTGGTGTATTTGTTTCGAAAAAGAACAATAAATATTGATTTGCTACCAAAGCCTATATCATTCTTTATCTTTCCCGTTCATGAGTAGCAATCTAGATTTGTGATGAAATTGTCAATAATGTTTGCATCATAATATTACATTATACAATAATTGATTTAGCAGTTATTTCCTGATGTTTAATACCCAGATTTGTGTTAACTGATTGATATATTTGTTTCTATAAGTACATGAACTTTATATTTGGTGCCAGCACTACATCATTCTTCATTTCTTTCGTTTATAAGTTGCAATCGAAATTTTTGATAGAAATTGTAAATTATATTTGCATCACAATATTTATATTATACAATAATTGATTTAGCAGTGTGTTGTTGATTTTTTATCGTTAACTGTGCTTTATGTTTGTGTGTTGTTAGAGTGATAAATAGTGTGTTTTCCTTTACTAATGTGAAGTTGAAATAATGCTTTTGTTTTTCATATATCTGCCTGGATATGAATGGATATTACAACAGTCGGTAAGTTAGTCCTTGATGTTTACTACTCAGATTTTTGTTAACTGATTGATATATTTGTTTTCATAAGTACATGAACTTTACATTTGGTGCCAGCACTACATCATTCTTCATTTCTTTCGTTTATAAGTTGCAATCGAAATTTTTGATAGAAATTGTAAATTATATTTGCATCACAATATTTATATTATACAATAATTGATTAAGCAGTGTGTTGTTGATTTTTTATCGTTAATTGTGCTTTATGTTTGTGTGTTGTTAGAGTGATAAATAGTGTGTTTTCCTTTACTAATGTGAATTGAAATAATGCTTTTGTTTTTCATATATCTGCCTGGATATGAATGGATATTACAACAGTCTGTAAGTTAGTCCTTGATGTTTACTACTCAGATTTGTGTTTGGCGATTGATGTATTTGTTTCGAAAAGAACATTAAATATTGATTTGCTACCAAAGCCTATATCATTCTTTATCTTTCTCGTTCATGAGTAGCAATCTAGATGTGTGATGAAATTGTCAATAATGTTTGCATCATAATATTACATTATACAATAATTGATTTAGCAGTTATTTCCTGATGTTAAGTACCCAGATTTGTGTTAACTGATTGATATATTTGTTTCTATAAGTACTTGAAATTTACATTTGGTGCCAGCACTACATCATTCATCATTTCTTTCGTTTATAAGTTGCAATCGAAATTTTTGATAGAAATTGTAAAAAATATTTGCATCATAATATTTATATGATACAATAATTGATTTAGCAGTGTGTTTTTGATTTTTTTATCACTGGATGTGCTATATGGTTTTCGATTGTAAGAGAGATACAAACAATGTTTTTCTTAATCATGTGAAGATAAATTGATTCTCTTGTTTTTCATATATCTGCCTGATTATGACTTGATATTACAACAGTCGGTAAGTTATTTCCTGATGTTTACTACCCAGATTTTTGTTAACTGATTGATACATTTGTTTAAAAAAACATTAAATATATTGATTTGCTGCAAACGCCAATATCACTATTTTTCTCGTCCATGGGAAGCAATCTAGATTTGTGATAAACTTGTCAATAATGTTTGAATCATAACATTTACATCATACAATAATTCATAAAGTAGTGTGTTGTTAATTAAGGATTAACTTTCTATTTTGTTTAGGTTATCGAGGGATAACTACAATGGAACACGGGTAAACTCAATTACCGGCGAAGCCTGTTATGTATAATTTACCCGTGTTCCATTGTAGTTATCCTCCGATAACCTAAACAAAAGAGAAAGTGTATCCTTATATTTACAGTATCTTTCTCTGAAATGTTCGTAAATATTTTGTTCATTATAGTCCCATCTGCGGGCACAAATTTTATGTCAAAACTTAAAAACGTGAGATTGGTTCAATAAATGTAACAGCGAGAGATTTGCATAAATCGTTTTTAGCTCCGCCAACGTTTATTGTTGGTGACGTCATAGAAATATAGCACATGTTTGACAACAGCTATGAGGTGAAAATGATAGTCAGTGGAACAATTGTTATCGAGTGCATGTCAGTGTAGGCTGTAAATATTTTGTTTTACCAAAGGTTGTGATGTAATGTTGTCGATGATTAAAGTTCCAAACAGAATTTTTCTTTAATCATGTGAAGATAAATTTTCCTCTTGTTTTTTTCATATATCTGCCTGGATATGACTGGATATTACAACAGAACGTAAGTTATTTCTTGATGTTTACTACTCAGATTTGTGTTTGGTGATTGATGTATTTGTTTCGGAAAGAACATTAAATATTGATTTGCTACCAAGACCTATATCATTCTTTATCTTTCTCGTTCATGAGTAGCAATCTAGATTTGTGATGAAATTGTCAATAATGTTTGCATCATAATATTACATTATACAATAATTGATTTAGCAGCTATTTCCTGATGTTTAGTACCCAGATTTGTATTAACTGATTTGATATATTTGTTTCAAGAAGTAATTTTACTTTACATTTGGTGCCAGCACTACATCATTCTTCATTTCTTTCGTTTATAAGTTGCAATCGAAATTTTTGATAGAAATTGTAAATTATATTTGCATCACAATATTTATATGATACAATAATTGATTTAGCAGTGTTTTGTTGATTTTTTATCCTTAATTGTGCTTTATGTTTGTGTGTTGTTAGAGTGATAAATAGTGTGTTTTCCTTTACTAATGTGAAATTGAAATAATGCTTTTGTTTTTCATATATCTGCCTGGATATGACTGGATATTACAACAGGCCGTAAGTTAGTCCTTGATGTTTACAACTCAGATTTGTGTTTGGTGATTGGTGTATTTGTTTCGAAAAGAACATTAAATATTGATTTGCTACCAAAGCCTATATCATTCTTTATCTTTCTCGTTCATGAGTAGCAATCTAGATTTGTGATGAAATTGTCAATAATGTTTGCATCATAATATTACATTATACAATAATTGATTAAGCAGTTATTTCCTGATGTTTAGTACCCAGATTTGTGTTAACTGATTTGATAAATTTGTTTCTATAATACTCGAAATTTACATTTGGTGCCAGCACTACATCATTCATCATTTCTTTCGTTTATAAGTTGCAATCGAAATTTTTGATAGAAATTGTAAAAAATATTTGCATCATAATATTTATATGATACAATAATTGATTTAGCAGTGTGTTTTTGATTTTTTATCCTTAATTGTGCTTTATGTTTGTGTGTTGTTAGAGTGATAAATAGTGTGTTTTCCTTTACTAATGTGAAATTGAAAAAATGCTTTTGTTTTTCATATATCTGCCTGGATATGAATGGATATTACAACAGTCTGTAAGTTAGTCCTTGATGTTTACTACTCAGATTTGTGTTTGGTGATTGATGTATTTGTTTCGAAAAGAACATTAAATATTGATTTGCTACCAAAGCCTATATCATTCTTTATCTTTCTCGTTCATGAGTAGCAATCTAGATTTGTGATGAAATTGTCAATAATGTTTGCATCATAATATTACATTATACAATAATTGATTTAGCAGTTATTTCCTGATGTTAAGTACCCAGATTTGTGTTAACTGATTGATATATTTGTTTCTATAAGTACTTGAAATTTACATTTGGTGCCAGCACTACATCATTCTTCATTTTCGTTTATAAGTTGCAATCGAAATTTTTGATAGAAATTGTAAATTATATTTGCATCACAATATTTATATTATACAATAATTGATTTAGCAGTGTGTTGTTGATTTTTTATCGTTAATTGTGCTTTATGTTTGTGTGTTGTTAGAGTGATAAATAGTGTGTTTTCCTTTACTAATGTGAAGTTGAAATAATGCTTTTGTTTTTCATATATCTGCCTGGATATGACTGGATATTACAACAGTCGGTAAGTTAGTCCTTGATGTTTTCTACTCAGATTTGTGTTTGGTGATTGGTGTATTTGTTTCGAAAAAGAACATTAAATATTGATTTGCTACCAAAGCCTATATCATTCTTTATCTTTCTCGTTCATGAGTAGCAATCTAGATTTGTGATGAAATTGTCAATAATGTTTGCATCATAATATTACATTATACAATAATTGATTTAGCAGTTATTTCCTGATAATTAATACCCAGATTTGTGTTAACTGATTGATATATTTGTTTCTATAAGTACATGAACTTTATTTTTGGTGCCAGCACTACATCATTCTTCATTTCTTTCGTTTATAAGTTGCAATCAAAATTTTTAATAGAAATTTTAAATTATATTTGCATCACAATATTTACATTATGCAACAATTGATTTAGCAGTGTGTTGTTGATTTTTTATCGTTAATTGTGCTTTATGTTTGTGTGTTGTTAGAGTGATAAATAGTGTGTTTTCCTTTACTAATGTGAAGTTGAAATAATGCTTTTGTTTTTCATATATCTGCCTGGATATGACTGGATATTACAACAGGCCGTAAGTTAGTCCTTGATGTTTACTACTCAGATTTGTGTTTGGTGATTGGTGTATTTGTTTCGAAAAAGAACATTAAATATTGATTTGCTACCAAAGCCTATATCATTCTTTATCTTTCTCGTTCATGAGTAGCAATCTAGATTTGTGATGAAATTGTCATTAATGTTTGCATCATAATATTACATTATACAATAATTGATTTAGCAGTTTTTTCCTGATCTTTAATACCCAGATTTGTGTTAACTGATTGATATATTTGTTTCTATAAGTACATGAACTTTACATTTGGTGCCAGCACTACATCATTCTTCATTTCTTTCGTTTATAAGTTGCAATCAAAATTTTTGATAGAAATTGTAAATTATATTTGCATTACAATATTTACATTATGCAACAATTGATTTAGCAGTGTGTTGTTGATTTTTTATCGTTAATTGTGCTATATGTTTGTGTGTTGTTAGAGTGATAAACAATGTGTTTTCCTTTACTAATATTTACAGTCTGTTTGGAATTGATAGTATATTGCCTATACATTTCTACGAATGCCTACTGAACTTTATTTTCCGATAAAATCAGTGGATCACGCGCCTATTGGCGCAGCGCGCAGTAATACACTCCGTTACGATTTGAACACGAGGCCGCGTCACTACTTTCCAGACTCGATCAATATCCTGCCGCGTAGTATGTGTTAATTTATTGCAGAAATAAATAAGAAGCATTTTAATGGGTTTTTTAAAATACAAAAACAGTAACAAAGACAGTATGGTTTGTTGATATATGAACTTATGTGAAAAAATAACAATAAAAAGATGTAATCTTTTGGAATTTTTTTGTTTACTTGTTGACTGAAATTTCGCGGGAGTTCGTCACCTAATAAGGCGGCTGTTTCAACAGTCTACCCAAACCAAACGATACTGTTTGATTTCATCGCAGTAAGTATCATAATATCTGATTAAAGAAATAATTACACGTTGGAATATAAGGTCTGGACAGTAAATATAAGGATTAAAGTTTCTTTCTGGTGGTTTTATCAAAGGATAAAGTTCAGTAGGATATCGATAGTTCTTTCATGGAACGCTTCGCGTTCCATTCCAACTATCGATATCCTACTGAACTTTATCCTTTGATAAAACCACCAGAAAGAAACTTTAATCCTTAAATGTGAAGTTGAAATAATGCTTTTGTTTTTCATATATCTGCCTGGATATGACTGGATATTACAACAGGCCGTAAGTTAGTCCTTGATGTTTACTACTCAGATTTGTGTTTGGTGATTGGTGTATTTGTTTCGAAAAAGAACATTAAATATTGATTTGCTACCAAAGCCTATATCATTCTTTATCTTTCTCGTTCATGAGTAGCAATCTAGATTTGTGATGAAATTGTCAATAATGTTTGCATCATAATATTACATTATACAATAATTGATTAAGCAGTTATTTCCTGATAATTAATACCCAGATTTGTGTTAACTGATTGATATATTTGTTTCTATAAGTACATAAACTTTACATTTGGTGCCAGCACTACATCATACTTCATTTCTTTCGTTTATAAGTTACAATCAAAATTTTTGAGAGAAATTGTAAATTATATTTGCATCACAATATTAACATTATGCAACAATTGATTTAGCAGTGTGTTGTTGATTTTTTATCGTTAATTGTGCTTTATGTTTGTGTGTTGTTAGAGTGATAAATAGTGTGTTTTCCTTTACTAATGTGAAGTTGAAATAATGCTTTTGTTTTTCATAAATCTGCCTGGATATGACTGGATATTACAACAGAACGTAAGTTAGTCCTTGATGTTTACTACTCAGATTTGTGTTTGGTGATTGATGTATTTGTTTCGAAAAGATCATTAAATATTGATTTGCTACCAAAGCCTATATCATTCTTTATCTTTCTCGTTCATGAGTAGCAATCTAGATGTGTGATGAAATTGTCAATAATGTTTGCATCATAATATTACATTATACAATAATTGATTTAGCAGTTATTTCCTGATGTTTAATACCCAGATTTGTGTTAACTGATTGATATATTTGTTTCTATAAGTACATGAACTTTATATTTGGTGCCAGCACTACATCATTCATCATTTCTTTCGTTTATAAGTTGCAATCGAAATTTTTGATAGAAATTGTAAAAAATATTTGCATCATAATATTTATATGATACAATAATTGATTTAGCAGTGTGTTTTTGATTTTTTATCACTTGATGTGCTATATGGTTTTCGATTGTAAGAGAGATACAAACAATGTGTTTCTTAATCATGTGAAGATAAATTGATTCTCTTGTTTTTCATATATCTGCCTGATTATGACTTGATATTACAACAGTCGGCAAGTTATTTCCTGATGTTTACTACCCAGATTTTTGTTAACTGATTGATATATTTGTTTAAAAAAACATTAAATATATTGATTTGCTGCAAACGCCAACATCACTTCATATTTTTCTCGTCCATGGGAAGCAATCTAGATTTGTGATAAACTTGTCAATAATGTTTGAATCATAACATTTACATCATACAATAATTCATTAAGTAGTGTGTTGTTAATTAAGGATAAACTTTCTATTTTGTTTAGGTTATCGAGGGATAACTACAATGGAACACGGGTAAACTCAATTACCGGCGAAGCCGGTTATGTATTTACCCGTGTTCCATTGTAGTTATCCCCCGATAACCTAAACAAAAGAGAAAGTGTATCCTTATATTTACAGTATCTTTCTCTGAAATGTTCGTAAATATTTTGTTCATTATAGTCCCATCTGCGGGCACAAATTTTATGTCAAAACTAATAAACGTGAGATTGGTTCAATAAATGTAACAGCGAGAGATTTGCATAAATCGTTTTTAGCTCCGCCAACGTTTATTGTTGGTGACGCCATAGAAATATAGCACATGTTTGACAACAGTTATGAGGTGAAAATGATAGTCAGTGGAACAATTGTTATCGAGTGCATGTCAGTGTAGGCTGTAAATATTTTGTTTTACCAAAGGTTGTGATGTAATGTTGTCGATGATTAGAGTTCCAAACAGAATTTTTCTTTAATCATGTGAAGATAAATTTTCCTCTTGTTTTTTCATATATCTGCCTGGATATGACTGGATATTACAACAGGCCGTAAGTTATTTCTTGATGTTTACTACTCAGATTTGTGTTTGGTGATTGGTGTATTTGTTTCGAAAAAGAACATTAAATATTGATTTGCTACCAAAGCCTTTATCATTCTTTATCTTTCTCGTTCATGAGTAGCAATCTAGATTTGTGATGAAATTGTCAATAATGTTTGCATCATAATATTACATTATACAATAATTGATTTAGCAGTTATTTCCTGATAATTAATACCCAGATTTGTGTTAACTGATTGATATATTTGTTTTCATAAGTTCATGAACTTTACATTTGGTGCCAGCACTACATCATTCTTCATTTCTTTCGTTTATAAGTTGCAATAAAAAAATTTGAGAGAAATTGTAAATTATATTTGCATCACAATATTTACATTATGCAACAATTGATTTAGCAGTGTGTTGTTGATTTTTTATCGTTAATTGTGCTTTATGTTTGTGTGTTGTTAGAGTGATAAATAGTGTGTTTTCCTTTACTAATGTGAAGTTGAAATAATGCTTTTGTTTTTCATATATCTGCCTGGATATGAATGGATATTACAACAGTCTGTAAGTTAGTCCTTGATGTTTACTACTCAGATTTGTGTTTGGTGATTGATGTATTTGTTTCGAAAAGAACATTAAATATTGATTTGCTACCAAAGCCTATATCATTCTTTATCTTTCTCGTTCATGAGTAGCAATCTAGATGTGTGATGAAATTGTCAATAATGTTTGCATCATAACATTTACATCATACAATAATTCATTAAGTAGTGTGTTGTTAATTAAGGATTAACTTTCTATTTTGTTTAGGTTATCGAGGGATAACTACAATGGAACACGGGTAAACTCAATTACCGGCGAAGCCGGTTATGTATTTACCCGTGTTCCATTGTAGTTATCCCCCGATAACCTAAACAAAAGAGAAAGTGTATCCTTATATTTACAGTATCTTTCTCTGAAATGTTCGTAAATATTTTGTTCATTATAGTCCCATCTGCGGGCACAAATTTTATGTCAAAACTAATAAACGTGAGATTGGTTCAATAAATGTAACAGCGAGAGATTTGCATAAATCGTTTTTAGCTCCGCCAACGTTTATTGTTGGTGACGTCATAGAAATATAGCACATGTTTGACAACAGTTATGAGGTGAAAGTGATAGTCAGTGGAACAATGGTTATCGAGTGCATGTCAGTGTAGGCTGTAAATATTTTGTTTTACCAAAGGTTGTGATGTAATGTTGTCGATGATTAGAGTTCCAAACAGAATTTTTCTTTAATCATGTGAAGATAAATTTTCCTCTTGTTTTTTCATATATCTGCCTGGATATGACTGGATATTACAACAGGCCGTAAGTTATTTCTTGATGTTTACTACTCAGATTTGTGTTTGGTGATTGGTGTATTTGTTTCGAAAAAGAACATTAAATATTGATTTGCTACCAAAGACTTTATCATTCTTTATCTTTCTCGTTCATGAGTAGCAATCTAGATTTGTGATGAAATTGTCAATAATGTTTGCATCATAATATTACATTATACAATAATTGATTTAGCAGTTATTTCCTGATAATTAATACCCAGATTTGTGTTAACTGATTGATATATTTGTTTTCATAAGTTCATGAACTTTACATTTGGTGCCAGCACTACATCATTCTTCATTTCTTTCGTTTATAAGTTGCAATAAAAAAATTTGAGAGAAATTGTAAATTATATTTGCATCACAATATTTACATTATGCAACAATTGATTTAGCAGTGTGTTGTTGATTTTTTATCGTTAATTGTGCTTTATGTTTGTGTGTTGTTAGAGTGATAAATAGTGTGTTTTCCTTTACTAATGTGAAGTTGAAATAATGCTTTTGTTTTTCATATATCTGCCTGGATATGAATGGATATTACAACAGTCTGTAAGTTAGTCCTTGATGTTTACTACTCAGATTTGTGTTTGGTGATTGATGTATTTGTTTCGAAAAGAACATTAAATATTGATTTGCTACCAAAGCCTATATCATTCTTTATCTTTCTCGTTCATGAGTAGCAATCTAGATGTGTGATGAAATTGTCAATAATGTTTGCATCATAACATTTACATCATACAATAATTCATTAAGTAGTGTGTTGTTAATTAAGGATAAACTTTCTATTTTGTTTAGGTTATCGAGGGATAACTACAATGGAACACGGGTAAACTCAATTACCGGCGAAGCCGGTTATGTATTTACCCGTGTTCCATTGTAGTTATCCCCCGATAACCTAAACAAAAGAGAAAGTGTATCCTTATATTTACAGTATCTTTCTCTGAAATGTTCGTAAATATTTTGTTCATTATAGTCCCATCTGCGGGCACAAATTTTATGTCAAAACTAATAAACGTGAGATTGGTTCAATAAATGTAACAGCGAGAGATTTGCATAAATCGTTTTTAGCTCCGCCAACGTTTATTGTTGGTGACGTCATAGAAATATAGCACATGTTTGACAACAGTTATGAGGTGAAAGTGATAGTCAGTGGAACAATGGTTATCGAGTGCATGTCAGTGTAGGCTGTAAATATTTTGTTTTACCAAAGGTTGTGATGTAATGTTGTCGATGATTAGAGTTCCAAACAGAATTTTTCTTTAATCATGTGAAGATAAATTTTCCTCTTGTTTTTTCATATATCTGCCTGGATATGACTGGATATTACAACAGGCCGTAAGTTCTTTCTTGATGTTTACTACTTAGGTTTGTGTTTGGTGATTGATGTATTTGTTTCGAAAAGAACATTAAATATTGATTTGCTACCAAAGCCTATATCATTCTTTATCTTTCTCGTTCATGAGTAGCAATCTAGATGTGTGATGAAATTGTCAATAATGTTTGCATCATAATAATACATTATACAATAATTGATTTAGCAGTTATTTCCTGATCTTTAATACCCAGATTTGTGTTAACTGATTGATATATTTGTTTCTATAAGTACTTGAAATTTACATTTGGTGCCAGCACTACATCATTCTTCATTTCTTTCGTTTATAAGTTGCAATCGAAATTTTTTGATAGAAATTGTAAATTATATTTGCATCACAATATTTATATTATACAATAATTGATTTAGCAGTGTGTTGTTGATTTTTTATCGTTAATTGTGCTTTATGTTTGTGTGTTGTTAGAGTGATACATAGTGTGTTTTCCTTTACTAATGTGAAGTTGAAATAATGCTTTTGTTTTTCATATATCTGCCTGGATATGACTGGATATTACAACAGTCGGTAAGTTAGTCCTTGATGTTTACTACTCAGATTTGTGTTTGGTGATTGATGTATTTGTTTCGAAAAGAACATTAAATATTGATTTGCTACCAAAGCCTATATCATTCTTTATCTTTCTCGTTCATGAGTAGCAATCTAGATGTGTGAAGAAATTGTCAATAATGTTTGCATCATAATATTACATTATACAATAATTGATTAAGCAGTTATTTCCTGATGTTAAGTACCAAGATTTGTGTTAACTGATTGATATATTTGTTTCTATAAGTACTTGAAATTTACATTTGGTGCTAGCACTACATCATTCTTCATTTCTTTCGTTTATAAGTTGCAATCGAATTTTTTGATAGAAATTGTAAATTATATTTGCATCACAATATTTATATTATACAATAATTGATTTAGCAGTGTGTTGTTGATTTTTTATCGTTAATTGTGCTTTATTTTTGTGTGTTGTTAGAGTGATAAATAGTGTGTTTTCCTTTACTAATGTGAAGTTGAAATAATACTTTTGTTTTTCATATATCTGCCTGGATATGACTGGATATTACAACAGACCGTAAGTTAGTCCTTGATGTTTACTACTCAGATTTGTGTTTGGTGATTGATGTATTTGTTTCGAAAAGAACATTAAATATTGATTAGCTACCAAAGCCTATATCATTCTTTATCTTTCTCGTTCATGAGTAGCAATCTAGATTTGTGATGAAATTGTCAATAGTGTTTGCATCATAATATTACATTATACAATAATTGATTAAGCAGTTATTTCCTGATCTTTAATACCCAGATTTATGTTAGCACTACATTATTCTTCATTTCTTTCGTTTATAAGTTGCAATCGAAATTTTTAATAGAAATTGTAAATTATATTTGCATCACAATATTTATATGATACAATAATTGATTTAGCAGTGTGTTGTTGATTTTTTATGACTGGATGTGCTATATGATTTTCGATTGTAAGAGATAAAAACAATGTTTTACTTAATCATGTGAAGATAAATTGATTCTCTTGTTTTTCATATATCTGCCTGACTATGACTTGGTACAACAGCCGGTAAGTTTTTTCCTGATGTTTACCACCCAGATTTTTGTTAACTGATTGATACATTTGTTTAAAAAAACATTAGATATATTGATTTGCTGCAAACGCCAACATCACTTCATATTTTTCTCGTTAATGGGAAGCAATCTAGATTTGTGATAAACTTGTCAATAATGTTTGCATCATAACATTTACATCATACAATAATTGATTTAGTAGTTTGTTGTTAATTAAGGATTAACTTTCTATTTTGGTTAGGTTATCGAGGGATAACTACAATGGAACACGGGTAAACTCAATATAACCTAAATAAAATAGAAAGTGTATCCTTATATTTACAGTATCTTTCTGTGACATGTTCGTACATATTTTGTTCACTATAGTACCATCTGCGGGCACAAATTCTATGTCAAAACTAATAAACGTGAGATTGGTTCAATAAATGTAACATAATAAAATTTGCATAAATCGTTATTAGCTCCGCCAACGTTTATTGTTGGTGACGTCATAAACATTACGCACATTTTTGACTACAGTTATGAGGTGAAAATGATTGTCAGTGGAACAATGGTTATCGAGTGAATGTCAGAGTAGACTGTAAATATTTTGTTTTACCCAAAGGTTGTGATGTAATGTTACATGTCGATGATTAGAGTTACACACAGACTTTTTCTTTAATCATGTGAAGATAAATTTTCCTGTTGTTTTTCATATATCTGTCTGGATATGACTGGATATTACAACAGAACGTAAGTTATTTCTTGATGTTTACTACTCAGATTTGTGTTTGGTGATTGATGTATTTGTTTCGAAAAGAACATTAAATATTGATTTGCTACCAAAGCCTATATCATTCTTTATCTTTCTCGTTCATGAGTAGCAATCTAGATTTGTGATGAAATTGTCAATAATGTTTGCATCATAATATTACATTATACAATAATTGATTTAGCAGTTATTTCCTGATGATTAGTACCCAGATTTGTGTTAACTGATTGATATATTTGTTTCTATAAGTACATGAACTTTACATTTGGTGCCAGCACTACATCATTCTTCATTTCTTTCGTTTATAAGTTGCAATCGAAGTTTTGGATAGAAATTGTAAATTATATTTGCATCACAATATTTATATTATACAATAATTGACTTTGGAGTGTGTTGTTGATTTTTTATCGTTAATTGTGCTTTATGTTTGTGTGTTGTTAGAGTGATAAACAGTGTGTTTTCCTTTACTAATGTGAAGTTGAAATAATGCTTTTGTTTTTCATATATCTGCCTGGATATGACTGGATATTACAACAGACCGTAAGTTATTTCTTGAAGATTACTTCTCAGATTTGTGTTTGGTGATATACTTGTTTCGAAAAGAACATTAAATATTGATTTGCTACCAAAGCCTATATCATTCTTTATCTTTCTCGTTCATGAGTAGCAATCTAGATTTGTGATGGAATTGTCAATAATATTTGCATCATAATATCTATATGATACAATAATTGATTTAGCAGTGTGTTGTTGATTTTTTATCACTGGATGTGCTTTATTGTTGTCGATTGGAAGAGAGATAAAAACAATGTTTTACTTAATCAGGTGAAGATAAATTGATTCTCTTGTTTTTCATATATCTGCCTGGTTATGACTTGATATTACAACAGTCCGTTAGTTATTTCCTTATGTTTACTACCCAGACTTTTGATAACTGATTGATATATTTGTTTAAAAAAACATTAAATATATTGATTTGCTGCAAACGCCAACATCACTTCATATTTTTCTCGTTAATGGGAAGCAATCTAGATTTGTGATTATCTTGTCAATAATGTTTGCATCATAACATTTACATCATACAATAATTCATTTAGTAATGTGTTGTTAGTTAAGGGTTAACTTTCTATTTTGGTTAGGTTATCGAGGGATAACTACAATGGAACACGGGTAAACTCAATAAGCCGGTTATGTATAATTTCCCCGTGTTCCATTGTAGTTATTCCCCGATAACCTTAATGAAATAGAAAGTGTATCCTTATATTTACATAAACTTTCTGTGAAATATTCGTAAATATTTTGTTCATTATAGTCCCATCTGCGGGCACAAATTTTATGTCAAAACTAATAAACGTGAGATTAGTTCAATAAATGTAACATCATGAAATTTGCATAAATCGTTGTTCGCTCCACCAACGTTTATTGTTGGTGACGTCATAGACATTTAGCACATGTTTGACTACAGTTATGAGGTGAAAATGATAGTCAGTGGAACAATGGTTATCGAGTGAATGTCAGAGTAGACTTTTACCAAAGGTTGTAATGTAATGTTGTCGATAATTAGAGTTACAAACAGAATTTTTCTTTAATCACGTGAAGATAAACTTTCCTCTTGTTTTTCATATATCTGCCTGGATATGACTGGATATTTATATGATACAATAACTGATTTAGCAGTGTGTTGTTGATTTTTTATCAGCGGATGTGCTATATGGTTGTCGATTGTAAGAGAGATAAAAACAATGTTTTACTTAATCGGGTAAAGATAAATTAATTCTCTTGTTTTTCATATATCTGCCTGGTTATGACTTGATATTACAACAGTCGGTAAGTTATTTCCTGATGTTTACTACTCAGATGTTTGTTAACTGATTGATATATTTGTTTAAAAAAAAACATTAAATATATTGATTTGCTGCAAACGCCAACATCACTTCATATTTTTCTCGTTAATGGGAAGCAATCTAGATTTGTGATTATCTTGTCAATATTGTTTGCATCATAACATTTACATCATACAATAATTCATTTAGTAATGTGTTGTTAGTTAAGGATTAACTTTCTGTTCTGGTTAGGTTATCGAGGGATGACTACAATGGAACACGGGTAAACTCAATAAGCCGGTTATGTATAATTTGCTCGCGTCCATTGTAGTTATCCCCCGATAACCTGAATGAAATAGAAAATGTATCCTTATATTTACATTAACTTTCTGTGAAATATTCGTAAATATTTTATTCATTATAGTCCCATCTGCGGGCACAAATTTTATGTCAAAACTAATAAACGTGAGATTGTTTCAATAAATGTAACATCATGAAATTTGCATAAATCGTTGTTAGCTCCGCCAACGTTTATTGTTGGTCACGTCATAGACATTACGCACATGTTTGACTACAGTTATGAGGGGAAAATGATAGTCAGTGGAACAATGGTTATCGAGTGAATGTCAGTGTAGACTGTAAATATTTTGTTTTACCCAAAGTTGTGATGTAATGTTGTCGATGATTAGAGTTACAAACAGTATTTTTCTTTAACCATGTGAAGATAAATTTTCCTGTTGTTTTTCATATATCTGCCTGGATATGAATGGATATTACAACAGAACGTAAGTTATTTCTTGAAATTTACTACTCAGATTTGTGTTTGGTGATTGATGTATTTGTTTCGAAAAGAACATTGAATATTGATTTGCTACCAAATCCTATATCATTCTTTATCGTTCTCGTTCATGAGTAGCCATCTAGATTTGTGATGAAATTGTCAATAATGTTTGCATCATAACATTTACATCATAAAATAATTCATTTAGTAGTGTGTTGTTAATTAAGGATTAACTTTCTATTTTGGTTAGGGTATCGAGGGATAACTAATGGAACACGGGTAAACTCAATAAGCCGGTTACGTATAATTTACCCGTGTTCCATTGTAGTTATCCCCGATAACCTAAATGAAATAGAAAGTGTATCCTTATATTTACAGTATCTTTCTGTGAGATGTTCGTAAATATTCTGTTCATTATAGTCCCATCTGCGGGCACAAATTTTATGTCAAAACTAATAAACGTGAGATTGGTTCAATAAATGTTACAGAATTAGATATGCATAAATCGTTATTAGCTCCGCCCACGTTTATTGTTGGTGACTTCATAGAAATTTTGCAGATGTTTGACTACAGCTTTGAGGTGAAAATGATAGTCAGTGGAACAATGGTTATCGAGTGAATGTCAGTGTAAACTGTAAATGTTTTTTACCAATAGTTGTGATATGATGTTTGTCGATGATAAGAGTTAAAAACAGTATTTTTCTTTAATTATGTGAAGATAAATTTTGCTCTTGTTTTTCATATATCTGCCTGGATATGACTGGATATTACAACAGGAAGTAAGTTATTTCTTGAAATTTACTACTCAGATCTGTGTTTGGTGATTGATGTATTTGTTTCGAAAAAGAACATTGAATATTGATTTGCTAACAAAACCTATATCATTTCTTATCTTACTCGTTCATGAGTAGCAATCTAGATTTGTGATGAAATTGTCGATAATGTTTGAATCATAATATTTACATTACACAATAATTCATTTAGTAGTTATTGCCTGATGTTTAGTACTCAGATTTATGTTAACTGATATATTTGTTTCTAAAAGTATATGAAATTAACATTTGCTGCCAACACTACATCAATCTCTATTTTTCTTGTTTATAAGCGGCAATCGAAGTTTTTGATAGAATTTGTCAATAATGTTTGCATCATGATATTTATATCATACAATTATTGATTAAGCAGTGTGTTGTTGATTTTTTATCATCGGATGTGTAATATGGTTGTCGAGTTGAAGAATGGGAAAAACAATGTTTTCCTTAATCATGTGAAGATAAATTTGTTTTCTTGTTTTTCATATATCTGCCTGAATATGACTTGATATTACAACAGTTGGTAAGTTATTTCTGATTGATATTTCAGTTTCAATAAGAACATACAATTTCGATTTTTTTCCAAGAATCTAATCATTCTTTATTTTTCTCGTTTATAAGTGACAATCGAAATATTTGATAGAAATTGTAAATAATAATATTTGCATCATAATTTTTACATCATACAATAATTAATTCAGCAGTGTGCTTTCGATTTTTTATCAATGGCTGTGCTATATGGTTGTCGATTGTAAGAGTGACGAAATTGTATTTTCCTTAATCATCTGAAGATTATTTTTTTTTTTTTACACAATTATATCTACCTGGAAATGACTGGATACTACAACAGAACGTAAGTTATATCTTGATGTTTATTATTCAGTTTTGTGTTTGGTGATTGATATATTTGTTTCAAAAGAACATTAAATACTGATTTGCAACCAAAGCCTATATCATTCTTCATATTTCTCGTTCATGAGTAGCAATCTAGATTTGTGATGAAATTGTCAATAATATTAGCATCATAACATTTATATGATAAAATAATTGATTTGGCAATGTGTTGTTGATTTTTTATCACCGGATGTGTTAACTGATTGATATATTTGTTTAAAAAAAAACATTAAAAAATATTGATTTGCTGCAAACGCCTACATCACTCTTTATCTTTCTTGTCCATGAGTAGCAATCTAGATCCGTGATAGAAATTGTCAATAATGTTTGCATCAAAATATTTACATCATACAATAATTCACTGACCAGTGTGCTGTTTATTTTGCAATGGTTGTGGTATATATTTATTGATGGCTAGAGTGAAAAACAGTATTTTCCTAAATCATGTGAAGATAACTTTTGCTCTTGTTTTTTATATATCTGTCTATAATATATTTTGATGTTTACTACTCAGATTTGTGTTAACTGATTGGTTTTGCTCAAATACGTTCATAAAATTGTCATTAGTTGCCAACGGCTACACCATCCTTACCTTTGTCCCTTTGATGAGCAGCAATCTAAGTCTATGATAGAAATGATTAATCATATTGACACCATCGCGACCTGTCCATAATATAAGTATCCTTCTCGACTAGTGATTCAAGAAAAAATAATATTTAGCTGAAAATAATTTATTTTCAAAGTGATAAATGATAGGCTACATTGTTGTTTTCTACGTTGTGTTTTTTAACAATATTTATGAAAGTGAAATTTGCCTAAAAAGGCATCGATGCTATTAACATCAAGAGTATCTTACATCAAAAGTTTGTTCAAGCTAACATACCACAGTACTTCAAATATAAAACCCCTATTATTTCCCACATTTATTCGGTACCAAAAACAGTTGAAAAAAGATGACCTTAGAATGACCCCTCTTTCAGCATGTTCGTGTTCTTCATCCCCATTATTCTATAGTACAGCTGGACACATAGTAACCGGCAATCTGAATATCATTCCCAGCATAAATCTACGGGAGCTTTTCATGAAAGGTTCCAAGAAAAAAAATCAGAGAATACCAAAGTGTCAATAAAACCATAATCCGATTATACTAGAGGCAAAATAGGTCCAAAAGAAAGATGTACATGGAGACTCTCGTAAAAGCCCAAGAGAATAAGAACATGTGTTCCGTAAGAGTAAGCGTCTTCTGCTTCATCGACGACACCCGCTATATAAATCTTAGTCAAATCAAAGTAAACATCAAGTTCTCAAAACGAGAATTGAGTATCATTGTCAATCACAACAAGTTAACACACTAATGAGCATACTCAAAAACGCTCATCTTCATATCACTTAAAGATACAGAATATTTCTCAATGAGACAAAGATAGCGACCGTAAAAATTGCTCATAGTTCTGATCTACTTGCATCTCTCGAATCCTCGTGTTGTTAGTTTGTTTGTCAGCAGTCGACATCGATCACTAAAATCACAATACCTAGAGCAAGCCCCAGAATACCGATTCACCTGCGACATGTTAACACCATAGGTTGGAGAAACAGGGATGTTACTATCAAGAAATGGAATGTTCACGATCGGAAAATGGATATCTTCATGTTTATCGTAAGTATTGAGATACTCCATCCATCCATTCGAATGTGAATTTCAAGATGTTTATGGTCTGTGTGAAGGATTACGCCAGGCAATAGGCTAAAAGTGAGCATTCTGAATTAAATTTTGACCCCTTCATCATATGGTGTTTTCATGTCGCAGTTGATTCGAGAGATATAGGTTGATGAAGGCTATGAAGCAGAAGACGCTTACTCTTCGGGAACATGTGATCTTCTCATTTTGTAGTTTTACGAGGGTCTCAATGTTTATCTCTCCGTTGTTCGTATTTTGCCTCTAGTTTATCCGATTTTGAGTTCAGATTTTGGTTTTGTTGGCGCTTTCGGAATCTTGGTTTTGTTTTCTTAACACATACTATCATATGATGACGAGTGCCTAAGTCTGCACCACTAATAGTCGATATACATGTAAAAAAGTAGACAAGATGATCCGGAGAACCCAACATTAGTCGCTTTTTGCAATCGTATAGTAGGATACAGCAAGTATATTCTTCCCTCACTGTGCGCAAACATTCTTGTTTGTAACAACTGGCGAACTGTAAAAAGTATGCTTAAAATAACTAGCACGAACCGTACATATTGTTAAGACATTTCTTAATTTACACCAAACATGATTGTCATCACCCAATATAAGTTTACCGTGCACACACATGTGCGATAGAAATAATTGCCCAGGATCGCATCGTTCTCACATCGTGCACACACCGTTCATACATTGTGCGCACACCGCACATCGTGTAACGTTATTCGATCTACACAGTGTACGATCGCACAACTGTACTGTTCAGAATATGTTTCCGTTTAAACGTGATGCAACTATATCAATAACGAAATCAGAAAAAACCCACATGTTCTCTCACATCAGTGCGTTTGAAATAGAGTCGTCGGTGTTTTACACTGTGCAAATTACTTCTATTTAACATCCCAACGTGACGTCACACTAAATTCGACCTATTGACATAGGATCAAATATTGAACCGACACATGAAGAGATTGTGAGGTTTATATATTAAATGTCTTTAATTATGGAAAAGTAACGCTTAATTGACTTTTCTATATCTTTGTTGTTTTTGTTGACTGGAGCAGGTGTACATATTTAAACGCTTTTCTTTGTAGGCGTGCCTGAGTATGCAAGATACGTAGCGTTGTTCAAGGGAATCACAGAGAAATATCGCCACGTACGTGTCGTCTTCACCGGCCGCGACGGAGCCGGCAAAACAACAATGTGTCGACGAATTCAAAATCAAAATGTCGACTTCACGTTACGCAATCCAACGGTAGGAGCTGTTCTTCATCCTGCGTCTTTCTTTATTGACTGGAATTTGAAGTTATGGAGGAGAAACACTGTCAGGTCGTCAACGGACGTGATTGCAACACGCATGGCTGCATTAGTAACTAACATTGAGACATCAGAAACAGATTTCCAAACAGGTACAATTGACTGGTACTTTAAATTACGTAATAGACAAATAAGTTGATAAGGAATAAAGCGTATATTGATGCACATTTTCGTTTTTGATATCACATTGAAAATGTTTTGCTAAGAATTTCAAAAATATAAATTAATCAAGTTGGTTAACAAACTTGAGAATACTCTTCCTAGCGACATTTCCTGTATGTGTTACATGTACAACAGGGTCACAAGGTGGATCAGTCGCATATTCGTCGTCAGAAAACACTGCAACACAAAGACGAAGAACATATGAAGAAGCGATAGTCATCAACCTTGCTTCACAAAGGAGCCAGTCTGACGGAGCCTTCCTGTCCCTCTGGGATTTTGGAGGACACACGTCCTTTCAAGCATCCCATAACGTATTTATTTCGTCCCATGGTGTCTATCTTTTGGTGTTCCGATTGACCGACTTTCTCAAGGATAAGTTAGAAACAGGTAAGTAAATAAACAATCGTTATTTACTATTGACAGTGTACATGACAAACTACAAAAATACCTTTTAACATTATTTTTCCGCTTCAAAAAGATAATTAAGCAAAAACGTATATATCGCTTTACGATTGCTACGAATACGGTTACATGAAAAATAATAAGTGGATGTATTATTTCATGTATACACATCACTTATCTATTTATCATAAAGGCAAACACTCAATAATTTTAATTAGACTGCTCTTTGTTAGGGTAAAAAAATCAAATTTGGAAACTGAATTACTCATTATCATATTCCTATTTCTGTAATAAGCAATTAAGATTCATAAATCTAATAAAAAATGAACTATTGGTTGGATGAAACTGACAACCGACAAGTTTGTAATTACAATAATTTTGATTTGTATTTCTGCAATATTTTGAATAGAATTACAGAATATCCTTCCACAAACTATTCCTATTTTAACGTGTTTTGAAACATGCGGCCGTAAAATCTAATTTGATAAAGTATATGGTTAGAATAAAAGTTAGCATACCATTATCTGATTTTACTCTACATGGCAGCAGGAATTTATTTTTGGTGGAAACCGTAAATAATATACCGGGTCTACGTATTAAATTTAAAAATCTTAACATTGCAAAAATTATATAGCGAACGATGATACTTGGCTCAGTGAAGCGCTGGTGACTAGTCATGAACAACTTAGAAAATTTGGACTTAATGATCAGGAAGTATATGAGGCTACGGGCACTCAGTTTCTTAAAAACAATGATGTAGCTTCCTCTGAACAGAGTGGCGGGGCCCAATAGGGATAGTCGAGTTGGGCGTTAAAGATAATCTTCTTTCGTAACGATAAAGGGAGTTTATTCATTATTTGTCTACAACACATGCACAATTACGACTCAGTTTTATATTAACACGGTTTAACATCATTCATCTTACATATGTGCTGAGTTTCTTGATCTCAGTCTAGCAAGGAGCATCCTTGGGCATCAGGAACTCGATATTGTACTAAATATGGACTTTTGGATAGAGGGGCGGGTACTTAATGGCGGAATGGTAGCTATTATTTTAAACCTTTCTTCTACCATAGGACAAATCGAATTAGCATTGAGCATCCAAATGGCAAAGAGACTAAATCTGATAAACAGCGGGTATTATCTCGCTAAAGGTATGGTGTCGGAGCCCAATTGAAAAATGGGACGTAAAACTTCAAAATCCCTGTCTCTATACTCACAAAAGAATTGTTCACTATTTAGTCTGCATCAACATTGAATCATGATGACTCAGTTAGGTTTCAATCTTGAAATTATTTCGCCTCCCTGACTTTTGGTGTGTTTATTGGTGAGGGTATTTAAATTTAACCTGGAACATCCAGGAGCAATGCAAGATTGTTAGATTATATTTAAACATTAGTGTGGTCCTCGGTGTGCAGAATTTGCAGGTTCCAATCTCAATGGTGACGTATTTGTGTGGGCAGGATGAGTATTGCCCTTTTGTGCAGAAGGGCGGGTCTAATCAGAAGAATTCGAGTTGCCAATCCTTAAAATTCTTTTCTTTCGCCATCGCTATTCTTTGACTAAGAAACATAGACCTGGAATAAATGGAAGTGGTAAGCCAAGATGAAAAAGCTGAAATGTTTTCATAAACGAAAAGTATGGGTCTTCCATGCATTAGCAAAGGGAACTAAATTATGGATAAAGAGACGGTGTGGCCCATCTGAGAGTAGAGTTGTGGGCCTCTATAGGGGATATCGGGGTTTAAATTCTTCCAATCATTCTACAACTTAACTACCGGAGGGAATTCGATAAGGTTAATGTTATTAACATTCACTTTTTATGAGTCTAGACAGACTAAAGAAATGGATCCGGTTGATTGGAACGTTTTCGTCAGATGAACATAACGCGCCAAGACTGAAGCCACATGATCCTCCATTGATTTTCGTCGGCACTTTCCTGGATGAATTGAAGAAAACAACCCCGGTAAATAGTATAACTATTCAATGTCGATGCAACACGTTCTCAATTTTATGTTATTTATGTTATGTTCGTCATTTTTGCGCACATCTGCAATTAGAAAAATACAATGCTTCTAAAATTATATTTCACAAAAACTAAAGGTAAATTAAATTATTTCTGTTCTAGGAGTACGACAAGCTAGTCAAGACATCGCAATCCAACATTGCGAAATTCCCCGAAATTTCGGCTCACAAGTTCGTTAAGTTCTGCACAGTCGATTACAGCATTGGGAATGATGACGCGGAACTGGGAGAGTTGCGAAGTCTTATCACAGACGCAGCCGTGCACCAAGACCAGTGGAACAGAGAACTACCAGCCAAATGGTTAAAGCTGGAGATGGACTTGCTTCGAGCCAGAGAAGAAGGAACCAGGATATTTACTTTTGCGGAGGTGATTGAAATGAACAAAGAATCTATAGCACCTTTAACGGATGAGGATGAGATGAAACTGGCACTGGAGTGAGTATGTCAATACAAGAGTAACGAGGGCATATATAGAACAATATTTACCTTTGGAAAAAACAATTGTTTATGTAATTAGTTAAAACAAATATGTTTTAGTGCTTGAATTTCCTGTTTGTATTTATCGTGGTTACATTAGCATCATTATAATACAAAGGTATAACACAAATCGGAATAATATAGTATATTGAGGAAAATTAATGGAAGTGGCCATTTACTTTTCCTTACCACATAAAAAAAAACAAAAGAAATACGACAGGTCTTCATCTAGCCGTCAAATTGCATAGTTAAAGATATAGCATTAAATCAAGATATATCATTAACCTACCCGTGTTCTGGTGTTTATCCTTTGCTCACTGCTTTGGACTCCCTCTCATAATTTCATTTGTACAAGTGTTTGTTGGAAAACATTACATTGTACAGTTTTATTAATCAATGTTTTTAATTATTATAAGTGTTATATGATACTTATATTATTTGTTGTAGATTCCTGCATTGCACAAGGTCTGTGATTTACTTTCGGGAGTTTGACTACGTCATCAACGACCCACAGTGGCTGGCTGACTTTTTCAGCATCCTGATGACCGACGACCAGTTCCTCCATGAAGGTGATCTCCTGCTGAACCGAGACCTGGACTTGTACAAGACAAGAGGTGAACTGACTGACAAGATGATCGGTTGTCTTCTCAGTCTGGAGAAGAACAAAGCTTTCCTTCCCTACAAATCCGTTCTCCTGGCGCTGATGGAAAAGTTCGGACTGATAGTCAAGATATTATTATCTGGCGACACCCCGGAAAATGCAGAGTTCAGTGAGACGTATACCATTCCAAGCAAATTAAAGGAGCTCCAAAACATTGAGGGAATAGCCATGGAAGTCAGTAACCTCCAGCAGAGAAACCTTGCTGTCTCCAGGACCTTATGCTTCGTATTTCGAGATGTTTACGTCCCAGATGAACTATTCCACAGAATTTTTGCCGAGATCATGAGAAGCTATAGAGCAGTTTCACTGTCAACAAGCAGTAGTGATGAGGCGGCTGAGCATGACCAGGCGACGAGAGGCAACACTACCTGTCTATATTTCGGCTTCGGATGTTTCAAAATCAACAACCTTTGCAAAATGATCATTTCAATGCACTCTCAGAGATCTACAATCGCTGTGACTGTGATCAGTCCAACTGAATCCCAGCTCCCCGCAGATTCAGGACAACGTGTGAGATACTCAATCGAACAGATTCTTCTTGAGACATTGCAAATGAGTAACCAGCAGCACTTCCAATACACACATCAGCTACACTGCAACTGCCACCTGAGTCCATACGACACTCCTGTACCGCTGTACGACGTCATCCACTCAGAAAGGGGCGTGGCCTGTCAAGGTGGGGAATGCTCAGGACAACACCGACTGTCCAGAACAGACACAACGTTTTGGAACGTTACAGAGGTAATAATAAGTTGATATCAAATGAAGAATATTTCAATTATCTTTCAAAAAACATCTAAAATATATATCGGTTTCTTGGGGTTCTTTTTCTTCAACATTGATACAACATCTGTATCTTGTCATAAAACTACACCTGGATTTTAGCCCTTTAAAGATGTCCACTACCAGTCTTTTTTTATAAATATAACAAAGAAATCTGAACACGAAATTTGTAGTTTTACTTTTTATTGTTTTAGGACTCTGCAAGGTTCCAAGCCAACAGGGATATCGCAGGTGAGAATTCATTCTAAATACGTTTTACTAATGTATACGATTCCAAGTTCTAATTCAACGACAACCCTCGGGGAAGGGTCTTAATTGTTTTTATTAGATTAACAAATGTAAGACTTAGTCATGACGTAAATAAGGATAAGGTGAGAATATCAGAAATAACTTTCTTTTGTAAAAATGATTTATAGTTACCACAAAGAAAGAAACTAGACAGTTTTTGGGTCGGATTTTTCATTTCAGGGCAATACAATTGTTGCACTCACCAATAAGCTTCATTTTGTGGATTGTCGGCTGCCTCAAATGACAAAAACATGTTTTATGCATCAACAATTTATTGCAATATTTTGTAATAAATGAATATAACTATTGGTTTTTTGTATCTATTATGTGTTTTTCCAACTTTCAAAGTCCGAACACAGAAAAACTGACTAATTTTTGTATTGGCCATTTGATATACATCTGCTGATGCTATTTGAACTCGACAATGTAAATAAAATATTTGAGTGAATGGATATTTTCCTTTACATATGCATCACAGAAAAACCCCTTGTAGTGAATTCAGTTGACCTGAAATTTTGACTCAATTCGGAAGCAAACGTTTGTATGACCTCTTAATAGTCCTGGCAACCGAAATCGGACTTTTTCAGATTATTTTGCATATATATGTACGTATGATTACCTAGGAATGTAACTATTAGTTTTTTAATATATTATGTGTTTTTCCTTCTTTCCACAGTCCGAACACAGAAAAACTGACTAATTTTTGTATTAGGCATTTGATATACATCTGCTGATGTTAATGAACTCGACAATGTAAACAAAATAAAAATACATGTTGCATTGGTAAATTGTTTTGCATTTCTGTAAATAAACTGTGGACATGTTAAAAGACTAAAAGATATTATTGTGCAGAATATTTCGTTTTAAGGGTATTGGAGTAAATGGATGTTTTCCTTTACATTTGCATCACAGAAAACCCCTTGTACGGAATTCAGTTGACCTGTAATTTTAACTCAATTCGGAAGCAAACGTTTGTATGACCTCTTAATAGTCCTGACCATGGTTTCCGGTTTTACCTAGGAATGAGGGTAAACTTTATGTTTTGTTTTCACTGGTACTAGCCAATTATCAAAATGCTGGGGGAAATGGTTTGTACTACTTTAATATTACAGCACAGTGATCCTAAACTTAGACTATCATGTTAAAACAACACTGAATGTAATGAATATGTAACTAAACACGAGTAATGTCTTCCTCGTGAACTGAACATACAGAATAACGGTCAATGTGCTTAATTATTCGAGCCAGCATGATGTTAAATACAATGGAATAAGTAACTGTTGAGGAATATGCTTTCCCCTTACCATGACGATAAAGTCTTGTTTTCTTGTAGACTATCCATACTATGAAAAGGTTATACGTAACAAGTTCAGAAAGGTTAATACATAACTGTAAAAATTATAAAAATACAAATTTACTTAACTGCAAAGATAACACAACAATACTCATAACGTCATTATTATACCGTCGATCACCGCACGTGTATCCTCTTTCAAATGAGACATATAAGTAATTAGTGACAATACTGATGGTTTAGGAACAACGGAGGTTGAAGCGAACACCTTGGACAGAAGGCCGTCTCCTCGAGAACTTGGTCGTCTGTCCCGTCTAATCAACTCGTCTCGCCTAGAGATGTTCTTTGTGGAACTTGGGCTTCCTGATCTAGAGATTGAGGACACAAAACGTGAGTCCTACAACCTGCCTGGTATCACACTCACTGCCAAGCTGTTTCTGAAGTGGACAATTGCCTACCCGAATAAGACAATCATTGACATCCAACAAGCGATGGAGGCGGTTGATATGTCGACTGACCGTATCATTGAAGTCTTAGGATCAGACGTGGAAAACCAGGTTAAAGGTTAGATGATAATAACACAAATACATGAAAAATGTCGGAAACAAATGTATATGTGACGTTTACAAAAACTATATATATGGAAATGTGAGATCGTAATCAATATGTTTTTTTCAACGGCTTGAGGTTTTATCATCCTTATATTGAAGGACAAGGATGATGTACTCAGAAATAAAAGCAAGCTTGATAACTTAAGTTGATTATTTACAATCTACATTAAAGATTTACTAGTACATCTTTTCCATATTTTCCCTTTCTAGATAGTAACATTCCTGCGTCTCCACCCTATGGTGTTTACATGTCGCAGTTGATTCGTTATTCTAGGGCTTGCTCTGAATATCATGATTTTCGTGATATATATCAGCTGCTGACGAACAAACTTATGACACAGGGATTCGTTAGGTGCAGGTTGATGAAGATCATGGGCTAGTTTTATGGTCGCCGTGTTGGTCTAATTGAGAAATATTCTGTATCTTTGTGTGATATGAAGATGGACGTTTTTGAGTATGCTCATTAGTGTGCCCCTTTGTTGTGATTGACAATGATGACTCGGTTGTCATTTTGAGATGTTTACTTGGACGTGACTAAGATTTACCTAGCGGGTGTCGTCGAAAAGCAGAGGACGCTTGTTCCTCCGGAACACCATGGTCTTATTCTCTTGTACTTTTACGAGGGTCTCCATGTAAATCTTACATTTGCTCATAGTTTGCTTCTAGTTTAATAGAGTTTGAGTTCGGAATATGGTTGTATTGACGCTTTGGAGTTCCCTGATTTATTTTTGATATTTACCTACCCACTAGATTCATCAAATAATGAACTGACATAGTTGTACTTTGAAGGAATAGCACCATTATTACACACAAGATTAGCAGTCTGAAATGTGCACAGGTCTTGGTTTACTTTACTCAGCTATGTCATATGGTATTAACGTGATGTATATCATGCTTTTGTTAAACTTCAATTCAAAAATGGGTTGAAAAAGTGTTGAAAATTCAGCAATATACAGCAACGTTTGTCTTGCAGATTTGGTGCCGTTTGACGCTTGGAATAGAGTCCCATCTGAGGATGAAATCAGGAAAATCGTGGATAATATCGACAAAAGGTATTTCAACCTGTGCCTGGAGCTCGGATTGTCCCCGCCAACCATAGCGCAGTGTGAACTCATTCATTCCATTGACTTCAGGACAAGGATGAGTGCCCTCCTCCAGTGTTGGATAGACAGATTCCACACAGAAGCAACCATAGGCAGGTTGTTGACAGCCATGGAGGTTTGTCAGATGGACTGGCATACAACAGCACAAATCTGGTCAGCCTGATCGGGACTTTGAACCGATTCACGTGATTCAGGACAAGAACACACCTATGCAAATATACGTCCTGATAAGAAAGCTTTACAGGAAACATGAAAAACAATTTCACAGAATTGTCGCTATAGATAAAAAGAGTACATACTTAAGACAAGGGAGTAACAACGTATAAAGTTCCACAATGTAATCTCCGGTGAACAATGCATTATTCAGAATACTATATTGTTGTCGTCGTTAAGTGGGTTGTATTGCCTGTGACAGGGTGTGTGTAGTGCAGTCATGTCGTAAATAGCTTGGACAATTCATTTGTCTGCATTTGTAATTATCATTTTTAATGAAATACGAAATAAACTGAGTAACAGCACCTGTCAACCTTTCATCGATAAGTAACATGTGTATATAAACATTTTTGTATCAGTATTTGTATATTAATAACAGTCAATGTATTGTTCACATGTCTGAAATGTAGTCATTACCCATCTGACCATTTTTGGGTTTGTTATACTTTTGAACAAGTATTGTCCTTTCATTCATATTTACTGTAGTGTTCAATTACTGACATTTTTAACAGCTCCATAATGTGAACTTACGTTACTAGAAAGTAATGAAGAACACTTATAACTGAAAGAAATGTTCGTACAAAAATACAGCGATAAGTTAACACAAAAAATAGACAAATATAAGTTAAACAAAGTTTGATATTATTTAATATTTGATCATACACTAATAATGTTTAAGAACAAGTGGTGGTTACAATATATAAATATAAAAATGTAATTGTACCGTGCTTACATATGTAATATTTGTACAATTCTTATCCATGCATGTATATGCATTGCGATCCCGGTGTTCACATCATCTATAATAGACGATTTGCCATTATGATCATTTTCAGAATACCTGACCTTCTATCACTGCGACTTCAAAACATCCTTTTTTTGGGATGTCGAGTTGGCGCAGTGGTAACGGCCGCAGGTATTTCTGGCTAGGCAATTCGGTGCCGGAGATCGTGAGTTCGAGGCCCAGATGGGGCACGAGTCAAAAAATTGTATTCCTTTCGAAAGTAAACAGAGAATATCCCTCATTATGACCAGCTAGCAAGCGTACATCATATCACTGCTGAAAACACTTCTAATTGCTGTTGTATCACGTTATTCTTAAAAACACAAAAATGCACTCCCACACGAAAATATTCGCACGTAATAACATCTCCAATGAAAGCATATTATTGTTCTTACTGTAGATAGATCCTCTGATATTTACATAAAGAATAATAGTTTTACTGATTCTATTTTGAATTTATTTGACAAATACATTTTTTCTTTTGATAAAGACAACACTAAAATCGCTGTTGCTAAATTATTTACAAATGTTTGTTTGATTCAGATGTATCCGTGTGGAAAAATAATTTACAAACGTGCTTGATACAGATGTATTCGTGTGAAAATTTACAAACGTGTGTTTGGTTCAGATGTATCCGTAACACTTTTTAAGATATTGCGTATTAAGATACATGCCAAGAAAGCTTTTAATTGATTGCAACGTATAACAATCAATTAGTGCTAGATGACAATGGCTGTATAGCAAGCACAAGCTAGATTAAGATGTAAAGTAAGCACATGTTAGATTAAGATGTATAGTAACCATATGTTATATTAAGATGTATAGTAACCATAGGTTATATTAAGATGCCTAGTAAGCACAAGTTAGATTAAGATGTATAGTTACCACATGTAGATTAAGATGTAGAGTAAGCACATGCTACATGTTAGATTAAGATGTAAAGTAAGCACATGTTAGATTAAGATGTATAGTTACCATATGTTAGATTAGGATGTAAAGTAAGCACATGCTAGATTAAGATGTATAGTTACCATATGTTAGATTAGGATGTAAAGTAAGCACATGTTAGATTAAGATGTATAGTGACCATATGTTAGATTAGGATGTAAAGTAAGCACATGCTAGATTAAGATGTAAAGTTAGCACAAGTTAGATTAAGATGTATAGTTACCATATGTTAGATTAGGATGTAAAGTAAGCACATGCTACATTAAGATGTAAAGTAAGCACAAGTTAGATTAAGATGTATAGTTACAATATGTTAGATTAGGATGTAAAGTAAGCACATGCTAGATAAAGATGTAAAGTTAGCACAAGTTAGATTAAGATGTAAAGTAAGCACATGCTAGATTAAGATGTAAAGTAAGCACAAGTTAGATTAAGATGTATAGTTAGCACAAGTTAGATCAAGATGTAAGGTAAGCACAAGTTAGATTAAGATGTAAAGTTAGCACAAGTTAGATCAAGATGTAAAGTAAGCACAGGTTAGATTAAGATGTAAAGTTAGCACAAGTTAGATTAAGATGTAAAGTAAGCACAAGTTAGATTAAGATGTATAGTAAGCATATGCTAGATTAGGATGTAAAGTAAGCACATGCTAGATTAAGATGTAAAGTTAGCACAAGTTAGATTAAGATGTAAAGTAAGCACAAGTTAGATTAAGATGTAAAGTTAGCACAAGTTAGATTAAGATGTAAAGTAAGCACAAGTTAGATTAAGATGTATAGTAAGCATATGCTAGATTAGGATGTAAAGTAAGCACATGCTAGATTAAGATGTAAAGTTAGCACAAGTTAGATTAAGATGTAAAGTAAGCACATGTTAGATTAAGATGTAACGTAAGCACACGTTAGATTAAGATGTAAAGTAAGCACATGCTAGATTAAGATGTAAAGTTAGCACAAGTTAGATTAAGATGTATAGTTACCATATGTTAGATTAGGATGTAAAGTAAGCACATGCTAGATTAAGATGTAAAGTAAGCACAAGTTAGATTAAGATATAACGTAAGCACAAGTTAGATTAAGATGTAAAGTAAGCACATGATAGATTAAGATGTAAAGTAAGCAAATGCTAGATTAAGATGTAACGTAAGCACAAGTTAGATTAAGATGTAAAGTTAGCACAAGTTAGATTAAGATGTAAAGTTAGCACAAGTTAGATTAAGATGTAAAGTAAGCAAATGCTAGATTAAGATGTAAAGTAAGCACATGTTAGATTAAGATGTAAAGTTACCACATGTTATATTAAGATGTAAAGTTAGCAAATGCTAGATTAAGATGTAAAGTAACACAAGTTAGATTAAAATGTAAAGTTAGCACAAGTTAGATTAAGATGTATAGTAAGCGAATGCTAGATTAAGATGTAAAGAAAGCATATGTTCTATTAAGAAGTAACGTAAGCACATGTTAGATTAAAATGTAAAGTTAGCACATACTATATTTTGTATGAAAAACACATGTTACATTAGGATATGTCATACACTTGTTAGAGTAAGGTTATAGTATATGGCAATCACTAATTTGTTAATATGTATAACAACACTTATTGGATCTAGATAAATGACAAAAATGTGTTGGTTTGAGATGTAAGACAAACACGTGTTGGATTATGTATAGGAAATTTACTAGCTAGGGTACGACTGTATATCTGTTTGACAAACTCTATCTTGGGCTTCAGATAGAAAATATTTGTCTGCTTACGATGTAGATTATTTACAGAATGACGTAGTGTGTCAGTTTTTGTTGTTAATGCCATATACATAAGCTTTGTAACCCTTTGATCATTCAGATAATAATTTGCTTTACTTAGTAAAACTTAGATATTTTCTTATTGCGATCTTGTGTGTTTGTTTTTGTTTACTTTTGCAATGATAACACAGAACAAAACAACCCTTACTCATAGTCTTGATCTTATTTTAAAGTCCAATTAACGTTTTGACATCTCTTAAGTTTAAAGTTCATTTTAAAAGCGTTTCAACAAACACTTTCAACATCTGATCCTGCTATCTATGACAGTCCACTGCTTTACTTCTACTCACTCTACACTTTAAACCAATAAGTCAACTGCGTCATCCACTGTTCTATGACGTCAACTTGATGTCTCATTAGTATTATTCATTTTAATGACAAAAACGCCACAATAACAACATACACATACAAAAATACGGAAGCCTCAACAAAACGATAATCCGAACTCAAAATCGATTAAATTAGGGGCGAAATATGAAAAAAGAAAGATTTACAAGGAGACCCCTGTAAAAGTACAAAATAATAAGGCCAGGTATTCCGGAAGAGTAAGCGTCTTCTGCTTCATCGACGACACCCGCCATGTAAATTTCCAAGTAAACATCAAGTCCTCAAAATGAGAACCGAGTCAGCAATCACAACAAGTTAACACACTAATGAGTATACTAAAAAAGGTCTATCTTCATATCACAAAAAAAATACAGAATATTTCTCAATGAGACCAAGATGGCGACCATAAACGTGCCCTTAGTTTTAATTGACCTGCACCTCTCGATCCCTGTGCCATAATTTGCTTGTCAGTAGCTGGCATCTACATAAAACTTGCTCATAGATAGGGGTGGCAGACCCTGCTGGTGGATTTTTTAGTCCCCGGGGTTTGCTGGAGCTTCCATAGCCACAGTTAATCTGATTTAAATATCGTGATTTTCGTGATCGATGTAGACTGCTGACAAACAAAGATTAGAAAATACCGAAGCGTCAATAAAATCATAATCATAATCGATTAAACCAAAGGCAAAATAGGAACAAAGGAAAAATGTACATGGAAACTCTCGTAAAAGCACAAGAGAATACGACCAGGTGTTCCAGAAGATTAAGACTATGTGCCCGGAAGAGTAAGCGTCTTCTGCTTTATCGACGACACCTGTCATGTAAATCTTGGTCACATCCAAGTATGCATCAATCCTCAAAAAGAGAACAGAGTCATCATTGTCATCACAACAAGTAAATAAACTAACGAGCAAACTCAAAAACGTCCATCTTCATATCACACAAAGATACAGAATATTTCTCAGGATTCGAGATATGCAGGTTAATTAGAAATGACGTAACACACACATGTGCTGCACCTTTTAAATTTAGTAATGGATACAGTATGCCGAAAAATGTAGAAGCAACAAGAGGGTCAAGTGCGTAAAACCCCTTTAATGTATGAATTTAGAAGTAAACTTAATCTAGTTCTGTATAATTTCAAACCGTGTACTACAAACATATGTATATTATGTACCATGCCACTACTCAAATGAGATCAACTGTGGCTATGGAGGCTCAAGCAAACCTCGGGGACTAAAAACTCCACCAGCAGAGTCTGTCACCCCCATAATCTTTATCATTGTGATCTGATCATGACATTATTTCCACAGTGATGGGACCCTAGCCCTTACTTGGTATTATAATGCTATGGTGAACAAATGAAATAATATGCCCTGGGGTTCATAAGATGTGATATACACAAGTTTTTTTTTCCAAAGTGTATTTCTACATGTATCATAAGTAATGCAATTTTAACCATTTAAACCAAACCTTCCCTTTGTGTCTTTCCCTTCTCGTTGAGGATTGGAATCATTTGACAGCTAGCTTTGACTGCAAAAACAAAATCAATATTCTACTTCTATAAATATAACCAATTACACTATTATGACTTATTTTACATTTTATTATCTAACATCAATTTTAGATAGAGTATAGTGTAACCAGATGTAGTGATGACCGACAGGACACCGTTATACATTTACAGTGAAACCTTGCTAAAAGACCACCTCAGAATCAAGAGAATGCAGCAGCGTCAACAAAACCATAATCCGACCTCAAAATTGATTAAACAAGAGACAAAATATGCACAAAGACCTAAGACGACTTCAATTTCAAACTGTCTCGAGCACCATAACTAAGTTTCCATAACAGTGTATTTAGGTTAGTTTGCAGTTAACTAAAACATGGATGAACATGTTTTTACGATTGAAATCAGGAAAAATACACTTAAAATCAGCAACATCATATTATCAAACTAGAAATGTCTGTGAGACATAAATGCCACCGGCTCCATATGAAATTAGTTATACATGCTTGTTATGTATGCGAAGTTTGATGACAATCGGATATGAAGTTATTTAAATAAGCTGGTTACATTACAATATGACGGGACGCGACGCGACGCGACGGGACGGACATGGGCAACACTGTATGCCCCTCCCCCCCCACCCAATTTCATGGCGGGGGCATAGAAATACCTCTACTAAATCTGTATAATTTTTCGTTGCTAATGCTTTTGTAAACTTCACTATAAATATGTATGCCAATATCAACATAAAAATTGATTGTTTTAGAGACTCTTCAATTATGTATGGATGTCTCTGTAGTTAACACGACCAAGATATGAACAACATATTGACTTTATTACGTTAGTCTTGGTTCGGTGCATCAATATACTGATTGGTCGGGACAGTGATGACGTGTTTTTGTACATAAAAAACAAAAAGGAAACTAGCTGCTTAAGAACCGACTTTGACACATAAAGTCTGTTGGTATAGGATAAACAGCAATCCTTGTTGGGGATAATGCAGAATCCAAAACGACAAAAAAGTGATATTCAACCCTAGGAACATAGTTTTGAAGGTGTTATACAGTCTTGATTGTTCAAAGTGAAGACACAAACACAACACGATGGTTTGGACAGGACTACACGACAATATTGTAGTTTCACAACTTCCAGGTAGGTACAATAATCGCCTTTATCGTAGGCTGTGTATAGAATAGCTGTTTAAGCCGTGTTTGAAATAAAATCGTCCTCTACACTTCATTTCACTTTGGAATTCCTCCAGGTGTCATCCCACTTGTATAAGATAATCAGCAATACTTGCTGGAGATATGTCAGACTAAGAGACGGGGGGTGTAAACACTCCTGAAGGTGCTGCACATAGTTGTAGGGTGTAAGGTGACGGTACGAACACAACATGATGATTTGGACAGGTCTACATGACGTTATTGCAGTTTCCCAGCTTCCTTGTAGGTATAGTATTTACTTTTACGTGATCTGCGCATAGATATCAAAGCCAGGTTTCCTTAAATATATTTGAATTATACCAATGCTATTCTTACAATTGACCCCTTTACACTTTGAAAATTATCATTATAGCTCTTTATGTTGCCTTCAAAACGAAACCTTATTTCCCTGTGAATTTATTAATTTTCAATTACGGTAATAGGGTTATGCGATAAATCAACGTGTCGGATCTGTTGTGTTATACAGTTGTATATTATATAACGGATGCTAGGGAAACAGGTTTGTGGTTTTCCTTTAGAAGGAAAAATATGTGTTTATTTAAAAATATCTTTCGATGATCTTGTTCTTGAAACCTATTTGATCATGTTTGTAATATAGACAAGCCTAAAAGTTTTATCTACATCGTATTGATTTTTAGATGATAATATGTACGTTCAATGCATACTAATTAAAGTTTGATGATTGTTATAGTAATGATTTCAGACGGCTGTATTACTTAGTATTACCTGAGTACTGTCGGATTATGTCGTATATAAAAGTTACTGTTAACTCTCAGTGCGTATTTTAACAATGCATTTATAATTATTAGAATAGACACGTTAATTGTAGTGAACGAAAAACAGTGGACATAAACAATCTGACTAGGAAAGGTAAAGTATTATAACGGGTCAATACTCGAAATGATGGTATCATATTTGTTATCAGTCACTCATTCGCCACATTAACTGTAAAGAGTTTAGTGTGATTTCATTAGGCGTTAAATCCAGTATCAGCTTAGGTCAGATAAGGATGGCCTCTTCGTGTATGCGATATGAGTTCATTTGTTGAGTGCGGGTGTATTTTTGAACACACGGTATGTTGGGTACGACTTAGTGCAATGGTGCGGAACTGATCCCGCGGTATGTTGGTGTACGCCTAAGTGCGAAAGTGTGGAACTGATCCCGCGGTATGTTTGTGTACGCCTCAGTACGATAGTACGGAACTGATCCTGACTTTATAGTGCTACCACACTGAACTAAACCGCCGTACGCCCCAGCAGAACACTTCAAACGGTCATATTTTACTGACAGCTAAAGCTGCCTTTCTATATGTTTACAACAATGTATTCCTTTCATAAATGTACGTTGAAGTACTAACAAAGTCATAATCAGAACTCAAAATCGATTAAACTAGGGGCAAATATATAAACAAAGGGAAGATTTACAAGGAGATCCTTGTAAAAGTACAAGATAATAAGACCTGGTGTTCCGGAAGAGTAAGTGTCTTCTGCTTCATCGACCGTCATGTAAATCTTTGTCACATCCAGGTAAACATCAAGTCCTCGAAATGAGAACCGAGTCATTGTCAATCACAACAAGTATCAGTAAGCGTCTTCTGCTTCATCGACCGCTATGTAAATCTTTGTCGCATCCAAGTAAACATCAAGTCCTCGAAATGTGAACCGAGTCATTGTCAATCACAACAAGTATCCATACGAATGAGCATACTCAAAAATGTTCATCTTCATATCACACAAAGATACAGAATATGTTTCAATGGGACAAAGAAATCGAACATCAGAATGAAAATAAAACAAATTTGGTAAATGTGCATAATCTGCATACCATAGATGTGTCAATATAGCTTAATGAAATATGGAGTAATACCCAGGAAATACACAAACTTGATTTAACGGCTAAATATGTCGATATATACATATTCATATTCATAAAGATTAGATTTCCTTGAGAAGAGAAAATAGGGGAAAAGACATTACAACACATGACTTAAGACAGGCGGCTTCAATATTCATGGAGCTTTTTGTGTTAATTCCAAAGGGTATGAAAGCCTCTTATGTGTAAACCTGAAGAGTGCAGTGACGGATAAAATCTGAAGTCTTATTTATTGTTTTTTTTTATCATATTTGTTTCCCCGACAGAAGTGGTTTAAAAACACATCAATATTGTCGTCAATAACAACTAAGCTTCTGTTTACCCCCCTCCCCCCCCCCACTAACAGACACATAACCAAGATTATCATTTGTGTGTATCCAACGATATTAATTGTTCAGCATCCCAAATTTGTTTTACAATGTTTACTCTATGCCCGAGTGATCTTCCTTAATAATATGATTATTAATTGATAATTGCTATTGATTAACAGGGGTTATTGATATGGCCTAAATAACTTCTTGTTTATTTCCTGACTCTAACACATGGTGTTTACATGTTGCAGTTGATTCGATATTCTAGGGCTTGCTCGCAATATCGGGATTTGCGTGATCGATGTCGACTGCTGACAAACAAATTAACAACACAAGGATTCGAGAAATGCAGGTTGATGAAGACTATTGGCAAGTTATATGGTCGCCATTTTGATCTCATTGAGAAATATTCTATATCTTTGTGTGATATGAAGATGTACGTTTTTGAATTTTCTTAATAGTGAGTTTACTTGTTGTGATGATAATAATGATTCGGTTCTCATTTTGAGGATTGATGCTTACTTGGATGTGACCAAGATTTACATGGCGGGTGTCGTTGATGAAGCAGAAGACGCTTACTCTTCCGGAACACCTGGTCTTATTCTGTTGTACTTTTACATGAGTATCCATGTAAACATTTCCTTTGTTCATATGTTGCCCCTGGTTTAATCGATTTTGAGTTCTGATTATGAATTTGTTAACGCTTCGATATTCTCTTATTTATTTCAATTCAAAAGAAAAAAAATTACCCTTGCAAGATGTTGTTAGCTACCTACATGTTGGCTTTACTATAACTAAACAGACAGAGCAGATGGTTCAATGTACTTGCGCAATACCATTTTTTTTCAAATGGAAATAACATCTAAAAGGACATCATATTTAATAAAGATGGAAGTTGGCAATTGGTGATCAGCAGAAAAGAAGTGGATTTGAGGAGCATTGGAATTGACAGTAGCTTCATTGGAGATGTAGACCTTGTATGTAATCAAGTGGCTTTAGTAAATCTATGTCAAGGAATCCCAATTAGCAAAAATCTAGTATGTAGCCGCTTTCACAGGCATGATACATGGCAAGACAACACAGGCAATAACAAAAAAACATTTAAGATCAGTCGATTATAGCAAAGTAGTAAGATTTGTTTTTAGATCTTCAGCGGGTAGAATATGGCAAAAATGACATTTGGTCCACAAAATGAGAACATTTGCAAACAGGAAAACTCTCCTTCTTCACCTACTATCAGACAACAATTCAAGAAGTTAATTCCGAATGAACCAGAAAACATGCTGGAACTATTAATAAGTCAGGCAAATAACAGCGGAAAGAATACCCGTGGTAGAAAATGGAGTCAAGTATTGATTTCCGTTTGCCTTCACCCTTTACAAGAAGTCCAAGCGGATAATGTTTGTTGCGAAATAGTGGTATATTAGTACTTCCATCACCCTTCCTGCTGCTTTTTTTGTATAAAAACAATGTGAAGCATGAAGTAGGGTTCCAGGATGAGATATTCTACATGGATGTTTAATGAGACAAAACGGCTTGCTATATAAAAGCTGTTGCCAAACAAACTAACAATTTAAGGATTCATGATTTATGGTCGCCATTTTTGTCTCACAAAGAAATATTCTGTATCTTTAATTTGTATCATATACACGTTTTTGAGTATGCTCACTGGTGTGTTTACTAGTTGTGATTGACAATGATACTCGGTTTTCATTTTGAGAATGTTTACATGGATGTGACGAAGATTTACATGGCGGGTGTCATCGATGAAGCAGAGAACGCTTACTCTTCCGGAACACATGGTCTTATTCTCTTGTACTTTTACAAGAGTCTCCATGTAAATCTTTCCTTTGTTCATATTTGCCCCTGATTTGGTCGATTTTGGGTTCGGATTATGATTTTGTTAACACTTCAGTATTCTCTTATTTATTTCCCCTGCTGGTATAACTGGAGGCTATACTTGATGAGATTGCAATACAGGGTGATATCCAGATAACAAAGAGTGGGGATGTGGAGGAACTCCTTGGATTTACAGATGTAGGACAGGAAGGAAACATGTGTAAAGTCCTTAAATCAGGCAAGAATGAAAAGACATTTGGAACTCATTTACTACACCTCGTCTTTCTTGGAATAATAAGGTTCCGTTTCCCATTTGCACATTTCTTATCCACAACAGTTCATGCATCACAGCTACATGTCCTTTTCGGGATGCTGTAGATTGGTAAGGCATGTATGGGTTTCAGGTTGCCAATACTTGCAGGGTCGACAAGTTGTTGGATCTGTCAATGGGCCAAGTCCATGCAGATTCAACAGATCTGTCATCTTCATGATTGAATTATCTCATTCAATGAAGAAAATCAGAAATAACATTCTGAAAAGTGGGATATCCAAGGAATCAACAAGATTGTTGACACTTCAAGATGAATCACAAATTAAATGGTAGATGTGAATGGATTACTACAGATGGGACCAGCAGAATGGCTTATCCCTCCACAGAGGTCTGACAAATGAGCACATCTTTCCCAGTTCACAACTGAAGATGAGAAACCATCTACCTGAGGAAGTGTTGGACAATGATATGCTTCATCTGTTCCTACAGTGCCAAGCATCTCTTGGCAATAAAGGGGCTGTGCTAAATGGAGCTATACAACTCCTTCGGCAGACCTCAAAGCTCATCAACACATTGCGTGGCAAAAGACCCAAACAATCTAGTGATGACGAGACTCAAAACACTACAAGAAGTTATAAATTGGTTTCTTGACGGGAAGGCTGAGGTAAGCTCTGATTCCTCTATATCAACGCAAAACAAAGCACGTATGTTAATGTCTGCACAATGTCTTAAAGACTTGCAGGCATGTGTGATTGGCTTTGTGTGTCGTGCATGTGTAGTCAAACTTCTTGTGTGTGGTGGATGTGTAGTCACACTTGTTTGTCGTGGATGTGCTGTCACACTTCTTGTGTGTCGTGGATGTGTAGTCACACTTATTGTGTGTGGTGGATGTGTAGTCACACTTGTTTGTCGTGGATGTGTTGTCACACTTCTTGTGTGTGGTGGATGTGTAGTCACACTTCTTGTGTGTCGTGGATGTGCAGTCACACTTCTTGTGTGTCGTGGATGTGTAGTCACACTTCTTGTGTGTCGTGGATGTGTAGTCACACTTCTTGTGTGTCGTGGATGTGTAGTCACACTTCTTGTGTGTCGTGGATGTGTAGTCACACTTCTTGTGTGTCATGGATGTGCAGTAACAATTCTAGTAAATCTATAGCAAAGGGAAAAATACATACCGAAAAGTATGATAGCATCGCAGATTCAGATGGTGATTCAATGAATGTCTTGACATCACATGGCTGTTGAATACATACTCTTGAGTTTAAGTTGAGGACACGAAGCCCGGCAGGGCTTTGAATATATTCCGACAGTCTACTTCTACTATACAAGTGTGTAATAAGTAAAAATGTCAATTGGATAATAAAAAACATCAAAATCATTCAAACTTAACATCACTTTCTTTAACAAATACATATAAATGACCACACAAGGTAATTCAGTAAACAGAAACCAATCTGTTTGTCTGTACAATAAGAAATATTTACAAGTGGGGAGGGGGCTTATTCCCGGTAAAAAAATACGGTATACGTTTAGTAAAAGAAACAGATTAGACATATTTCACTTATTTTCAGTGTGTTATGGCCAATTACCATGAATGTAGACTTCTTGGTTACCATGGGTACATTTGTGTTGTCTAAAAATGAAAAGAAAAATGGGTGGTGAAAACATGCCATAAGCCCAAGTAACTGAGGATTCTTTTAAACAAATTTTGTCAGGAACATTTGGGACCAACATTTGAATGCATTAAAACACCAACCTGTCCAGAGTCATTCCTTGGGCCTTGTGGATACTCAAGGCAAATGCAAGCTTCAAAGGGTATTGTGTCCTTTCTACAATATTCTTTCCCATGACAGGACTGAATACTATTAAAGAAAAAACATGTACATTCAACAGAAATATCATGCAGTATTTGCCTTATCAATAGCACTTTTAAAGTCATACAATCAATTAAAAAGAAAACAGTTCACAATAGAATTAATGAACTGGTGCATATACAAAGTGTACTAGTATTTATATTCAACAAGAAAGTATTAAATAATTTATCAGCTTACAGACTGGCAATATATTCATTTTTGACCATGGAGTCAAATTACTTTCAAAACTGTCAAAAAATACATTGCATTAACCGTTTAAAGTATTAGATGTGTATAGGAGAATTTGTTAAGACTTGTGCTATGTTATCTGAACTGTACAATTCGCATCAACTTTAAGTATCTTGCATGTGAACTTGGCTTAGGGTATCTTGTGTTTGCCCACGGAACCAAAGTCAACAATTGGTCCATCTGTTTCCAAGGAAACAATATGCCCCTGAAGTCCATTGTACAGCAAATTGGTCAAGTTTCGAAGCAGCACAACTGGACAGCCAATTTTCAACCAAAGTTGTTTTTGGAGGTAGTATCTGAGAAAGATTTTTTTATCCCAAGTGTCAGTCGAGGGATATTCCACCATATCTCCCCACAATGGAGAACACATCTCCTGTTGTAGTCATCTACAAGATTGTTAGTAGCGAACAACTTCACAGACAGTGGTCCGGCTGGCAATGACCTCTCCATCGAATGTATGAAGTGCAAGGTGTTTTCAGACAGTGTACCCCCTTCGCTCACCTCCTGGATGGCTTTAATTAAAGTGTCATCATGGTGAAACTTTCACAAGCTATTCCTGTTGTGCATGTCACATGTACACTTTTATTTGCTTTGCGAAGCCCTTCTACAACTTGAGAAATCAGATAGGACTTGCCAGTTCAAGTCGATCCACCTATATATAAATTGTGACCAGCAAGAGCTATGTCATATGCTTCTTTCTGCTTAAAATTCATCTAATTAATGTAGAGGCAATTTTAGCGTTGGCAAGTTCGTCACTGCATAGCTCTCAGAGAATGTCGACCCTCTCAGAGGTGGGGGGAATGTTTTCCACCTCTAGTAATCTATGATCACGGACATTCTGGTCGTTGTTACCATTCACATTAACTGTAAAATACCCAAAAAAATATTTATAAAAACTATTTCAAATACACATTTAAACGAATCGTGATAAATAAGAAGGAAATGCAATGACAATCGTATGAGGTTTCCGTGTAGGTCTTTAGATATGAAAAACGCCGAGAATTTCGAAAATTTACCGAAGATGAAGGTGAAATTTTCACAAAATTGACGAGCCAATCAGCGTTGAGATAACAAAACAGAACAACATGGTTGCCTTTATTCAGATTTATTGATCAGACGTGAACGATGGACTGGGGCATGCGACAGGGTAATCTAAAGATGTGAACTAGCATACAAGTAAGTTTGTTTCCAATCGTATTAACATCATACCAAAGCTGAATTTCGTACACGCCGTGAGTTTGAAGATACCAACTTGGGACAGTGTCCGACCAACCGAAAATTGACAGTTTTATGATGTTTCATGACGTCTACAAAAAATTACGGCATGATACATAGTAAATGATATACCAACTTAAGGAGGCTCGACCCTTTCGCAATTAACCGCTAGATTTCCTTAAAACTTTCATATGTAGATTATGCTACCAGGTAGAGATGATTTTGTGAAAATCTAAGCATTCCTATGACTTGTTCCGGAGTCCCGGGTTCGATTCCCGGCCCGACCATAACACTGCCATTGTAAATTATTGAATAAGCATTACGTACGGGAAGACATTACGTCCAAAGAGTTATGAAAGCAACTCGGTCAGCGTCATTTAGAAGATTTTCCTTCGATTAACATGAGAACCAATCTGATTACAAAACAGGTCCTTGTTCTCACTCCGTTTTACAAGGATCTGACAACATCCTATAAGAGGTCACGTTCAGATGACCTTTGTTGCCTCATTACTTAACACTAAAATAAACCAATGACCTGTCATCTTACAGCAAGCCATTTCGTCACATTATTCCACATGAACTTTTTGGTGACGAAATGACTAAAAGGACATATGCGATTATGCAAGTTTTGTCGCCTCAAAATTTCGCTGTCAAGATTCTGAAAGTAGTAATTTGATTGGCTAAGCAAAAGGTCATCGGGACGTGACCCCCTATGAGATTTTCTCGGATCTTAACGCAGCAGAGAGAAGTTTGCAGAACGGTGCGGAGATCAAGATATGATTTCAATCAGATTGCATGAGAACAAACAAGAAACATACACTTTGTTGACGTTTTGCTGTTCTAAGAATCATTTCATTAAATGGATGGTTCATTTTGATATTTCAGGGATGTACATATATTCGAAAATATTTTTTTACTCATTCCAGAATTTTACTTTTAGGGAATATTTGAGGATAACAATATCAATTGATTTGTTACTTTGATATCATAAGCAACTTAATGAACTCGCTAATGTAATATTTTGTTGTTCCTCAGTGTTGCTGCTGCACATCATGTTGCGATGCACTAGCTGTCTCGAGAGTTACTGGGAAGAGATGAGTTCCCTCCAGAACTACTTACCCAACTCCGATTCCGAATTGAACACAACGACGACGTCTAGCTTGTTTGTCTGTATGAGTTACTGCTTAATGACAGATGGCTGCTGTTTTATATCCTACATAGCTACCTCCTTCTTGTGTATTCGTCATCGCAAACTGACCGGCTACACAACACGGAACCATTCATCTGTCTGGAATCTCCGTAAGTTTATAATGGTGATAATGTTAAACAGGGAGTGTCTTCACGTGAATTTCATGTAAATTGTGGTAAAAAAGTATATATTTAACATTTCACGTGAATTTCACATAAACAATGCATGTAAATTTTACGTGAATTACATGTGACTATCTATTTAAGTTATTTTATAATGCTTCATTTATTTTATGAATTTTACATGAATTGCATGTGAATATATAATTTAGTAGGCTTTTGTTACGTATTAGTAAAAATATAGATTATGTTTTGAACGGGGTTTTCTTAACTTTCATACCAGGCTTCATTCAATATTGATCAAACCGGACGGCGTTGATACCGACATGAGTGTAAATAAAAACCACCCTAACCCAATATGTATTGCTAAAAAGGTAGCTATAATGAGTTAATTATCTTTTTTCACCTAAACAAAAAAAACAGAGAATACCAAAACGTCAACAAAACAATAATCCGAACTCAAAATCAATTAAACTAGGGGCAAAATAGGAACAAAGGAAAGATTTACATCGAGACTCTCGTAAAAGCACAAGAGAATAAGACCAGGTGTTCCGGAGGAGTAAGCGTATTCTGCTTCATCGACGACACCCGCCATGTAAATCTTGATCACATCCAAGTACGCATCAATCCTGAAAATGAGAACCGAGTCATCATTGTCATCACAACAAGTAAACACACTAACAAGCAACCTCAAAAACGTCCATCTTCATATCACACAAAGATACAGAATATTTCTCTATGAGGGTTGGGGTTAAGGTTAGGGTTAACTATAACCCTAACCCAACCCAAGATGGTGACGATAAAGCTTGCGCATAGTCTTCATCAACCTACATCTCCCGAAAGCCTGTGCCGTAAGTTTGTTCGTCAGCAGTTGACATTTATCACGAAAATATCGATATTCAGAGCAAGCCCTAGAATAACGAAATCAACTGCGACAAGTAAACACCATAGTAATTGAGAGGCAGGGATGTTACTATCAAGAAAGGGAAAGTTCACGATCGGAATGATAAGCCCCTCGACAAATTCAGCCTCGTATGAAAACAAAAACAAATCAGCCAAAAGTGGTGCACAGTTAGTGCCCATTGGGCCCATTAATATAACACATAAACTACCGTTTTCTCCGTAAGTATATCAATAATTTATATAAATGGGTCAAAAAAGTAATATAAACGGTAGTTTTTTTTTAAAATAACACTGGATCCTTACGAATGGATATTTATAGGATACGAATTACTTACAATTTTATAAAGGGCAAAGAAGCAATTCCAACAGTGTAGACAAACTTGTGTTGTCAAATTTTCGGAGCAATCCGCTCCTTTCGCAAGACATAAATAAATATGAAATAGTAACATTATATTAAAACAATATTGAAAGTTTAAGAATAAGTTTTAAATCGATAAGCCCCTCTGCTAGTGTTAGCCGAAGGCAGAATTTAGAATGTCCGTGTCATCGTCATCGTCGTAAACCCACGGTGCACTTCTCTGACGTTTGCATCCCGTAGGCCAGAATCGGTATAAACCTTTGTTTCCCCGAATATCTATAGACGTTTATTCGGAGATTTCAACCAATCAGAATGGTCGTTTCTCGTGACACCCTTTTAGGTGATTTTACCATGAACACGACCAGCATATTTCATATAAGGCATGACGCCGATGTCAATCGCCGTATAGCAGGACCTTATATTTTAATCACAATCGACACAATTATAACACAATCGACAGGCGGTGCTACAAATGAAACGGGATACCCCGGCTGTATTTAGACACGGATGAAACCAACGATTTGATTGGCTACTATTTTAGTACGAATACGAGAGGATTTTTTTCCATTTTAGACCACGGTATGCAAACGTTAGAGAAGTGTACCGTGGGTTTCCGACGATGTGTCATCGTCCACCGAGTACACTCTGTGTGCGAACAACGACAATATCAGAATCAACCACCGCTGCTCCATTAAACAGAACAAACCAGATTTTCCCGTGGCCAGGCATTTTAACCTACCTAGTCAAAGCTGGCAGGACATGCAGGTGGTTGCTATTGATCACTGCCCTTCCTGGAATGAATCAAAGTGGCGCTCGTGGGGAAGCAACTGCATTATTAACCTCCAAACCCGCTACCCTCGAGGCATGAACGGACGTTAAGCGTTGTGTTCCCCGCTGTTTATCTTCCAAGTGGGTATTTTACATGCTGATATTGTCCTACTGCCAGGTTAATAGTTTGAAAGATGCTGTCAGATTTATTTGTCGAAATGTCTAGATCTTCAAGAGACACAATAAGTGTCGTTTCATCCATCGAGATACGAAGTTTTGCGATATCGCTAAATTCCGGTATAATATTTTCAACCAAAACCCTAGGTTTGTGTGCATTCCCGAGGAAGGTTCTGAATGCTTTCCAAATTTCTGCTCTTTATCTCCATGTTTGTCTTATAGACGAAAAGGTCTAGATTTCGGAGTCATTTCGTCACTAATTGGAAAACAGTTATCTCGCTACAACTTTAATTTTAATGAAATATTTATTTTTTATTATAACTTAATTTTACAATATATTTACTGTTCTAACAAATATTGTGGGACTTACAACGTGTTATCCCAACTATCATTTTGGGACGAATCGCCACGCTGTTATTTCAGCTTCAACATCTTCACTCCTCAGTTTTCCCGGGAAATTTAATCTCGTTGTTCGTACACAGAGTGTACTCGGTGGACGATGACACGGACATTCTCAATTCTGCCTTTCGGCTAACACTAGCCGAGGGGCTTATTGATTTAAAATTTATTCTTAAACTTTCAATATTGTTTTAATGTAATGTAACAATTTTTATATATTTATGTCTTGACAAAGGAGCGGATTGCTCCGAAAATTTGACAACACCAGTTTTTCTACACTGTTGGAATAATTTATATACATATATTTTAGAATAATATGCATAACCACATCAATTTCATCCCGTTGTTGAGGTTATGAAATATTGTTGCTCTCATTACATGTGTTACCCTATGTTTACTGCAGTAAAAAATGACGACTGTCCTTGTGGGTGGTACAGATTTGACGATTCCTGCTTTCTCTTTGCTGACGTTGACCTTACTTGGCAAGACGCTGTGGTAAGTATCTAGTAGATTTGTTTCACAACAGTGAAAGGTTTATGTAAGAGTAAAATCGTCTTCACTTCCTCAAAAGGCAACGTTCCGTGAGCGGTGCTATATTACCTACCGCGAATATTATACGGATATCTTTTTGGTGGTTTCGTTGTGTAACAATATTTTACTGCATAATCCGGACCATGACAAGACCATACAGCATACATAACCGTTAAAACCTCATTAACAGTTACACTTCCAATATTACAATAAAATCCCAAAGCGGTGTTGCTGCTGAGTTAATATAATCCATGTTATAGAATTTTTTATAACATAATCAGAATAAAGAATATAGTTGTATGAAAGTAAAACTTACCATGCATGGATATAGAACTACATTAAAAATTCTGTGAACAAATCATTGCTCGAGTAATCTTCCATATCATTTGATAACTGAATTGTAGTTTAGAGGATTATCAACACCACCACGGCCGATTGATTGGCATTAACAGGTACAAGTATGTCCTACAGTCATTGAGTATCACAACAAGTCGATCGAACCTGCAGAATTTGAGACATCTAATTTTAGCTTTTTTTCTATTCAACGTTTTAGGAATTCTGTCATGGAATAGACGCTGAACTGATCGAGTTAAACACTGAACATAAAGACGAATTTCTACACAACGTTGCAGGCAATAAAACAGGTAGATCTTTGTTTCTTCTCTAGTATCTGCTTGCTGGCACTAATACTTTTTCAGATTGGTACATGACTTAGGACCCAATTAAACCATTTCCGTAAATTATGTTTACCCATGTTTATGCTGTTCCATTACAGTGCGACTTAAAACATGCCACACTGTTTTTGACAAGTGACGGACAGTGGAACAAGTATTATTTCAAACCTTTTCACAATATTTTGTTACCACTTTACGCATTGTCAAATGATAAACTGAAACTTTCCATTTATTATTATAGTTATTATAGCTATGGCACGTTAGCTATGACGTGTTAGCAGTGATGTATTAGCTACAACGTACTAGCTGGGATATGTTAGATTTTCATGAAAGGTCCTAAGTATCGAGAGAATCCACCCTTTGATTAGAATGTGCATTTCAAGATTTTTATGGACTCTGTGGAAGATTACGCCAGACAATAGGTTAAACGTGACCATGCTAAGCATGCTTATAAGCAACATTTTATCGCTATCTCTGCTAATTGCTCGACCAAGCCATTATGAAAAATTCCTACTACCATTCTTTAATAGTACCATAAAATCAGGGCTTCAGTCTTATTGTGACACTGTATACTCCAGAAGTGGAATTACTGGAATATGGATTTTGAAAAACTCGAAAGATCTTTTGTTCCATCTTGAACACCCCCTCCTAAAAATTGTCTTTTCGGTCAAAACATTAGCTTTTTTCACCATGTACACTACCATACATCACACAAATTGAATATTCTAGGGATTGTTCTAAATATCTTGATTTTTGTAATCGATGTCGACTGCTGACAAACAAACTAAGCACAAGGATTCGAGAGATGCAGGTTGATCAGACCAAGGGTCTTATGGTCGTCATCTTTGTCTCACTGAGGTATATTCTGTATCTTTAAGTGATAAGAACATGGATGTTTTTCAGTATGCTCATTGATGTGTTTACTTGTTGTGATTGACGAGGAAACTCGGTTCTCATTATGAGAGCTTTCTTTTCCAAGAAAGGTGAACGACGATACAAATACATGGTTGTGAGCTATATTGGAGCATACTCTGGGAAAAACACAACAAAAGCTAGGCTGAAATATACTGAGGAAAATATAGTACGAATGATTGAATTCCTGGTTGACAATATCTTTGTTGAGTTCGGAGGAAAGATTTTCCAACAGACGGTTGGCATTCCAATGGGCACTAACTGTGCACCACTTTTGGCTGACTTGTATTTGTTTTCATACGAGGCTGAATTTGTCGAGGGGCTTATCAGGACGGGTAACGAAAACCTTGCCAAATCTTTCAATTTCACTTTCAGGTATATCGCCGATGTGTTGTCCATAAACAACAAGAAGTTTGCTGACCACATCGATCGCATATACCTTTCTGAACTTGAGATTAAAGACACAACAGACTCTCCTACATCAGCCGCGATCTTTACTTAAACTATGACCAACACGGGCTGTATGATAAACGTGACTATTTCGATTTTCCGATCCTGAACTTTCCCTTTCTTGATAGTAACATCCCTGCTTATCCATCCTATGGTGTTTACAGGTCGCAGTTGATTCGTTGTTCTAGGCCTTGCTCTGAATATCGCGATTTTCTTGATAGATGTCGACGAACATACTTATGGCACAGGGATTCGAGATGTGCAGGCTGATGAAGACTATAGGCGAGTTTTATGGTCACCATCTTGATATCATCGAGAAATATTCTGTATCTTTGTGTGATATGAAGATGGATGTTTTTGAGTATGCTTGTTAGTGTGTTTACTTGTTGTGATGACAATGATGATTCGGTTCTCATTTTGAGGATTGATGCTTACTTAGATGTAACCAAGATTTACATGGCGGATGTCGTCGATGAAACAGAAGACGTTTACTCTTCCGGAACACCTGGTCTTATTCTCTTGTGCTTTTACGAGAGTCTCCATGTGGATCTTTCCTATGTTCCTATTTTGCCCCTGGTTTAATCGATTTTGATTTTGGATTGTGGTTTTGTTGACGCTTTGGTATTCTCTGATTTCATAGTCGCACACATCATGTTCTTCATGGTAACTTAAAAGTCAAAAATGTAAATTTTGATATTATTTTTCCATTTCTACAGCGAGTTATTGGTTATATCAAGGAATGTTGGAAGCAATACAAAATTAGATGATAGACGCCAAGTATATAATGACTTTATTATATATGTTTATGCACTTACTTTGATATTACATGTGAGCTTAATGCTTGATGGTGATTGCAAGACTTTCTTTATTTGTGCAGTGCAAGTATCAAATTATTATCTACATGTTGTGAATCGCTTATAAGTAATTTTACACATTATATAGAGCGCTAAATAAATGTTGCACATACTTATAATTATTAAATCAATAAAAAATACTTAGGCCTAACTGTCAAACGGTCAAAACATTTACGAAATATATTTTAAAATGTAGCATTGCCGATTATCTCATTTTCTTTTGTCATTAAAAGGGTTCAAGAACATTTGGGCGGCAGGGTCTGACAGTGCAGAAGAGGACTCGTGGGTATGGATGATTTCCGGTTCGTCAATAATCTACACAAACTGGTTTGAGGGACAGCCGGATAATTCTGGGGGAAACGGTAACTGTTTGTGTGTAGGGGAGTGGTTTCAGTTCGCTTGGGATGACTGCTCCTGTCTTCAGAAATTTGCCCCTGTTTGTGAAAAATCAATTACGAGAACTGATCAGATTATCACTGGTCAGTAGAACGAGAAGGGTTCCATCATCTGCATTATTACTACCCTGAATAACTCCAACATATTTCAAATTTTATAGAAATGTTATATTATTATGCACATTGATTCCAATTATTTTGATGTGAAGGATGACCAGAACGTAGTCGAAAGTTTTTGCTTTGTTTTTTGTCGCGTGATAGCTATGTAAACTCAAATGTATTTTCATTCCAATTAAGTCTTAATTAATCTTTTGAGGCATGGTGGTCTCGTGATCGAAGGGTTGCGAATTCGAATCCCGGTCACGGCACTTGTGTTTTATCCTTGAGCAAAGTACTTTACTCTGCTTGTTTCTGTCTACTCAGCTGTTAATGAGTACGTGGTTGGGTAGTGTATGCAATTGGAGAATACTAGCTGTGAGCGCCGAAATGTCAGCACCGGTTGTATTCTCCCCATGGAGTTGAGAACGATATATGCTGGTTGCTAAGGTCATATAACCACGGATAATAATTTGTGAACCGCATTAAGGCGACCTTTAATAAAGTCGTAATAAAGTGGTATATAAGAACCTCGAATTATTATTTATTATAATTATTAATCTTTCATCCCCTGCATGAGACGGGGTAATCTTAACCCTCGGATTAACATTTTTATGTTGCCAAACACGAGGCTTGCCGAGTGTTTTGTAGCTTAAGAATCGAGAATTGAGATCACCCCGTCTCAACCAAAGGGGTGAATGGTTATTTTTCTCTTACCGTGTTAGCGTCTTATATATAATATTGAGGTAACATCAATGCAAGACAATGTTGCCGTGACGTCATGGTATTGTTTCTATGACGTCATACAATTGTTAAGAAGGTGCAAGGAGCATATGTAGTTTGTCTAATAATTAGGGTGGGGTTGATTTTATATATATGTCCTGTTTGATGTAGATCGAGATTTCCAAACACGACACAGGAGTGGTTGATTATTTTTCTTCCACACTTTCCTAACATACAAAAAGCAAAAGAGTGAACTCGGTGCATCGCGCCATGCTGGATGCAATGGGTGTCGAAATTGGTGACGTTACTCTGGTTATACTGCATAAACTGATGACGTGACAATGATCATGACGTCACAATTAGCATGTGTATGCTGTTTTTCCCTACCCAGTAAAAGACAGGTTTATCTTTTCCCTATCAAACATGGGAATGAACCTGTGAAGTGTGGAAAAAAAGAAAATCTCGTACTGCTAAAATTGTCGATTTCCAGAGTAAGCAAATATCCAATGAATATTGCTTAAGCATGCTGAAGTGTTCAGCACTGTCTACCAAATGGTGTAACAGTGCTACAGTTGACAGTGTTGGGGGTAATAATAAATCCAGAAATGTGTGAATATTTCTTGATCTAAGGAGGAAAAAGTAACAAACAAACACATAAAACGTTACATCACATTTTGACTTTATTATGAAGTATTCTCGTATTGACAGGGACCAGATATTTAAATTCATCATAACTGTTTAAAAGGTAAGAAGAAAGTTGTATAATTGAGAGTCCATCAAATACATAAAACCATTCCATCATGTTGAATACTAAACACACTTCCTATGAATTGTATGTGTGTATACCCCTGATGAATATTCAGAAATTGCAAAGTTGTGCGAAACAGTACTCTCCAGTTTGATGACATTGATTTGTTATTATAGAATTGTGTTGTTTTGTTTATTTAGTTTAAAACTTAATAATATTTGCCCTTATAAAATGTACATAAACAATTCTGGCTTCATTTTGTTTGTTCGGTAATATCACTTGACCTTAAGGTCCGAGGTCAGGATATAAACTGGTTGCTTTGTGGGGTGAAGCCTTACACATATCGCCATGAAAGTGAACGGAACACATCTTTTAAGAAAATAGGTAATACATTGGATAGGTCAATTGATTTAAAATAATGTGTTCATCTGAAGCTATATTCAATCCGATTAAAATCATATCTTGATCTCTGCGCCGTTCCGTAGATTCTCTCTGCTGCGTTAAGATCTGAGGAAATCCCATAGGGGGTCATGTCCCGGTGACCTTTTGCATTTCTACTTTCAGAATCTTGAAGGTGAAATTTTGAGGCGAAAAGTTTGCATAATCGCATTTGTCCGTTTAGTCGTTTCGTCACCAAAAAGTTAATATGGAACAATGTGACGAAATGACTCGCTGCAAGATGACAGGTCATAGGAAAATTATTTCAGTGTAAGTGAAAAGGCGACAAAGGTCATTTGAACGTGACCTCTTATTGGATGTTGTTAGATCCTTGCTCTCATTTCCAAATCTGAGGAATTGTAACATTTAAAGCAGAACCAATCTGCATAATAATTCCATGATCAGACAAGTGAAATATGTCAAAACTGTCCAATGCCTTCTTCTGAAAAAGAAAATGTCCAAGGCTTGAATATTTTCTTCGAGATTGGACTAGCAAAGTGATTTGTAGCCACAGTTAATCTCATTTGAGTAGTGGCACGGTACTTAATATACACATTTCGTAGTACACGATTTGAAATTATACAGAACTAGTTTAGTTTTACATCTAAATTCATAAATTAAAGGGGTTTTACGCACCTGACCCTTCTGCTTCTACATTAGTTTAGAAATTTTGGATTCCTACCTTTTGGCCCCTAGCATCACTGAAGAGTCCTAGGGGGACGAAACAGCTGTATGATGCAGTTTAATTCATTTTTTCGGCATACTGTATCTATTACTAAATTTAAGAGGTGCAGCATATGTGTGTGTTACGTGATCCTCATGACATACTTTTTTAATGGCACAAAGTTAAATATGGAATCTTGGAACTAGATGAAAAGTCGAGGACCTATGAAATTCGGCTGATAGTTTCCTGGGTCAGAGCCAATAACAGTTGGCGAAAGAAGAAAGTTGTTTCCAGTTTCCAAGATCAAAGAATCAACTTTATCAAGAAAATAAATATGATTTATTGGAAAGGAAGTAAATATCAACAAAAATACATATCGTCAAATGCGTTGCTTGCTCTCATTTCTGAATCGTGAGTAATTCACTATTTAAAGCAGAACCAATCCGCAAAACAATTGGATAAAAAATGATAGTTTTGCGTTGATAATCCATATCCCAATCCGATTAAAATGATATCTTGATCTCCGCACCATTTCGTACGCTTTCTTGAAAAATGGAGTGAGAGCAAGGATCTATAGTTTAATTATTATTGTAAGATTGGCCCAATAAAAACTGCATGCGGTATTGTCATGTGTGGGATGATTAGATTATGGCATATGGTATTTAGCTATAAGTTTCCTGTCACTTTCTGATTGTTGTGCACTTTTGTTCGTCGTTTTGGCCAAGTCCACTTTCATTTTATTCATTTGGCAGAACATACGACTACAAGTTTTAAAAACATTGACAAAATCGAAAATATGAAACTATCACATGTATGGTTATAGTAGTTTATCAGAAGTTTATAACGTCACCAATGGTTCGTAAAGACACACAGGTATGTATTTCATCAACCTCCACGTCCGCCAGGAGGCAGGCAGTAGAGGGTTGTATACCTCAATACCCTCACTGTAAATATGGGACAGGTCCAATTTATCCGGATCATGCCATGCCAATATCCCACGTTCTTCTTTCGTACCTATCAGGTCAAACAAAAAGAGTAATTAGTCTATCGTATTTCTATCCTATCTAGCCTTATTGTTTCTTTGTTTGGTTCCTATTTCTCATTTTTACATTTGTGTTTGTTTTTGAAAATTTATGAAAGTGGATTCGACCTGCTTGCAAAGGACACAAGATGACTTGCCTACTCCGTTAGCATGTGAAAGCCACAATAACCTTCTCAAATAATTGTATTTCTGTAAAATCATTAATTTTATTGAAACTTTATTTTCGCTTCCTTCGGGGGAACAATCAATCCATGAACTCAAATAACAACAAATAAATAAAAAATAAAGATATCACAACACACAGATATTAAAAATATTAGTTAATCTATGTAATCTAGGCAACCCTACTTATATATTGACCGGTTTTTCGAAAGATGAAATACTGTCTAACCATGAATCTGTATTTCAATCGTTCAAAGTACCGGTTAATGAACAAAACGCTGACTTACCCCCTCCTAAATAATGTCTCTTCGGTCAAAACATTTTATTTTTCCACCGTGTACACTACCATACCTCATACAAAATTGAAGGAACGTCTTCGGTCTCTTGTTATGAGAGCTTTCTTTTCCAGGAAAGGCGGACAACGATACAAATATATGGTGGTGAGCTATCTTGGAGCATACTTGGTGAAAAACACAACAAAAGCTAAAAGGAAATATACTCAGAAGTTATTGTAAGGATGATTGAATTCCTGGTCGACTATATTTTTGTTGAGTTCGGAGAAAAGATTTTCCAGTAGACTGTAGTCATTCTAATGGGAACAAACTGTGTCCCAACCTTAGCTGACTTGTTTTTGTTTGTATACGAGGCTGAATTTGTGGAAGGGCTAATCAGGACAGGTCACAAAAACGTTGTCAATTCTTTAAATTTCACTTTCAGATATATCGACAATGTGTTGTCTATTAACAAGAAGAAGTTTAATGACCACGTCGATCGTATATACCCTCCTGAACTTGATATAAAGGACACAACATACTCTTCTACATCAGCTGTTTACCTCGATATTTACTTAAACTACGACCAACATGGACAACTTACTGCTAAGCTATAGATAAATGAGGTGATATCAATTTTCCAATCGTGAACTTTTCATTTCTTGATGGTAACATCCCTTCTTCTCCAACCTATGGTGTTTACATGTCGCAGTTGATTCGATATTCAAGGACTGGCTCTTACTATCGTGATTTTCGTGATCGCTGTCGACAGCTTCGTGCAATATGGAGTTAAACCCCAGAAATAAACAAACTTGATTTAACGGCTAAAGATGTCGATATATGCATATTCATAAAGATTAGATTTCCTTGAGAAGAGAAAATAGGGAAAAAGGGAAAAGACATTACACACATGACTTAAGACAGGCGGCTTCAATCTTCATAGGGCTTATGTCAATTGCAAAGGGTATGAAAGCCTCTTATGTGTAAACCTGAAGAGTGCAGTGACGAATAAAATCTGAAGTCTTATTTATTATTTCTTTTTATCCTATTTGTTTCCCGACAGACGTGGTTTAAAAACACATCAATAGTGTCGTCAATAACAACTAAGCTTCTGTTTACTCCCCCCACTAACAGACACCTAACCAAGATTATCATTCGTGTGTCTCCAACCATGGTAGTTGTTAAGCATCCCAACTTTGTTTTATACTCTATGCCCGAGTGATCTGCCTTAATAACATGAGCATTAATTGATAACTATTATTGATTAACAGGGGTTATTGATATGGCCTAAATAACTTCTTGTTTACTTCATGACTCTAATACATGGTGTTTACATATTGCAGTTGATTCGATATTCTAGGGCTTGCTCGAAATATCGGGATTTCCGTGATCGCTGTCGACTGCTGACAAACAAACTAACAACACAAGGATTCGAGAGATGCAGGTTGATCAGAACTATGGGCAAGTTTAATGGTCGCCATCTTTGTCTCATTGAAAAATATTCTATCTTTAAGTGATATGAAGAAGGACGTTTTGAGTATACTCATTAGTGTGCTTAATTGTTGTGATTGACAATGATACTCGGTTCTCATTTTGAGAACTTGATGTTTACTTGGATGTGACAAAGATTTACATGGCGAGTATGGTCGATGAAGGACGCTTACTCCTCCGGCACACCTGGTCTTATTCTCTTGTAATTTTACAAGGGTATCCATGTAAATATTTCCTTTGTTCATATTTTGCCTCTGGTTTAATCGATTATGAGTTCTGATTATGATTTTGTTAACGCTTCGGAATTCTCTAATTTATATCCACGAGTTCATATCTCCCAACTTTTTGTTAGGTTTAACCCACTAAACTGCAGCCCTCGAAAACATATTAGTTTTATATTACCAAAATGTAGCCTTTGTCACACAATACAGTTTAAAACAATGAAGATTACTTTGGTGTGCTGATATAGGAGGTCGTGTTGACGCAACATTGTTTCTTTATTCACTGTCAACAGCTAAGGTCATTAAGGTCACCTTCCGGGTGATGTGGTGAGTGCATCAGTATTGTGGCAGCTGAGATTTGTTCAGGAATTGAATAATAATAAACTCTGTTATATTTTTTTTTTAAATAACATGCACATCAGGATTTTAAGTCATGTTTAACATACTTGTGGGCTTCATGATAAATATGGATATAAATGTTGAACACCAGTTGGTAGGACAGGTGACCCCATACCTTTTCACGTCCGGTCGGGGAATCGAACCCCGGCCGCATTGGTGAATGGCTCATGCGCCATCCACTGCACCACCCGTTGTCTCTTCCCACTTACCTTGATCTTGTATGGTTTCGTAACACTTACCCCGAACTGTGTTGTCAAAAACACAGGCGGCAACACCACAACACAGACTTGGGTTGCCAAGCAACGTCTTCGCTATGTTGTCGAAGTATGGACTGCCTGTTACAACAACCAATAAAAAATTGGAGTGATATATTTACAAAGTGAAATTCCATGTTACGCATAATTATATTGATTGGAGATATTACCAGTGATGTTTCTATCAAAAACTGTCCCAGAGTTATCATAAATATTCCCCTTTGTTGATGATATTTAAGAAGATATATTTTTATAAGTTAATAGTCCGCGATAGCGATGACTTGGTGGAATTCCTATGTTGATAATATCTACTTAAATAATATACCTTTGTATATCATACCCTGGTTCATATCATATTTTTACCTTTACCTGGACCAGGGATACCTGTGCAGTTTACCTGTGTCGGGGATACCTGGGTACTTCACCTGTGACAAGGATATCTGGGTACTTCACCTGTGTCGGGGATACCTGGGCACTTGACCTGTGTCGAGGATACCTGGGTACTTTACCTGTGTCGGGGATACCTGGGCACTTTCCCTGCGACAAGGATACCTGGGTACTTTACCTGTGTCGAGGATACCTGGGTATTTTACCTGTGTCGGGGATACCTAGGTACTTTACCTGTGTATGGGATACCTTGGTACTTTACCTGTGTCGGGGATATTTGGGTACTTTACATGTGACAAGGATACCTGGGTACTTTACCTGTGTCGAGGATACCTGTGCACTTTACCTGTGTCTGGGATACCTGGGTACTTTACCTGTGTGATGGATACCTGGGTACAATACCTGTGTCGAAGATACCTTGCATTACCTGTGTCGGGGATACCTGTGCACTTTACCTGTGTCGGGGATACCTGGGTACTTCAGCTGTGTCGGGGATACCTGGGTACTTTACCTGTGTCGGGGATACCTGGGTACTTTACCTGTGTCTGGGATACCTTGGTACTTTACCTGTGTCGGGGATACCTTGGTACTTTACCTGTGTCGGGGATACTTGGATACTTTACCTGTGTCGAGGATACCTGGGTACCTTACCTGTGTCGGGGATATTTGGGTACTTTACATGTGACAAGGATACCTGGGTACTTTACCTGTGTCGCGGATACCATGGTACTTTACCTGTGTCGAGGATACCTGACTACTTTACCTGTGTCGGGGATATGTGGGTACTTTACATGTGACAAGGATACCTGGGTACTTTACCTGTGTCGCGGATACCTGGGTACTTTATCTGTGTCGGGGATACCACGGTTCTTTACAAAGATGCTGTATCCATGTTCATTATACCTGGGTTTAATACATTTTCAATGTAACAGGGATACTATATTTTTGTTTATGAGTCCATGGTACTTTACCTGTGTTAATGTTATCCGGATTGTTTTCGATCCAGTTCGGAATCATGATACCAATTAGGATGGAAATACCGATGATAGCGATGTTACGAGTCGATGACAGCGAAGTTGAGGCAAGGTTTGACAGGACGACGCCATTGTAGATACCAAACATGACAATCATACTTCCGCCTAGGACGGGGTAGGGGATTGTGATGAAGACAGCAGAAACCTTCCCCAGTATGCCAAACACAATGTATATTAGAGCCACCATCAGGAACACGTCCCTACTGGCTACCTGTGATAACACAATATAAGACTTTATCTATGGGTGATACAAAAGAAAGCAGTCCATACTATCTTACGTTTAAAGTCACATGTTTACTTGGATGTGGCCCAGATTTACATGGCAGGTGTCGTCGACGAAGCAGAAGACGCTTACTTTCTCGGAACTGCTGATTTGTTGTTTTGTACTTTTACTAGGGTTTTGTGCAAATCTTTCCTTTTTTCTTATTTTTCTCCTAATTTAATCGATGGATTCAATATTAACTACAATATGCAAAGTAGGTGTCGCTACCCGAACACGTGCTTTTATTCTTCTTAAAGAACAATTGTATAAATATTTTCATTCTTCATGTTCAGCTCTATAAGTCCCGTACTTTCATATAGGCTGTATATGTAGGTTAAGGTTTTGCTGATACAATTAACTGTATAAATACCTTTGTAATACTGATCGCCCCAATGTTCCCACCATAGGTGTTAGTAGCGTGTCCACAACCAATGATGCCCGATAGGGTACTACAGACGCCCTCCACGGCAATCCCGCGGTTTACTGCGTGTCGGGGAGGGGGTGGCACATTGCATATCCGTGCGCATGCGTAATAATCAGCTATTGAGTCTATTATAGAGAGAATGGTGGCGATGAAGAAGGCTACGAAAACTCCAACGTTAAATGACGGCGGTCCAAACTGATCTACAACAAACGAAGACGTATACTTGTAAACTAAACAGACCCATGTTAGATTATTTTTTTCTGTAATACTTAACTGCAAAACAGAAAGAAACTGGAACAGTAAGCCAATTGCTAACTAATACGTCCCGCCTTCCATCATAAGTAGACGTGTCAGCTTGACACACAATCAAGGAGAATTGTTGAGGTTTTTAGTATTATGTCTTCCTTTTAGTGCTATAGTTGTTATTCTGTTCAAATTCTGGTTAGCTTAACGACACGACGGCCTCATTTTAAGCCACAGAATTATCAGATCTGTCACCAAAATCGGAATTCTTTGTGAAAACACACTGTTTATTTCCATGATTACATTTCATTTAAGGGAACCTGTTATACTTTGCTATCTGTTTGATCGGAGGAAACTTGTGTCAAACGAAACACGGAGTATCCACAGCGTTAGGCAAAAGTACATGTATAAGAGAACTAGGATCCTTTCTGACATTGATCGCGATAAAGCGGCACTCGCACCAGCATGGAATATTTACAGATATGTCTTGGATTGAAACCAACGTCAAGTTGCATTGCATCTAACACTCGCATGCTAAATGGCTTATCTCACACTAACCACCCTCCCTAAACACTGACCACTCACTTGGGTATGGCACACGGAACCAGGAGGCATTGGTAACGATTCCAGCCCGAGCGTCGGTTCTGGCGAAAAACTCGGCCTGACTTGGGTCGTCTGTCAGTGAACCTGTGAACGTCATCACGGCCGATACTGACCAGCCAACCAACATCCCGATCAGTATCTGTAATAGAGAAATCATTGATTAAACTACCTGCCATACGTACCGGCAAAGATAAAAATGAATGTCAAAGGATAAATACTAATAATAATTGTATACAACATTTATATAGCGCCTTACACAAATGTGACACATTGATAATAAGTATTAATTAAAATGAAAAAAAACAAAGTTAGTTACCATTATGCTTTAAGCAAGTAGATAATCATCTCAATGCAAAATTAATGTACATTATTATAAATAAGTGAGTAAAAATAGATAAAATGGAGTGATATATAGATGAAATATGTGCAAAAAGGCTGAAACGCTGCCAGGAACAGGTGACCTGTATATCCTTCCTTAATGTGGCCAGGGTATTTGACTTGTAGCAGATGGTAAGCTATCCTAGAACGTGGCCGAAATTCTAAAACCACCTGTTTCCATAGGGCACGCTTCTAGATTAAATGATCCTGTGTCAGACCTCATCATTACCGTTAACAAGCTCCCTAATATATATCGGGAGCTGTGCCATTCCGTAAACACATCCTGCATCGTACAAGTAATAAGGACAATACTTATAAAAGATGTGAAACAACACAAACATCCCAGATGGATGAGCGACTGTTTCTGTGTGTTTTATTGGTTTGTTCATTGTATCAATAAACATGTGTACTTGATCTGTAACATCTATGTAAAAGTTTATAAAATACTTATTTTATGATTTGCTTACCGAGAACAACTGATGAAATGGATACCAGTAGATGTGTAAGCCTCTCTTCCTAGACCAGGCCGGAAACGGCATTTTCTTGTGACCGATATACAGTGACAGGAAGATCGCAGTAATGGCGGTGCTGAATACAAAACAAATTCATATGAGAATAGATCACAAATTACCCTTCAAAAAAACCGCATCAATTATTTGGAATAGGATTCTTCAGTTTGGTATGAATGAGATCTACTGAGTTTAATTTGTACACAAACATAAATTGAAAACTTAATTTGCGAGCTTTCAATAAGAGGCAGAATGGGTAAACATCTTACCCGTCCTTCGTCTACCTGAAGTATTAGAGTACAGTTGTATTCTAAACACGTTTATGTTTCTACCATTTGTAAACTGTTACATACAAAAATGAATGAAGCCAATGCAATAGATGTAACAGTCTTCTTCATTTAGCGCTGGCTTCTGAAGAACTAACGTAAACGTGACAAACCCATGCTAACAGAACATGGTTGTAAGCGACTGCTTCGTGATGATTACTACATACAGATTTTCGGGCAGTGATGGCGGAGCTGAATACAAAACAAATTCGATTGAGAATAGTTCACAAATTGCCCTTCAAAATCACAGCATCAATTTAAAAAAAAAAAAATGCTTGTTTGATCGATCGAAATAGACGGAGAAAGATTGGTATGGACTGTTTAAATGGTTGTCTAGTGAGCACAAAATCCATGCCTGAGGACGAAAATGGTTTTATGAATACTGGCCCAGATCTTTTGCTGATTTGAAATACTGAATAAATATATACTGCCGAAGGTCTCCGGAAGAACACCCCAACCGGTCACATTATACTGACAACTGGTGAACCTGTTGTTTCACTGAGCGTCAAGCGGGGTGTCGTTAATTAATACCATTTCTGTATGGCTCGGCCAGGGGAAATAATCCAGTCTTGACTCACAAGGGCGAACGCTAAACTGAAGCCCAAGGTGGGGTAGTGCCAAGGAAGTCATACATAAAAAGAAGGTTATCTAGAAAAGATCCCAAAGATAAGATAGTCGCATCTTACGACCATGTAATGGGGCAGCAGGTACATTCTTACTCCCTATAATTTCAATTCTTATAATTAACGCCAATCAATTTTAATTGTTCATGCAAAAATCACAAAAAGACATTTTTCGCATGAAAAAAAAAACTGTGTCCAGCCAGTTTGTAGCTAGAAACAGTAGATTTAAAGGTGTAATTTAGACCTGCCTCGTGGATATAAATTAAGAGGACTTCGAAACCGAAGTGCAGCCTGTCAAATAAAGTGTATCTGGATAAAAGCAGTTCTTATTTCTTTACAGTTCATGTTCTTGATTAATTATATATGATTTTATAGCGCTTTCTTCACGCTGAAATTCTTGACGAGTTTTATTTTGACTTAACATTGTTTAGACAAATACGTGCTCAGATTGAGAATATCTCTTCGGGAGTAAGGCCCCGGTGTGCGAGCTTTCAATAATACCCGTTTTGGTTAGTTTGAAATATACTAACACAATTTCTCGTGGGTTCTGATAATCATACTACATGTCATTATTGTTTGCAACGTATTTCGCAAATTAAACTTAAATTAAAAAAAATATGTGACAGCAAACTTTCCGTCTCTACCGCCATCGCTCTGTGTCCAATTTGTTTACAACACTTGCTTACACAAGGAGTCGCGCTTATTTTGTTCCATATTCGACGTCGCTATATATGGCACGGACTTTCCCAATTATGAAACTGACCACAACGCATATAACATGCGTGGTATCTAATTCTCAAATCATCGATTGACTGAAATTACCTTTTTAAATGATGCAAATAGTCAACACCCCTGTACTAATTCATTCCGGACAAAGGTGGACATGAGAACAATGTATAAGGTCAGTATTTACTACTTACATGCTAGCTATTCCCTAGTGGCTTTTTGCGAAGTTGCCGATTATACGTGCAACATAAATTCCTGCGACAAGCATGGTAGGTACGACGGTAATTGGTCCTATAAATCGGAGTAGGAATCCAACCATACCCGTGGCGCCGACAAGGCAGTGAAACACACCAGCAAGGATCAGACAGCCCTGGAACTAAGAGTAGGAATACATTACTGTCAACTTACAGGAACAGACAGCCCTGGAACTAAGGTAAAAATACACTACTGTCAAGTTACAGGATCAGACAGCCCTGGAACTAAGGTAAAAATAAACTACTGTCAAGTTACAGGAACAGACAGTCGTGGAACTAAGTGTAGGGATATATTACTGTGATCTTACAGGATCAGACAACCCCGGAACTAAGGGTAGGAATATATAACTGTCATCTTACAGGAACAGACAGCCCCGGAACTAAGGGTAGGAATATATTACTGTCATCTTACAGGAACAGAGAGCCCCGGAACTAAGGTAGGAATATATTACTGTCATCTTACAGGAACAGACAGCCCCGGAACTAAGGGTAGGAATATATTACTGTGATCTTACAGGAACAGACAGCCCCGGAACTAAGGGTAGGAATATATTACTGTCAACTTACAGGAACAGACAGCCCCGGAACTAAGTGTAGGGATATATTACTGTCATCTTACAGGAACAGACAGCCCCGGAACTAAGGGTAGGAATATATTACTGTCATCTTACAGGAACAGACAGCCCCGGAATTAAGGGTAGGAATATATTACTGTCAACTTACAGGACCAGACAGCCCCGGTACTAAGGGTAGGAATATATTACTGTCAACTTGTTGGAACAGACAGCCCCGGAACTAAGGGTAGGAATATATTACTGTAATCTAACAGGAACAGACAGCCCCGGAACTAAGGGTAGGAATATATTACTGTCATCTTACATGATCAGACAACCCCGGAACTAAGGGTAGGAATATATTACTGTTATCTAACAGGAACAGACAACCCCGGAACTAAGGGTAAGGAAATATTACTGTCATCTTACAGGAACAGACAGCCCCGGAACTAAGGGTAGGAATATAGTACTGTCAACTTACAGGAACAGACAGCCCCGGAACTAAGGGTAAGGATATATCACTGTCATCTTACAGGAACAGACAGCCCCGGAACTAAGGGTAGGAATATATTCCTGTCAATTTACAGGAACAGACAGCCCCGGAACTAAGGGTAGGAATATATAACTTTAATCTAACAGGAACAGACAGCCCCGGAACTAAGGGTAAGGCTATATTACTGTCATCTTACAGGAACAGACAGCCCCGGAACTAAGGGTAGGAATATATTACTGTCAACTTACAGGAACAGACAGCCCTGGAACTAAGGGTAGGAATATATTAATGTCATCTAACAGGAACAGACAGCCCCGGAACTACGGGTAAGGATATATTACTGTCATCTTACAGGAACAGACAGCCCCGGAACTAAGGGTAGGACTATATTACTGTCATCTTACAGGAACAGACAGCCCCGGAACTAAGGATAGGAATATAATACTGTGATCTTACAGGAACAGACAGCCCCGGAACTAAGGGTAGGAATATATTACTGTCATCGTACAGGAACAGACAGCCCCGGAAATAAGGGTAGGAATATATTACTGTCAACTTACAGGAACAGACAGCCCCGGAACTAAAGGTAGGAATATATTACTGTCAACTTACAGGAACAGACAGCCCCGGAACTAAGGGTAGGGATATATTACTGTCATCTTACAGGAACAGACAGCCCCGGAACTAAGGGTAGGGATATATTACTGTCATCTTACAGGAACAGACAGCCCCGGAACTAAGGGTAGGAATATATTACTGAAATCTAACAGGAACAGGCAACCCCGGAACTAAGGGTAAGGATATATTACTGTGATCTTACAGGAACAGACAGCCCCGGAACTAAGGGTAGGAATATATTACTGTCATCGTACAGGAACAGACAGCCCCGGAAATAAGGGTAGGAATATATTACTGTCAACTTACAGGAACAGACAGCCCCGGAACTAAAGGTAGGAATATATTACTGTCAACTTACAGGAACAGACAGCCCCGGAACTAAAGGTAGGAATATATTACTGTCAACTTACAGGAACAGACAGCCCCGGAACTAAGGGTAGGGATATATTACTGTCATCTTACAGGAACAGACAGCCCCGGAACTAAGGGTAGGAATATATTACTGAAATCTAACAGGAACAGGCAACCCCGGAACTAAGGGTAAGGATATATTACTGTGATCTTACAGGAACAGACAGCCCCGGAACTAAGGGTAGGAATATATTACTGTCAACTTACAGGAACAGACAGCCCCGGAACTAAGGCTAAGGATATATTACTGTCATCTTACAGGAACAGACAGCCCCGGAACTAAGGGTAGGAATATATTACTGTCATCTTACAGGAACAGACAGCCCCGGAACTAAGGGTAGGAATATATTACTGTCATCTTACAGGAACAGACAGCCCCGGAACTAAGGGTAGGAATATATTACTGTCATCTTACAGGAACAGACAGCCCCGAAAGTAAGGGTAGGAATAAATTACTGTCAACTTACAGGAACAGACAGCCCCGGAACTAAGGGTAGGAATATATTACTGTCAACTTACAGGAACAGACAGCCCCGGAACTAAGGGTAGGAATATATTACTGTCAACTTACAGGAACAGACAGCCCCGGAACTAAGGGTAGGAATATATTACTGTCAACTTACAGGAACAGACAGCCCCGGAACTAAGGGTAGGAATATATTACTGTGATCTTACAGGAACAGACAGCCCCGGAACTAAGGGTAGGAATATATTACTGTCATCTTACAGGAACAGACAGCCCCGGAACAGTGGGTAGGAATATATAACTGTCATCTTACAGGTAAAGACAGCCCCGGAATAGTTTGTAGGAATATATTACTGTCATCTTACAGGAACAGACATCCCTGGATCTAACGGTAAAATGCACTATTGTCAACGATAAAGTATTAATGTTTTAGTGGTTTTGCATATACAAATATATATTAAAAACAAAAGAGAAGTAGTTCGAAAATGTTGGAGAGAAATATTGCTGACGAATAAAGGGCAGATATAGAAGAGAAAGTTGAAAACATACAGACATTCATTAATGAGAAGTTAAAAGTGGGAACTGACACAATATCAACCGTACCATACACTTCATCAACAACCCTAAAACGTACAAACATATTACATAAGCGACTACAATTTATGTATATTATATATGATCCGACTTTCCTCAATTGTCATTGGCTAACAAATGCTCACGTGAAGGTCCATGTTTTGTGATATTGACCATATGTTTCTTATTTTAGAAAACACCGAGTCAATATTGCGTTTGTGGCGTCATAATCATTGTGACGTTATAGTGCCCCACTGTAAATATTTTATGCTTTATTCTGCAAATTCAGTCTTTTGGAAACAAGTTTCATATCTAATATAGAAATTAAGCACATTTGACTTCGGCCAATATAGTGTTATAGCAACATGATGGAATCAGAAATATTGACCTCGGTCAATATTTGATTCTACCAGGTTGGTATAACACCATATTGACCTCATCAAAGGTCCATAATAGGGTGGCCGGGTGGTGTAGTAGATAGTGCACTTGCCTTTCACCAAGACGGAAGGGGGTTCGATTCCCCGACCGAACGTGAAAAGGTATGGGGTCACCTGCCCGACTACGTGGGTTTTCTCCGGGTACTCCGGGCCAACAAGTGTGATTTATATAAGTTGGATAACTTGTTTCATAATTGTTGTAAAACAAATGAAAAAAAAATAAAAATTATATTGATATTTATATTATCATCACCGGGAATCAATAGCGTGACCGAATATCAGGTATAATACAAAAACATATACATGTTCCGGTCAAAACACCCCGTTAAAGAAATAACAGTAGAAATAAGAGTAAATTAAAATAAATGCCACAAACATTAAACTGGCACCACCAGCCACCTGCACACTTAACCACCTTCTACAACGGAAGCCTGATACGGTATATGTTGTTGTAGGATAACAAAACCGCTCTCGACACACAAATAATCAATATGTCATGCATGGGTTATGTAAAAGGTCAATAATATATAAATGCGCAGACATAATTGGATTGTCATGTCAAAATTAAGTAGTATACTAGCTTTCACCTTGTAATTGGTAATGTATTCCTGGAACAAACTACATGTACAAATTACGCCGGTGTTACATTATCATTGGTGTGTATCACAATGTATTACATTGTTCAGGGTATTTAATGCAATAATCACATTCGGTTGTTGTCAGAATATTACCAGCCCGGATTTAATTTTTCAAAACCTAGGTAATGTTGGTTGGTTGATTATTTTTACACCCTATTAATAGTCAGGGTCATTTAAGGACAGCCTCCCGGTGTATGCGATGTGGATGTATTGTGAGCGTGTCGCGGTATGTTCGTGAAAGCCTTTTTGCGATAGTCAAGATCTCAAGTTCAATATTGACTGCGAGTAAAACAATTTTGTATACATTTGGACAGATACATATGTATACCAGTTCGCAGGTGTTACATGTACTTCGTAAATGGTTTTGAAATAAAATAAATTTAAATAAAAAAACACTATTGTGAATTGATAGGCTTAATTAATTTCTGTATATTTTAACGTTCCTAAACCAGTGTATTTCAATATAGTATTTCCCAATATATTGTGACAGCCAGGTGTTCATTAAAATTGTACAACAATGTACATTAAATAGCCTGATTTATTCAGACGAGAAACATGGTATTTTATTTATATGTTTGTCTCGTATACCCAATGTAAACTTAAATTATGTAAAATAATGAAAAGTGTCTTTATGGAAGACAATATAGTACACTTGTTAGAAATGACACAGACACATCAGTAGCGTTATCACTCCACCAAAGGCAGCTCTGAAGACTGTTTATTTAAACCTTCTTAATGATTTTATAATAGTAATGATGATCGTATTAATTTTGTTGGAGTGAAAACGTTTAATTAATAATGCGTCTGTTCCATTTTAACCATTTTATATAGTTATGTATATATACATTACTCCTTCGACATACAGTACATATAATTATGTATATATACATTACTCCTTCGACATACAGAACATATAATTATGTATATATACATAACTCCTTCGACATACAGTACATATAATTATGTATATATACATTACTCCTTCGACATACAGTACATATAATTATGTATATATACATTACTCCTTCGACATACAGTACATATAATTATGTATATATACATTACTCCTTCGACATACAGTACATATAATTATGTATATATACATTACTCCTTCGACATACAGTACATATAATTATGTATATATACATTACTCCTTCGACATACAGTACATATAATTATGTATATATACATAACTCCTTCGACATACAGTACATATAATTATGTATATATACATTACTCCTTCGACATACAGTACATATAATTATGTATATATACATTACTCCTTCGACATACAGTACATATAATTATGTATATATACATTACTCCTTCGACATACAGTACATATAATTATGTATATATACATTACTCCTTCGACATACAGTAAATATAATTATGTATATATACATTACTCCATCGACATACAGTACATATAATTATGTATATATACATTACTCCTTCGACATACAGTACATATAATTATGTATATATACATTACTCCTTCGACATACAGTACATATAATTATGTATATATACATTACTCCTTCGACATACAGTACATATAATTATGTATATATACATTACTCCTTCGACATACAGTACATATAATTATGTATATATACATTACTCCTTCGACATACGGTACATATAATTATGTATATATACATTACTCCTTCGACATACGGTACATATAATTATGTATATATACATTACTCCTTCGACATACGGTACATATAATTATGTATATATACATTACTCCTTCGACATACGGTACATATAATTATGTATATATACATTACTCCTTCGACATACAGTACATATAATTATGTATATATACATTACTCCTTCGACATACAGTACATATAATTATGTATATATACATTACTCCTTCGACATACGGTACATATAATTATGTATATATACATTACTCCTTCGACATACAGTACCAATTACAAACACCACTGTCTTTGATTTTTAATTTCAAAACTACTGAAAATTTCATTAACGTATATATCTTCTCAAATATACATAACATGGAGACTTACATATTTGTGAGCTTTAACTGTCTGTTGCATAAAAGATGTTCCGGAAACGATTACTGTACAGTACATATGCACACCTTTACATTTATACCTTTCGAAACTTATGCATTGATCTTTTTTCATCTCTCTCCAGCATGCATTACAGGTACAGCATATACAATTGTATTTTAGTGCAACTGTGCAGTGTGGAAACATGCGGGCATATAGAGGAATCTTTTTTTTTATTTACCTAGTATATTTATCTATGGAAACAGGCTTTGTACACATTTTACTATCTAAATTTATCCAAGAAGTTGTTGCAACATATCTCAGAACCTGTTGTGTAAAAGCTTATGCTTAGATCTTTCACTTTTTATACATATTATCCATGTTCATGTACAATCGTAGATATGTTTTCTTGCTTCATTTGTTTTTACATCTATTCAATATTGACTACGTACAGCTGTATTAATATAAATATCCTGTTTGTTTTTTTATATTACATTCATTATATTCTATTAGGGAAATGATGAGTCTGTCCTTTATAGACAGGTGTCCTTTATATATTTAAAACTTTGCATCTTGTAATTTCTTTACCTCTTCCTTAACATGAACCTGTCATATACGGAGTGCAAATATTAGAATAAAAAAAATTATATTGGGTAGCGCCTGTACGTATAAGAGTTTTGTACCTACACCGCATGGATGTACGTTTTTACAAAGACTGGAAGGAATAATCCAATAATAAATGTAGCTTACCTCTTGTAATTTTGTCATTGCCAGTTGCCGTTTCATTGTGTACTGATCGCTGACTGTTATGTTGGTGAGCTGGTAGTCGTTCGTAGTGTTCACCAGGAAAGTCATATTAGGTCCAGGGTTGGGTTGGATTCCTGACAGTGTACAAATTTAAATTTAAAGTTTAAATAATGTAAAAATAAAGGCTACACAACGAGTGGTTATTGGAAATGAATTTTTTTATTTCACTCGAGTTAATTAAATCGCTAAAGGTCGTACACAAATTTTGAAAATTCACGAAGAGAGCGAACGAATATCGTATTACACAACCATAGTCGTGGAAACTGATTCCATCAGTCTCAGCCGAAAACAGCTGGAATACAATCTGGTCTTAATACAGATACACATATGTTTTTTATAGAAATTGAAATTGATGACGTAGTGTTTGGACCCATATGTAAAAAGACTTCATTTTACACTTTCGACAAAAACTTCTTGCATAAAGAATAGTTGCCTTTAAATATTAACAGTGTATTCCTTTAATTTAAATATAAAAGCGCCGCGAACTATATGCGCGAAAAAAAGACCTCATATAAACTGCTGTTCATTTATATTAATTGCAATGAAATTACTGTGTACTTTCAGTATTTAGATGTTTTCCTTTGTTCACAAGTTGTTCAACAAAAACATTTTTTTTTAAATCAATGAGTGACTTTTTACTTATATAGTTGTGGGATCGCACAACGTTACACGATGTGCGGTGGGCGCACGATGGGCGAACGGTGTATGTACGATGTGCGAATGATGCGATCCTGGGCGATTATTTCTAATGCACATATGGGCGCACGATAAACTAACATTGTGCGATGACAATCGTGGTTGATGTAAATTTAGAAATGGTTTAACAATATATACGGTTTCGCGCTAGTTGTTTTAAACATATTTCTATATTCTAACTTTTTACATTAGCTGATAGTTCTATCTGTATATTTCTTAAAATTTGTAATAGTCTTTCTGTAGTTTTTGAAACAAACCAAATAGGCACATGTAAACTTTCAACACATATTGACAAGTTCTCATTCAAGTAAATATTGCCAGTTTTTACCAAGTTATACACTGTACCTGTACATGGACAATATATTTAGATGTCTCTGGCACTTACAACACTCGCCTAGGTGTGAAAACACAGGTAAAGTGGTTGGGAGGGAAGGGGGTTTTCAAATAGCTGATTATAAGAGTCCAGTTTGTTTTTTTCATAACGGTCGCTCGGTAATGGCTGTCGTAGCGTATCGCCACACACGGGACAGATAAAACTCTGTGCGCACCATGAGCGAACGATGTATGCACGATGCACGCACGCACGCAGTTTTTGGTGCGTTGTGCGATACCACAACTGTATGTCATGTCAATATGCCAGCCTTGTTCACAAAACATTGTTTATGTGTACTTAAACCAGGTTACATTCGAGATTTTAGTTCAACAGATTACACGATTCGTGGTTGCTGGATACCCTAAAACTCAATAATAAGCCGAGGCTTATTTTCTTTTTTGATAAGGAATTCCGAGCTTATTTTCGTTATTTTCAATTTATAAATTGGCAAGATTAACCTTATTTTGCACTTAAAGCTTGGATAACATTTCGTCCCACAATCGTAGTATTTGCCGCACTGTTTCAATATTTACGATAACGTGGCAATCACATGCCAAGCTAGTCGTGCAATGATGTCGTCTTGCACATGACATAGGAACTGTTACAAATTAATGCACAAAATATTGCTTTTTAACAAAGTTCAAACATACCTTTTCAACGAAAATGTTGCATAGGACCTATATTGTAAATATTGAAAATTAACATTCGTTTGCAATTGTTTAAGACCATAACGTGAACACTTGAACGATTTCCGGCAACACATTGGCCGGACGGATTGTGTTCTGATTTTGAGCTCTGATGTTGACATTTTTAAACGGCGATAGACCTACAGAGTATGTTGGAATCAATGCTAATGCTTAAATAATTCAAACCGTGCATTCCTCCTGTTTAACAATTTCATTTAAAACAGGATTATTTTTCTGAGGGCATGTTAAGGTAACCGTTAGTTAATATCAGAATATCCGCAGGCCTATTTTTCCGTTTGATAATTCATTATTCGAATACTTAATGTCCTACAGTTTAAGATAAATCGCAGGTGCTTTGTGTAAACCGAAATATATAAACACCAGGCTGGGGGTGTAGCGCAGGTGCTTTGTGTAAACCGAAATATATAAACACCAGGCTGGGGGTGTAGCGAAGTGTAAAGACAATACCTGAAGTAGCCATGCAGGTGATCACCTCGAGCGATGTAAGTACACATGATTAGCCAGATCTATTATCCAGGTGTCAAAAAACCGACGCAGGTAACTCACCTGAGCTGTTATCAAATAGAATCCGGTGACAACAGAAGCCAATACAGTAAGCAGAGTCTTGAACAAAATCATTACAGAAGATATTTTTTTATAAATTATGGTCGTAGAATCTAGATCGTACATAGACTATTAAAAATATATATATATACGTATATGTATGGTAAGCAAATTGGGTTTCATTGATAAAAAACAACACAGAGTTATGATTATTAGTGACAAGATAATAAGTAAATAGTCGGCTTATTTTTGAGATATACTTGACTGCAAGAAATCTAGGCGTTTTTTCAAGACTAGTCTATTTTCGATTCAGGCTTATTGTCGAGATTTTAGGGTATGCTTTTTTTTAAAAAAAAAATAAAAAAATCACTCGCTAAAGCTCGTGTCTTTTGTAACTTTTGAAAATTACTTATGTAACTAATTCGAGTGAAATGAATATTCAACAACCACTCTGTGTGTCAACAAATCAGAGAATACCAGCAAAACCATAATCCGAACTCAAAATCGATTAAACTAAAGGCAAAATATGAACAAAGGAAATATTTACACGGAGACTCTCGTACAAGTACAAGAGAACAAGACCAGGTGTTCTGGAAGAGTAAGCGTCTTCTGCTTCATCCGCGACAACCACCATGTGAATATTTGTCACATCGAAGTTTTCGAAATGATAACCGAGCCACCATTGCCAATTACAACAAGGGAGCACACTAATGAGCATACTCAAAAACGTCCATCTTCGATCATATCACACAAAGATACAGAATATTTCTCAATTAGACTAAGATGGCGACCATAAAACATGTCCATAGTCTTCATCAACCTACACCTCTCGAATCCCTGTGCCATAAGTTTGTTCGTCAACAGCTGACATCTATCACGAAAATCTCAAGCCCTGAACCTCTATAAATTCCATCGAGCAGTTTGGAGTACACTTGCAGAGCTCGAAACTGGCGTTATTCCGTAGTCATTTGGAAAACCAAATTTATCTTCGGATACCAATCGCGTACATGTACCTGAATAGGTTCTTATATAAGTAAGACCTAGCTGCTTATTATATTTTTATCCTGTCGTGACTGGGATTTGCTAGGTAATAATTCAAGTTAAATGTTTGTTTGAGACACCTGGCTAATTACAACACCCGAGGTGATCACCTGCACACTCCAGGTGTATTAAATAATTTTTATTCGATGTCGACTGCTGACAAACAAACTAACAACACAAAGATTCGAGAGATGCAGGTTGATCAGAACTATGGGCAAGTTTCATGGTCGCCATCTATGTCTCATTGAGAAATATTCTGTACCTTTGTGTGATATGAAGATGGGCGTTTTTGAGCATGCTCATTAGTGTGTTTACTTGTTGTGATTGACAATGACACTCGGTTCTCATTTTGAGAACTTGATGTTTACTTGGTTGTGACAAAGATTTACGTGGCGGGTGTCGTCGATGAAGCAAAAAACGCTTACTCTTCCGGAACGCCTGGTCTTATTCTCTTGTACTTTTTCAATGGTCTCCATGTGAATCTATCCTTTGTTCATATTTCGCCCCTGGTTTAATTGATTTTGAATTCTGATTATGATTTTGTTAACGCTTCGATATTCTCTTTTTTATTTTTATTGTCGTAAACAACTGCAGACGACTGCTTTATTCACATTTGTATGCGTCTTCGATGAAAAGGTGTTTAATCATTGTTTAAAATCTATGATCTTGTTTATTGTGTTTATATAGATTTTGTTTATTGTGTTTATCAGAGACTTATACAGCTTTCTATATTGCTCAGTTGACGACTTCACCGCACACTAGCTAGACATGTGATTGTCACGAGATCGTAATGCTTCGACACAACGCTGAAAAATAATTACGCTGGTGGAAAAAAATGCTAGGCAAAATAAAGTAAGTTTATATTTCAATTTATATATTTTTTTCATCGTATTGACTTTAACATAACAGTTTCGTTAGCTAGGATGTAGCATAACGGTAGTTTAAAGTGATTTGAAAGTGAAAGTAACATTCTAGAGCTGATCTTTACGAAGGCAGAGTATACTTGTTTTTCTTTTTTTTAATTTTGCCAATACAGAGACGGGGGTACCAGATCACTGTATAATGGCATATTCGTCTGGAATACCATATTTTCAGCTTAATTTCTACCCCTGACTTGGCTAGGTAGCCGAGTGTTCTAAACTCAAGAAAAGTGAAAAAAGAGTTGTTATAGATGTGCACTAGAATTGACTAGTTTGCGCTGTATGAGTCAACATTGTTGTGTATTGATGAGACATTTCAATTTTAATGACACGTGCATCAACCATGTACTGTATCAGAAATAGAATCTTTGGAGGTTGGTCTACTTACCAGGAACTGTACAAGTGTCCTTGTCCACGAGTTGCATCGCCATTAAAGGAATCAAGTAATCTACAGCTGGCCCTTGAAATAATGGCAGCCTACAGAGAAAAAGTACGTAAGATATTGATACATGGGGATGTGTTTATTTGGTCGAAAGCTTCATTAAATACTCCTAAACAACGTTTCATTCCTTACTAGTCCATTAGCATTTTTTTCAGGACTTTTATCGTCATGTCACACCAATGAAGAGATCAAAAATGTCTTTAATCGCGCTTGTTCATAGGCTTCACTGTTCATTTCAGGAGTAGAATTGCCCCCGTTGCATTATTCATACGATTCGACTTTCGGTATCTTTCGGAACAGCTTCTTCCTTCCTTATGACTTATTGACTTTGTCTCACTCCTGTACTTAAGTTGAGCGTTCGGCCCTTAGGAAAGGTTATGGGTTCTGTCCCCGGTCGAACCAAGCCGAAGCCTATACATTTGGTATTTGCTGATCCCTGCTTAACGATAATCATTTATGTAATGACAACAACCTGTTCACCCGTTCTGACCGGGCGGAATGATGGGCTGTGTGGTTCACCCGTTGTCAGTATAATGTGACAGGGCGGAATGCTGTGCTGGGTGGTTCATCCGTTGTCAGTATCATGTGACTGGGCCGAATACAGTGTTAAGTGCCTCCGGTGTATTTCAGTGTGATAGTACTACGAATTTGGCATCATATTTACACTATAACATGGAGATACGTACACCAACATACCCCGTCTCTAGTACACATATTACACAATCACGCTTACACAACAAACAAAGAAGCCACGCCCTTAAATGATCTTAGCGGTCCAAACCAAACCTTTTAATGTTTACTTCCTCTCCATCGACGTTATATAGGAGAGACGTGTTATTGATTGGTGTCGATCGAATTATATATGCATTATTTGTTTGTTAATAAAGAAACAAAATATTGTTTCTGTAAGAAACCCATAGAAATAACTTATTATTTGTAAGGTAACAGAAGATATCAAGGCTACGGAATAGCTACCGTTATTGATAAACCATACATGTTTGTTATGAGAACACACAAGCCCTCAGCCATTCCCATTGTTGGTCATGGTAGATGATCACCTACCTGGTACCCAGAGCCACCATCATTGCCGTCGTCACCCCGTTCATTAACAGAGTAGAACTCAAAAGGTTCCTCCTGATGTCCGAAAAGTCGGACGCACATGCAACATCGGCAACAAGAGAGGAGATGACTAGGGACGTCGAGACAGACAGCAGGGTTTGCTGTAACACAGAAATTAACACTTAATGATATACCGTGACAGTTTAATATAACATGACAGACACACGTTGGTAGGATTCACTGCAAAGAGAACGTTCTATAGGGTAGTATGCTAGAATGCAAGTCTTCGCAATCTTCCCGCGACACAACTAAAAGTGGTTAATCCTCGATTATTTAAAGCTTCTGTTCTTTACCGCTTCCTGCATCTCTTGAATGTGTAGTGGCCAATTGAAGGTCGACTTGCACCACCTTGTGAATGAGATTAGAAGATTTTTGATGAACATCACAACAACCTCGTCCTCGTTAACGTTACAGTAGACTGACTTTGAAGTCTCATTTGGTGTGGTTTTATTTTGTTCAATGTCATAAAAAAGCTAAGGCTATTTAAGGACGTCGTCCATAGAATACGTTCTGAGTGTATGTGTTGAATAAAGTATCTTTGTTACATGTCTCCTTACAATAGTGTGGAACAGAATCCAAAGCCTTCCTCACATGAGCGAACGCTCGACTAAACAAGAAGCCTAATGGGCCTGCATCGCTCACCTAGTATCAATCTCCGACTTGTCATAGTGTAACCCTGAATTCACTTAAAATATATTACTGTAACACATTCAGAAGAAAACATGTTCACCCAAGGAAGCTACCAGCCAAATATCATGTATCTAGGCCTTTGGGTTTATCAGAAGAACTTGTTTAAAGGTTTTATCAGAAGTGACCCCTGTGACCTTGAATATAAGTCAAGGTCATTTCGTTTCGCAAACTTTGTCGGGCTTCATCCAAGGAACCTTTCAGCCAAATATCATACTTCTAGGGTTTTGGTTTATTAGAAGAAGTAGTTTAAAGGTATTAATATATTTGACCCATGTGACCTTGAATATGGGTCAAGGTCGTTTCTTTTCGCAAACTTTTTTTGTATTCATCCAGGGAAGCTACCAGTCAAATGTGAGGTCTCTATGCCTGACGGTATTTCAGAAGAAGTTGTTTGAAGGTTTCGACATTTTTGACCCCTGATTTTTTTCGCAAACTTTGTTCTGTTCCTTCCAAGAAAGCTACCAGCCAAATTTCATGTTACTAGGACTTTCGGTATTTTATAAGAAGTCGTTTAAAGGAAAAAGTTGATCGACGCAGGACGGACAGATGGACCGACGACGGACGCCGCACCATCGGCCAAGGTGAGCTAAAAAAATGAGACAGCGTCAATGAAAACATTATAAAAATATAGCAGTGAGGGAGAATTAAAAAGAAATAATTCGAAATTCTGTCGCCTCCTCAATCATGCAATGGGGGCAGCAGGTACACATTGTTACGCCTTAAGTACGCAATCTAATTAAAATCATATCATGATCTCAGCGCCGTTCCGTAAACTTATCTCTGCTGCGTTAAGATCTCTTGTAAAACGGAGCGAGAACAAGGATCTGCATTTTAATCAGATTGCTAAAGTACAAAACAGCTTTCAATTTTGCTTTAGTTCAGAGTTCAAACAGTTATGATTGTGTAACAATATTTCTATCACAATACCCTATACAAATCCACTCTCGTTTTGGACGTCTAGATTACAATTTGGTAAAAATTATAAATCTACAGGTTGTAAGTATGGAGAAGGTTGGCAGGTTCACATTTCCGTTTTAATAGTTGAAACTTACAAAGTTACAAAATAGAAATGAGAATTTAACAATATTAAATTTCTGATAGTCTATGATATAGAATATCGATTTGACAATGTCAATATCAATTTAAAGTAACATTTCCAAAATACAGAAAAATGGAAATTGCGATTTAATTATTTAAAATACAGGACATCGTCAATAACAATTTACAAAAATCAAATACATTAAACACAAAATATAAATTAATGCTGTAAAAAATAGAAGTGAACACTTGTATAAACAGGAAATCGTCAACAACACTAAACAAATAGAATTACATATATGCAAAATGTAAATTAACGCGGTAAGAATAATGGCCCCATTTCCCCTCCATGGGAATATACACGAGATGATGGGTTTTCGCGCAAATCAATCTGATTAAAATACAGATCCGTTTTACAAGGACAACATCCCATAAGAGGTCACGTTCAGATGACCTTTGTCGCATCTTTACTTGAAACTAAAACAAGTTTCCAATGACCTGTCATCTTGCAGCAAGTCATTTCGTCACATTATTCCACATGAACATTTTGGTGACGAAAAGACTAAACAGACAAATGCGAATATGAAAGCTTTGTCGCCTCCAAATCTCACTGTCAAGATTCTGACAGTAGTAATTTATTGGCTTATGCAAAAGGTCATCGGGACATGACTCCCTATGGGATTTTCTCAGATCTTAACGCAGCAGAGAGAAGTTTACGGAACGGCGCGGGGATCAAGATATTATTTTAATCAGATTGCGCGCAAATAGTCACTGCCACTACCGATTTAATATTATTGTGTTAGAAACAGTTCACACGACTCATGGTTATTTGGTATGGACATTTTTCATCCTCATTAAATCAATTCCATATCTAACAACCACTCCTTTTGTGTAACCTCAATAACACACCTACACTGCAGTGGTTTCCCAACATGTTACGTGTTGGTAACAAACATATGTTCGATTTTGATCAATCACATTCTATTCTACTCCTAAAAGTCTAAATGTACACTTGCAAAATATTTTATGTAACACACATTTTCACTTAACAAATTTGGAATTCCTTATTTTTAATTTTATATATGACATTCAAATATTACGTCCGATTATACATGTATATCATTAATTTGAAAAATCAATAAGGATATTCTTTTGATCTTTTTATGTTAATATATGCGATAAAAATTTCAAATGATAAAAATTATGTTTAACATTATCTAGCTCTGCTACAATATTATCATATTGTGTAATTTCATAAACATAGATATTGTAGCCCATTTGAAAATGCGCGGTTGATCTTCATTTTGAAGGAAAGTGGTCCTTACTGACAACAAAAAAGCGAAAGAGAGAGAGAGAGAGATGGAAAAAATCAACGTGGTTAGACAGACCAGCCAATCATCTGTCTTGTCTGATGAGGGAATCCAACCTCGGTAGTCTTGATTACACGATAGTGCAGTATCAACTGCGTTGTCCGACCGCAGTACATCACCAGCTAAAGGTAAAATAACTTCATGTTAGATCACGTGATTAGATTGCGGTGGGAGACGCCGTGCAGTACAGGACATTATGCAGTGATGTTTTTTATCATAAATATTCAATCTTTACCAACCAGTTCCACAATTACTACATGTGTACTTAAGTTTTGAAATTCAGATGCAAAGTTGCAGACAGCTGGTGAATTTCATTATCCCTGAGGTTTTTCATAGCTTTTTTTACCACCGGGATACGTGGCACGGTTCGTGATTGTTGTACGCATTTTACTTAGTATCAATTTTAATTTTTACCTGTACATCTCTAATTAAATAATTACAAAAAGGGGATTCTAGCCCCCCCCCCCCTCTCTTCCTGGAGACTACCTTACGTAAAACCTGCTAATTTATAACACAAAACGTTTACGAGTTGCGAACGCTCGACTACAAGCCAAACTTGATGTAGCGTCAAGGGAGATATTAGAAAGGAAAAGACAAAATTTAGTCGCCACTTATGATCATTCAATGAGGGCAGCAGATACATTTTTACGCCCTACATGCAGGGCAGCGGTTTTGATTTACAGTGTGTACAAATTGTCAAATGTTTACAAACAAAGAATGTAGATGTTTCTGAACAGATAATAGTTTCTATCTTCACTAAACATCTTGTACGATTTCGACCTTTAATCATGACGTCACTCAGGGAACACATGCTGGTTTCGTGATGGAGGAAAACTAACTGGAGAAAGCCATCAGAGGGATTTCCCAACGTGTCCTGTACAACATATACATCAATAACTTTACATCTATACACTGCGATGTAGTCTTTGGAAAGTAAAAAAAAGTAAACGTGGATAATCTAATATGGATAATTTTGGTTTCATGTATAGCCAACCCAGAAAGGTGAACTAACATACACACATGCTGCACCTTTTAAATTTAGTAAAAGATACAGTATGCAGATAAAGTGAATTAAACTGCATCATACAGCTGTTTCGTCCTTCTGTGACCTGTCAGTGATGCTAGGGCCAAACGATGGAAATCCAAAATTTCTGAACTGATGTAGAAGCAGAAGCGTCAGGTGCGTAAACCCCCTTAATTCAGTAATGTAAAAGTAAAATTAGAATAGTTCTGAATAATTTCAAATCGTGTAATACGAAGATGTGTTTATGATGTACACAATTTGCGTTTATGCTATGAGTGATTTTCGATACAAAGTTTTATATTTTGTACCTCAGTACTGTCAGAAAACATACCTGACGTCCCAATACGTTAGCCGTGATTTATTGTGTATTAAACATTAAAATGCCTCATGGTGACTGTCTGGTTACGCGGGCTTTCTGATGAAACGTTTTCTAAAAGCTGTAAAAAGTGTTGGCAATGTGGTGTTAAGCATATTTACATTCATATGCATCTGGCGTATAAACAACATAATACATATGCCCAACATAATTCATCAACGAAATTTACATCTAGAATCCAAATTATATTTATTCACTGTACGTAGTGTCAACGTCTAACATTCTCGAAAAGTCTTAGCGTGAAAGTGACAAAAACAAAAAGGTCATGAAAATATTCAGAAACATCATTTATAAACAAAAATAAGGGTGAGTGATTAAGTGTTTGACATTAGCAGTGAAAGTACTGCAGGGGAAATCTCTTTTTTACCTGGTTTTACTTATATATCATTAGTCATCCGGAAGCGTATTGACAGACGTTTATATGGCGGAGCGAGCTATCTTGAAATTTCATAATTGAATAATAAAAAAGATATTTTGGGGGCACGCGGGCTAAATAAAGAAACCGCAATAAGGCAGAAATCACGGTTTGCTATATTCAACTTTCAATACAGAGTATTATATATCAAACCTTGGTATTCACAGGCAATATCCTAGAGGTCCAAATACGTCCCGGCTCTCAATTTTAGGAGGTAAATTTACTTCAACATTTACATGGCAGGTGTCGCCGATGAAGCAGAAGACGCTTACTCTTCCGTGCGCCTGATCTTATTCTCTTGTACATGCAAGAGTATCTGTGTAAAGCTTTCCTTTGTCGATCGATTTTGAGTTTGAACTATGGTTTTGTTTACGGTTCGGTATTCTATGATTGTTTTATGCTATATGTGACTTTCAATACAAAGTCATATTTTTTACCTTGGTGTAATACGACGTGTTAGAAAACAATCCCATTATATATTTACCTGAAATCCCAGAAAGACGGATACGAGAATAGGCGGTCGGTCGGATATATTGTAAAGCAGACTGCCGGACTGGTCATCAGACTCAATGTCTACTTTGGGTAGACTGTCCGCTACACAGACCTCGGTAACGTCAGCACACGGCTCACACTCCCCGTTAGCATCACCATGGTTTCCACACTTGTCAGTTCGTCGTTCACTCGTTTCCATTGGTAACAGTACTGATCGTTCAGCTTTTGAATATGAACTAAACAGCTCACATGTTGACAGACGTAGTCCTGTGCTCTCACCAAACGCATGAATGATTTTCAATACGTCGTTCTCAACATATTCACCAACCTTGCTGTCTCTGTTTATTATGGGATGGCAGAGCATCGGGGTATAAAACTGTACTATCTGCCAAGCGATCCGCATAGTTATGGCCATTGTTGTTCGTTTATCATACTAGTATGTAATTTTTTGTATGGGAATAAAATTTCATTATTTAAAGTAAACGTGTCCTATGTTACGTTTTCATATCTCAGTACATATATGAAACATTTATGGGTAATCAATACATATTTTCTATTACATTTGAATATTTAGTTAAAAAACAAAATTGGCTTTGTTTTCATACAAATGATTGCCGTTAGTGATATACGCACGTATTTAATTATGATAAATGTTTGAATACAAAATAGTGTAACATGATGCTTTACGATTTATTATTTTGTAATCACAGTTTTTTTCTAACCAAGCTGTTTTCCTCTCGGTGATGTAGTCTTTTAGTGTAACTTTGTATTGAATTTAAGTCCTAGGTCAAATTCTTATTAACATAAACACGCAATAAATTAGTCAATTAAACCCCGCGTCAGATCCCACATAGTTAAGTTCTGGTAACATCTACCAACTGTATACTCTCACTGAATCTATATGTGACCAGCTATATACATTATAATTGGCTGTCATTTAAAGAAGAAGTTTAGATAGGTTTGAGAATAACTGAAGTCAATGTGAATCTTAAAAAGTTATGGTTCCATATTAAACTGATATTTAAATAAGGAATAACTTTGCCCTCATGAGGAAGTATTATCATCATAAAACCAACTTTGAATGAATTGATCGCACAATATCTGCTTAATAACCGTTTTCAGACAGTGTATATTCAGTGTACACGATAATTGGAGAATCCATATGAGGCTTGAAAGTCATATTTTTAACTTTCATAGTGCTATTGAAGGTATGCCATTACATCCATATTGCATAAAGCCCGCTAGGTGGGACTGACCCCCTAGGGGGCTGAGGGGGGGGGGGGGCAAAAAGGGTTATTTAGCTATATTGGTGTAAGCGACTTCTTCTCCATAACCACTGCATGGAAATCAGCCTTATTTTGCAGGTAGCATTCCTAGGTTCTCAGGATTTAAAATTGTACTAATGGTGGGACTGACCCCCAGGGGGCTGAGGGGTCGAGCCAAAAATAAAATATTCTATCATGATTACCTAGTCACCAATGTATCCAGGTGAGCGATAAAGGCCCAGAGGTCCTCTTGTTTCCAAAATCAGAACAGTAGTTTTTTGTGTATTTACTTTTAATTTCCATATGTCACAATAGTTTTGGAATTAATTTAGCGCATGTTGTAAGCCATCTGGTGTTTATGACTGTATCATCTGCATTTAATATTATAAGGTTTTTAAGTACAAACCTCAAATTTGATCGCTGAAAGCATACACGTCATATAAAAAACAAACATAACTTTGATTGAGTGAAGCCTCTAAATCATTAAGAAAAAGGGAAAACAAAAATTGCGATACAGTTTCTCCTTGTTTTACCCCCAAATTACACATGAACAACTTTCAATATTTTACCCGTAATTTTACTGTTTTGTAATTTTCTCCATAAGCCTGCTCACCACACCGTGCAAAAGGCCTTTTAAAATAATAATAAAACTAAATAAGAGAAGAATACCGAAGCGTTAACAAAATCATAATTGAAAGTGGGTCAAGGTCTTTCATTTGAACAGATCAATTGTGACAAAACCTATGCTGTTACAGTGGACTCCACTTAATATCACCATATTATTATCACATTCCTCTATATATCATGTTTTCCCAAACACTATTTTTCCTTCGGTATAATCTATGTAATTTTGTTTTGGTTAATAGCATGTAATAAGAGGTGAATTGCTCTTAATGTCATGTTTTAAGTCCTTCAAAATAATCTGAAAATGGACAAGTAATGGCTATCCAATACATCAATGTCTTTTACTGCTCACATGCTTTGAAGGATGAATTCCATTCATGCATTGACAAAACTTGAACATGCCCTTTGTCTGCTGCCCAGGGGAGACAAGCGTGCCAAAGTCCTGAAACAAATGAACTATGAACTTAAATACATTATACTTCATATGACAAGAACCAACGAAATGACTGCGCATTATTTAAAAAGAAAACTAACTTGGCAATTTTTTTAACTATAGGAGAAATTCTTCAGTAAGACAGGATTACCGTTAAAGCCAGTTACACAAGAATCTAATATTGACAAGAGATCCCAGAGGGATCTTGACACCCACCATCGATGATCATTTGTTCTTAAAAGTTGGATCTTTCTTTTCCCTTCTATTCTCTTACTTGTATCTTAATCATGCAACATTTGATATATAGAGGTTACACAACGAGTGGTTGTTAGATATGAAATTTATTTCATCCGAGTTAATTTTCTTTTAAAGTTACAAAAGACACGAGCTTTAGCAGCAACTGTTCCATTATTATTTTTGGTTACTTCGGTCAGTCAGGAGCCTGGACATTCTTTTGTTTCGTCTCATGGTTTACAGTCGCATATTCACCGTGGTGGTCATGCTCGAATACAAATGAATCGAGACGGAGTTGTTCATGAAACTCCAACCCACGTGTTACAAAGTGTATTGCTAGATTCCAGCACACGCATTGTCGGAGGATAACTGGGCTGGGGAATATGGAGCGCCTTTGAGGTAAGTCGCAATTTTGTTTAAGTTGTCTGTCGTCGAAATATCTTTGTGCTTTATCGGTCGAGAAACGCCAGTTTTCATTCTGTTTTTTTACAGACCGTCTAATGTTTTGTTGACTAATTTGTAGTCTTTGTCTCGAACTAGGTCAATATCTCGTCCAAGATCCTGAAGATGTCTGTTGATAGCCCCCCTGATGTTAATCATTGTGTTTTATGGTATGTGTCAGTTTGGTGTAGGGGCAAATTCTTAGCTCTTTTTCCACATTCTTAGGTCTCGCCTCACAGTAAAATTTCGTCAGGACTATGGCAAGGTCGGTTGATTCCCGACATATCTGTAAGATAGCCGTAAGTTTCTTTGCTCCAGTCTGAAAAAAACGAGGTTTTAGACATATAGGCCTAGGCCTAGTTTTCCTTCATGGGAGAGTCACTGAAATAGTTTAGGCCTACACGTAGACCCAATTCTTCATCATCATAGTTTCGTTAGGCGATTGATTATTATTGTGCTTGATATTCAGATTGATAATAAACATCGAAAATAAATATCATCTGTATAATGGAAAAATTTTCAGCTTCATGATTGTTGAAAAAAAAAACATGAACTATCATATTTTTCCAGTTGTCGACTGCAAAGTCACACATTATACGGATTGATAAATTTCAACATGGAATGATGTTTACTTCCTTTGCTGTAGTATCTCGTAAAGCTTTACCTTGACATATTCTCATACCCCATGCTGTATTGCTCTTGGTGGCTTTTGAATGGTTGCCGTTCTGAAATTCATTGATGTCTTCGGGTTTAACAGTCGAGAATCGCTTAGGCTCGGGAGCGGTGGATAAACCAGAAATCGATTCAGATGGGCCCGGAGTGGGGAGATGGGCCTTATTGAATTACATGGCATCCCCGGGGGTGGCAGTCCCGTGTCAGCTGTTACCGGGAAATTACTTAACATTTCCCTCAAACCTGTCTGTGGGTCTGCTGCGGCCATTAAGTCACGCAGAAACATTTCGTCGTCTGAACTCAACTCGTTCACAATAATACATTGTTGTAGTATGGTGAACATGCCGTACTCATGAAGTGGCAAAGGACTTAATTCCTCCGTGTCCGACATGTTCTGTTCTAGCAGACGACAGACGTGACGATATTTTGTTGGTTTTTTTTTATTAACACATCAAAACGTTTCTGAAACTTCGTAATATTCTTATATTTTTAAGGATTTTTAAAATATTGTTTTATCATGTTTTATCCCAAATTTTCTGACATCTCGGCATTCCGAGATTCCCATGAAATATCTCGCCATTCCGAGATTCCATTAAAAGAAGTTCCGGATCCCTACGCACAAAACATATTTGTGTTCCAAACGGCACGTGAATCACTGCTTTCATAGTTTTATAAAAGTCACTTTTGCTGCTATTCTTCATATAGTAGATGGCAGCGCATATGTACCCGGAGAAAACACCGGCCTACTGCCAGTACCCGGAGAAAACACCGGCCTACTGTCAGTACACGGAGAAAACACCGGCCTACTGTCAGTACACGGAGAAAACACCGGCCTACTGCCAGTACACGGAGAAAACACCGGCCTACTGCCAGTACACGGAGAAAACACCGACCTACTGTCAGTACACGGAGAAAACACCGGCCTACTGCCAGTACCCGGAGAAAACACCGGCCTACTGTCAGTACACGGAGAAAACACCGGCCTACTGTCAGTACACGGAGAAAACCACCGGCCTACTGTCAGAACCCGGCATGTCCAAATTAAATTGCAGCTGTATAAAGAAAGACATTAGACGTGCAATATTTGACAATACATGTTACTGTATTTATGACCGAGCTGTGTCTATATATGTACTTATAAGTCAGGATGAAATGTTCTTGCCTCTGATTCGCCCCCGCATGTTCTATCTGGAATGCTTTGTCTCCTTGTAGTCTTCTTTCTGAAAACTTCTGACACATTTGTCGCCCTTTCTCCATTCCAGGCTTTGCAATTGAAGGAAGCACAAGTTTTGATAAGAGACATGTCGACATGATTTGTAGATATCTTTGCAGCCATTCGATATTTTTACTAAGTGTTCCAGAAATAAGTTCATATAATTGACACTAAATGTATTAACCAAATTAATTTCCAGCAATTAGTCTAATTATCAATTATAAATGAAACTAAGAATACAAAAGACTGTCAAAAGGGAGATAACTGACAAAACTGGGTTTTCATCGTGTACAATACTCACACATATATATATATTGCTCGATAGTCTGCAATGTTATAGTTAAGGGCTATTCTGAAAATAAATATCAGGGTGAAGCTCGAAGGTGAGGCACATTTTTGTGACCCCTATCCAAAATATCCTGCTACTCCTATTTTTAGAAATTATTAACCGTGTACTGCTCTCTTTATTAGTACGTGTATATCATTATAAAGGATTAACCGTTTACTTCTATCTGTTCTACTACAGTATGTTGTTATAAAGGATTAACGGTGTTCTTCTCTCTGTTCTAGTACATGTATGTCGTTATAAAGGATTAACCGTGTACTTCTCTCTGTTCTAGTACATGTTTGTCGTTATAAATGATTAACCGTGTTTTTCTCTCTGTTCTAGTACATGTATGTCGTTTTAAAGAATTGACCATGTACTTCTCTCTGTACCAGTATTTCGCTATAAAGGATTAACCGTGTACTTCTCTCTGTACTAGTACATGTATGTCGTTATAAAGGATTAACCGTTTACTTCTATCTGTTCTACTACAGTATGTTGTTATAAAGGATTAACGGTGTTCTTCTCTCTGTTCTAGTACATGTATGTCGTTATAAAGGATTAACCGTGTACTTCTCTCTGTTCTAGTACATGTTTGTCGTTATAAATGATTAACCGTGTTTTTCTCTCTGTTCTAGTACATGTATGTCGTTTTAAAGAATTTACCATGTACTTCTCTCTGTACCAGTATGTCGCTATAAAGGATTAACCGTGTACTTCTCTCTGCACTAGTACATGTATGTCGTTATAAAGGAATAACCGTTTACTTCTATCTGTTCTACTACAGTATGTTGTTATAAAGGATTAACGGTGTTCTTCTCTCTGTTCTAGTACATGTATGTCGTTTTAAAGAATTGACCATGTACTTCTCTCTGTACCAGTATGTCGCTATAAAGGATTAACCGTGTACTTCTCTCTGTACTAGTACATGTATGTCGTTTTAAAGAATTGACCATGTACTTCTCTCTGTACCAGTATGTCGCTATAAAGGATTAACCGTGTACTTCTCTCTGTACTAGTACATGTATGTCGTTATAAAGGATTAACCGTTTACTTCTATCTGTTCTACTACAGTATGTTGTTATAAAGGATTAACGGTGTTCTTCTCTCTGTTCTAGTACATGTATGTCGTTATAAAGGATTAACCGTGTACTTCTCTCTGTTCTAGTACATGTTTGTCGTTATAAAGGATTAACCGTGTACTTCTCTCTGTTTTAGTACATGTATGTCGTTATAAAGGATTAACCGTGTACTTCTCTCTGTTCTAGTACATGTATGTCGTTATAAAGGATTAACCGTTTACTTCTCTCTGTTCTAGTATGTCGTTATAAATGATTAACCCTGTACTTCTCTCTGTTCTAGTAGAGTATGTCGTTATCAAGGTTTAACTAAAACTGTAATTTTTTTTTTTTATGTAATTTCAACAAATTTTATTTCAAAAAGAAAAAGGATTGAACAACAGGCATAGCCTTTATTAGTTCTCTCCAAATAGCAACTATGAGTATATACACAATGAGATATAAGTTGAAGTAAGGAAAACTATATTCATTTAACTATATTCATTTGATTTACTTTTATTATAGTTAATGTAATTCATTTAATTTATTTTTGTTCAGAAAAAGGTAAACCCTGCATTCATGCCTGGTATCCTTCCACCAATGGGATACAGACCAGAAAAGTCCATAACAGCAAATAGCTGCTGGTCATTCACCCATAAGTTTTATGTACCAGCCATGGATAGAGCATGTAAAGTTAAATATATATGAGATTTAAGAAAAGCAATATTTGGAAGATATATAGCTAGCAGAGTTTCACTAATTTACATATATGAGATCATTTAATCTTAAGTGGAGATACCAATGAATATTGAGTGAGATATGGAAGTTTAAAATTTTGAATAGATTAATAAATAACAGTATTGTATAAGTTGAAATATACAATTAGTATTACTCCGCTTAGATATTGTTGTCCTTACTAGTATATGCCAGTCATTCCATAATATAATACATACAATACAAAACATACCTGTATCGGATATAAGGATGGTGAGGAATTTATTGGGAGGTTGTGAGATTGTGGTGGTGGTGGGGGGGGGGGGGGGGGGGGGGGGTGGGGGGGGGGGGCTTCTTAGGGTAAGAAAGATGTACAGAGAAAGCCATACATCAGGTAAATTGGTAATGTCTTAATGGATTGCTGACGGTTTACTGAATGGATTATGGAATGGATTATCTTTGTTGAGTGATAAAAAAAAAGATAAACAATTAATCACACTAGCAAATATACATGTATACAACTCTTGGAGTTAGAGTCTATTTGTAGCTCTAATGTATTCTGCAGTTGCCTCAAAGATAGATATATTTGTTTGATCATCACAATCACCACAACCTGATAAAAAAATATCCAAGTTGAAGTGATTGTGATTAACATCAAATAGTTTTTTTTTAGTACATCACGGGGAGCATCAAAATTCCTACAGTTAAAAAAGTAATGAACAGATTCTTTTTCATTCCCACATGAGCATGACGGTGTATCAGTAAGATGGTCTTTATTCAGATCAAGGTTTAAACTACTTGCTGAATTTCGAAGTTGACACAGTATAATGTTATATTTTCTGCTACCTGCATTGATGTAAGCATGTTTCATGTCATTGTCCAGTGACATATCGCTATAAATTTCGGATATAACTTGTTTGAAGTGATAGAGAGATGTAATTCTCGTAAGATCTACCCTTGCTGCAATCATGAGTGTAGCAGGAATAAAGCGTTTAGCATACATTTTTGTTCTACATAGAGGAGTAGTGAACATTCTTTCATTTCGAAATAAGTATAAGTCATTAATATGATTATAATATGGATCAACTAACTCATTTAAATTTTTTCCTTCTTGTAGCAAGAGAATCCCAGCCAAGTTCATTGTAAAGTTTAACTAAAACTGTACACTTCTCTTTACTTTTCTTTACACGTATCTTACTTTTCATTCCCAGGAATCCTTCATGATTTCCATATACATTATGTATTTACAGGAATCAGCACAATACACAATCGGAATCATAGTTTTATGTCATTCACGACAATTGAAAATTGTGTATATCGTGTTTTTTACTTTGAAGTAATCAACATAAACATGGAATTAATATTTCAATCATCAAACCATTACCAGGGTCGCGTGTCTGCTGATTCAAGCTCTGCAGACTATAATATATAGGGTTCGTTTCTGAGAGGAAGAAATAAACCAAAAGTTTCTTCGTAACAGGTGACCTGATTGATAAAAATATATCAAAGAGTTAATTACATAAAATCAGGGTACATGTAGTTTATTCTTGTTTGCGATAGTCAAATAGTCTTATATATTAAGATATATCGCATAATATTCAATGATCGGCCTCAACGTTACCTGGGGCTTAACACTCGGGGCTACTCATTTGGATACTCGGGGTTTCCCTAAGAATGTTGGGGGAAATCCCGGAACAACGTCACCCGAATTCGGGGAATTCGATTAGGGCAAACTCGGGGCCCTATTTTTACACTAAAAATATGCATTCTTATACAACACACTGTATTTGATGTCATTTTGTTTTCAGATGTATTGAATATCCTCGAAACTGCACTGTAACCGTACGTCATTACACGCTAACAGAAACACTGTGTACATAATATTTTACACCTTCGTACAGATATCAAACAACGTATAGAATCAACAGTAACAAAGCATGGTTAATGTTTTCTTAAGTCATCATTCATCAACAGGTATCAGTCAACGTGTACTGCTTTCGTAAGTTGTCGTTGATTGTAAGGTTCCAATAAATAGTGCTGTGTTCGTAAGCCATTGGACATTGAGGAGTAAGTCATCATGCATAAACAGTTATAAATAAAGTGTACTGTTTTAGTAAGTCATCGTACACTAACAAGTACAGTATGAATTCTGTTCTAGTACATGTATGTCGTTATACAGGATTAACCGTTTACTTCTCTCTGTTCTAGGACATGTATGTCGTTATACAGGATTATAAGACTCTTTCATATGCGTGTATGTAGGATAGGGATATTCCACCCGAGGGGTCACAAAATGTGGTGAAACCCGAGGCTTGCCGAGGGTTTTACCACATTTTGTGATCCCGAGGGTGGAATATCCCTATCCTACATACACACATAATGAAAGAGTCTTTTTCTCTCATATCAACCACCCGAATAAGCTCAAAAACCATGAAAATATGTTAAAACAGGCTACCATTTTGAAATTTCAACTTTTTTCTTGAGCTTTTAGCGAGTTAGACAGTTAGACCCTATATTTGCAAACAAAGTTTGCGCAGACAGTTAGACCCTACATTCGCAAACAAAGTTTGCGCAGAAAAAATTATCTCCTCTTCCTGGTGTTTATGGTTAATATTTTGTGAAAGGTTTTAATTTTATCACGCCGTACTTTACCGTATTCGTGACGTCACGTCATTGTTGAGTCATTGTGACGTCACGTCGCGTGAAATGCTATGTAAGATAGATTTTTCTTACATAGCTTTCTTACATGGGCAAACTCTATCCAACATGGCGAGATATGAGAGAATAACCGTTTACTTCTCTCTGTGTTCGTAAGTCATTGGACATTGAAGGGTAAGTCATCATCCTAAACAGTTATAAATAAAGTGTTCTGTTTTAGTAAGTAACCGTACACTAACAAGTACAGTATGAATGCGAAGTAGACATACTGTTTTTGTTGATTATCGTGCATTGACAGATACCAAACATGGTGTACTGCTTTATTGATCATCGTATATTGTCAGAAATCATTCCAACTATACACCTACTTTAACGTATACGTGCACTAGTGTTTGTGTAGATATACACATGTATAACATACAACGTATACGTACACTAGTGTCTGTGTATATGTACACATGTATAACATACAACGTATACGTACACTAGTGTTTGTGTACATGTACACATGTATAACATACAACGTATACGTGCACTAGCGTTTGTGTACATGTACACATGTATAACATACAACGTATACGTACACTAGTGTTTGTGTACATGTACACATGTATAACATACAACGTATACGTGTACTAGTGTTTGTGTACATATACACATGTATAACATACAACGTATACGTGCACTAGTGTTTGTGTACATGTACACATGTATAACATACAACGTATACGTACACTAGTGTTTGTGTACATGTTCACATGTATAACATACAAAATATACGTACACTAGTGTTTGTGTACATGTACACATGTATAACATACAACGTATACGTACACTAGTGTTTGTGTACATGTACACATGTATAACATACAACGTATACGTGCACTAGCGTTTGTGTACATGTACACATGTATAACATACAACGTATACGTACACTAGCGTTTGTGTACATGTTCACATGTATAACATACAAAATATACGTACACTAGTGTTTGTGTACATGTACACATGTATAACATACAACGTATACGTACACTAGTGTTTGTGTACATGTACACATGTATAACATACAACGTATACGTACACTAGTGTGTGTGTACATGTACACATGTATAACATACAACGTATACGTACACTAGTGTTTGTGTACATGTACACATGTATAACATACAACGTATACGTACACTAGTGTTTGTGTACATGTACACATGTATAACATACAACGTATACGTACACTAGTGTGTGTGTACATGTACACATGTATAACATACAATTTACAAAACCTTTAAAGAGTGTAGTTTTAGTAAATCTTTAGTAAAATTCTTATTAATTAGATTTGTACCTGTACATCATTATGCATAATCGAACAGACACATTAATTGCAACTATACTTACATACCATATTTTATATGATTTCAAAACAAACTGCATTTTTAGCTCTATCAACTATATATATATATAACAGGACACAACAGTTTGCTAGGAGGCCGTTTTATGCTAATATATACTTCACAGTCATGCTATATTTTTATTTGATTTAAGTCAACATATCACATGCATGTCCACTGTGTGCTTTATTTAACAGCTTCGTACCTGTACGTCATTATGCATAATCGTGCAGACACATTGATTGCTATTTTTTATATGATTTAAAAACAAACTGTACACAGTGTATTTTATATAACAGGTTACATAGTCTTATCGGCAGTGACACACACAGTGACCAAGATAGTGACTCTACAAAGGCGTCCCCTTTAGCGGTGACGAAGAAGGAAGGACATTTCATCGATTAGAAAATCAAGGTAATTCACCATTGTGCAAGTGCATATTCGTTGCTTGATACACGATGTTTATATATTTCAGCTTTGCAACACTTTTTGTCTCTGGAATTCAATTTATACTTATATAATGTTCAATATCTGTATAGCTTACTAGTATTAGTGTGTATGTTAAATTATGTTATAACAATACTATGAACATATAATAGTGTAAGGCCATCATTAAAAACCAACATAATTGATATCAACAAGAATATATACACCACAACCTAAACCAACATCAACAACAAACAATATAACATCACCACCAAAACAACAACAATCACCACCACAAACCTTCAAAAACCACTACAACCACCATCACAAAAACACACTAATATCCCTACAACCAACACCAGAACCACCACCACAACACCTGCACCAACGCAACCACCAGCACCACAACCACAAACTGCACCAAAACATCACCACCAGCACCAACCTAACAACAAGAACGTCACCGCACACCCTCAACAAAAAACCACCATCACAATCACCACATATATCACAACCACCAACATCACCATCACTACCACCACCATCACCACAAATATCACAACCATCAACATCACCATAAACATCACTACCACCACCATCACCACTAACATCACCATCACTACCACCACCATCACCACCGACTTCAACATCACCATCACTACCACCATCATCACCACAAACTTCAACATCACCATCACTACCACCACCATCACCACAAACATTATAACAATTAACATCACCATCACTAACACCACCATCATTACAAACATCACAATCATTAACATTACCATCACTACAACCACCATAATCACAACCATCAACATCATCATCACTATCACAATTATCACAACCATAAACATCACAACCACTTCCACCACCTTCACCACAAATATCAAAATCATGTAACTCACCATCACTATTACCATCAACATCACAAGAAACATCACAACCACCAACATCTCCATCACTACCACCACCTTCACCACAATCATCACAACCAAAAACATCACCATAACTACCACCACCTTCACCATAAACATCACAACCATCAACATCACCATCACTACCACCACCATCACGACAAAAATCACAACCACCGCGATTACCATTACTACTACCACCATCACCAAAAACATCACAAAAATCAACATCACCATCCCTACCACCAACATCACCACAAACATCACAACCATCAACGTCACCATCACTACCACCAACATCACAACAAACATCAGGACCATCAACATCACCATCACTATCACAATAAACATCAAAATCACCATCACTACCACGACAATCATGAACACTTCATCACGACAAACATCACAACCATTAATATCACCATCACTACCACCAATATTACAACAAACATCACAGCGATCAACATCACCATCACTACTACCACCATCACCACAAACATCATGGCTATCAACATTACCATCACTACTCCCACTATCACTACCACCACCATATCATAAATATCACAATCATCAACATCACCATCACTAGCTCCATCACAACAAACATCACAACCTTCAACACCACTATCACTACCACCAACATCACTACCACCAACATCACTACCACAAATATCACCAGAAATATCATAACCATCAACGTCACCACCACTACCACCACCATCACCACAAAGATCACAACAACCAACAACATCATCACTACCAACACCATCACCACAAACATCACAATTATTAACATCACCATCACTACAACCACCATCACCACAAATATCACAACCATCAACATCATCTCTTTCACTATCATCACCACATCACCAAACCATCAACATCGCCATCACTACCACCAACATCACAACAAATATCACAATCATGTAACTCACCATCTGTATCACCACCATTACCACAAACATCACAACAATCAACAACACAAGAAACAATACAACCACCAATATCTCCATCACTACCATCACCTTCACCACAAACATCACAACCATCAACATCACTATTAATACCATCACCATCACCACAAACATCACAACCAGCAACATCAGCATCACTATCACCATAAACATCAACATCACCTTCACTACCACCGCCATCATTATCACATCATCACGACAAACATCACAATCATTTATATCGCCATCACTATCACCGATATTACCACAAACATCACAGCCATCAACACCACCATCACTACCACCACCATCACCACAAATATCACAACCATTAACATCACCAACACTACCACCATCACCACAAACATCACAACATTCAACATCACCATCACTACCACCAACATCACTACCACAAATATCACCACAAATATCTCAGCCATTAACATCATCAACACTACCACCACCATCACAACAAACATCATAACCTTCAACATCACCATGACTACCACCAACCATCACAACAAACATCAGAACCATCATCATCACCATCGCTATCACAATAAACATCAACATCACCATCACTAACACTACCTTGACCAACACAATCATAACCATCAAAATCACCATCACTACCACCACTACCACCACAATTACCACAAACATTACAACCACCAGCATCACTATCTGATGCAACGAAAAATGTAACAATTTCGAAAAATGTGGCAATTATTACATTTTTCGTGCTTGGTGCACGAAAATTGTATTAATGTTACATTTTTCGTGCATTGTGTACAACAAAATGTAATTGTTACATTTTTTGTGCGTGGCAACTGTTTTTTAGAGCTTAGACAAAATTGAGAAACTATACAAATATCGGAAGAATACCTTAAGGGGAATAAAACTGCAGTATGTGTCATCATCACTTTAACACTGCTTCTGCAATTTGTCCGTTCGAAATCATAGTATCGCAACTAATACAAGTCATGTAGCCGTATATATGTACATTTTATTATGTTGGCTGATTCGAGGAATTCTACTATCTTTTTTTTAAAAATACAATTCTTTTCCGCAGATGGGGCTATATTGAACAGAGTAGTATGAATAATTTACAGAAAAATACTGTAAATATAAGAATTAACCTTTCCTTTTGTTTAGTTTATGAGATTATAAATCCAATCAGTTGGAGCAATTTACCTCGTGCTACAATGAATTTATAATCTCATAAACTAAACAGGAAAAAAGGCTAATCCTTTTTTAAATATTTTTTTATCCAATCCCTATGCATGTAAATTGATATGGGTTTGAGGTAGATAACGAAAGTCTACTCGATGTGACCCAGCAGTGATGCAACCGAGATTAGAATGCTTGTTTGATATTCATTTTTACACTAGGAACTTTTAACTTAAATTTTAGAATTCGCCAATTTTAAAATAGTGTTTGCCGGGTAATAACTGATGACATTGTTTCTAACTGCTTCTTCAGAAAAGCCTTCCAGAGTCAACTTTGTCAGCAAAGGAAATTAAAATCTAAAGAATACAAAAATCAAAAGTCTGTATTACGCAAAAAAAAGGCGTCAAAACGATTTCCTAAAGACATTATAACGAGAAAACAGGCGCTAAAACGACTTTCAAAATGCGTTAGAAATTTTTGGCTGTACATGCTGAATTCCTCATTAACATTACGGGGATTCAAGTTGTAAATCACGTGCTGATTTTCGGTAACATCGGTTAATTTTTATTGTGTTAACTCCTTTAATATTCACTCAATTTGAAATGAATAAAGACGACGTACTCCATAATAAACGGATATAGTTAATTGCCATTTCAACTATTTGTTTGAAAATCTTCTTATTTCTCAAAACCACTCCGATTAACGGTTCCGGCAGTTTCTCGGAGTGTTTGGAGACAGTGATGTAGCTTGGAGGTACATGTAGGTAGGGCCAAGATATCATGTGTTCCATTTGTCTAGTGGCAATTAGTATAGTCCCACTATATACAATGTAATATTAAAAACAAACTTTCACCACTAGAATACAACCACAATGCAGCATGTATAATTATATACTTAATAGCACCCCCGCCTCATTGATCAGACAACTGGTACAACCGTGAATGATAGTTTATGTATTGATCAGACAACTGGCACAACCCTGAATGATAGTTTATGTACTGATCAGCCAACTGGTACAACCGTAAATGATAGTTTATGTACTGATCAGACAACTGGTACAACCGTGAATGATAGTGTATGTACTGATCAGACAACTGGTACAACCGTGAATGATAGTTTATGTACTTATCAGACACCTGGACAACCCTGAATGATGGTTTATGTACTGATCAGACAACTGGCACAACCTGAACGGTAGTTTATATACTGATCAGACAACTGGCACAACCGTGAATGATAGTTTATGTACTTATCGGACAACTGGTACAACCGTGAATGATAGTTTATGTACTTATCAGACACCTGGACAACCCTGAATGATGGTTTATGTACTGATCAGACAACTGGCACAACCTGAACGGTAGTTTATATACTGATCAGACAACTGGCACAACCGTGAATGATAGTTTATGTACTGATTAGCCAACTGGTACAACCGTGAATGATAGTTTATCTTCTGATCAGACAACTGGTACAACCGTAAATGATAGTTTATGTACTTATCAGACAACTGGCACAACCGTGAATGATAGTTTATGTACTTATCAGACAAATAGCACAACCGTGAATGATAGTTTATGTACTCATCAGCCAACTGGTACAACCGTGAATGATAGTTTATGTACTGATCAGACACCTGGACAACCGTGAATGATAGTGTATGTACTGATCAGACAACTGGTACAACCGTGAATGATAGTTTATGTACTGATCAGCCAATTGGTACAACCGTGAATGATAGTTTATGTACTGATCAGCCAACTGGTACAACCGTGAATGATAGTTTATGTACTGATCAGACAACTGGTACAACCGTGAATGATAGTTTATGTACTGATCAGACACCTGGACAACCGTGAATGATAGTTTATGTTCTGATCAGACAACTGGTACAACCGTAAATGATAGTTTATGTACTTATCAGACAACTGGCTCAACCGTGAATGATAGTTTATGTACTTATCAGACAAATAGCACAACCGTGAATGATATTTATGTACTCATCAGCCAACTGGTACAACCGTGAATGATAGTTTATGTACTGATCAGACACCTGGACAACCGTGAATGATAGTGTATGTACTGATCAGACAACTGGTACAACCGTGAATGATAGTTTATGTACTGATCAGCCAATTGGTACAACCGTGAATGATAGTGTATGTACTGATCAGACAACTGGTACAACCGTGAATGATAGTGTATGTACTGATCAGACAACTGGTACAACCGTGAATGATAGTGTATGTACTGATCAGACAACTGGTACAACCGTGAATGATAGTTTATGTACTGATCAGCCAATTGGTACAACCGTGAATGATAGTTTATGTTCTGATCAGACAACTGGTACAACCGTTAATGATAGTTTATGTACTGATCAGACAACTGGTACAACCTTGAATGATATTTATGTACTTATCAGACACCTGAACAACCCTGAATGATGATTTATGTACTGATCAGACAACTGGCACAACCTGAACGGTAGTTTATATACTGATCAGACAACTGGTACAACCGTGAATGATAGTTAATGTACTGATCAGACAACTGGTACAACCGTGAATGATAGTTTATGTACTGATTAGCCAACTGGTACAACCGTGAATGATAGTTTATGTTCTGATCAGACAACTGGTACAACCGTAAATTATAGTTTATGTACTGATCAGACAACTGGCACAACCGTGAATGATAGTTTATGTACTTATCAGACAAATGGCACAACCTTGAATGATAGTTTATGTACTGATCAGACACCTGGACAACCCTGGATGACAGTTTATGTACTGATCAGACAACTGGTACAACCGTGAATGATAGTTTATGTACTGATCAGACACCTGGACAACCCTGGATGATAGTTTATGTACTGATCAGCCAACTGGTACAACCGTGAATGATAGTTTATGTACTGATCAGACACCTGGACAACCCTGAACGGTAGTTTATATACTGATCAGACAACTGGCACAACCGTGAATGATAGTTTATGTACTGATCAGACACCTGGACAACCCTGAATGATAGTTTATGTACTGATCAGACAACTGGTACAACCGTGAATGATAGTTTACGTACTGATCAGCCAACTGGTACAACCGTGAATGATAGTTTATGTACTGATCAGCCAACTGGTACAACCGTGAATGGTAGTTTATGTACTGATCAGACAACTGGCACAACCGTGAATGATAGTTTATGTACTGATCAGCCAACTGGCATAACCGTGAATGATAGGAAAATCAGGAAAAAGTAAGCACCATCACTGTTTTGGTAATTTAAAACGTTTTTTTTTTTGTAATTTTCAAACATTTTATTGGATGTTTGTATGCCTTTCAAGTATTATTTTAGGATATTATATAAATAATTTGGAGCCATGTTGTTAAGAGTTTCAAACAAAAGAATGGCTAGGTTGTAGGTAATTCTTTTCTTGAATGGCAACCACCTGAGGTTGTTGAACATTTCCCTGGAAGGTACTAAAAGTCGCATCTCACTATAAGCCTGGCTGCACGTTTTTGAAGTTTTTCAAGTTTTGCAAAAGTTTTTGTGAGACTTCCCAAAACATTTGGACAATAATCAAAGTGAGGATTAATAATACACTTGTAGAATGAGAGACAAAATATCTTGGTTAAAAATGGGAATGCGTCTCATTTGGTAAATTTGGAAAGCTGTCTTTTTGTATATATCTAAAATTTGTTTTCCAAGAAGTTTTCAACTATTTACGTTTTTTTATTTTTTCATTATTGATACAAACTAACAGTTGCTCATTTTGTCTACGTTTTCTTTGAGATGTCCAAATTAACATTGACTTTGTCTTCTTTGTGTTTATACACATTTTGTTGTCGTCACACCATTTCTGAATGTGTGTGGCGTCTTCGTTTAAGTAAGTATTGATAATATCAACAGAATTATCATCTGTATGAACAGCCGTGACATCGACGTACATATTCATAGATGCAGTGTGTGTGACAAGGGGTAAACCAGGAAAAATATTTCTATTTTGCATTTCTGATCATATAAGTGATTTTGTTTCTCCATTTTCTGTACAATTCCACTTTACATTCTTGCTATGTTTATTTCTGATTTGAATGGTAGCATTAATCTCATTGCTCCACCATTCTGGAATATCACACGCTTTTCTTAAAATGGAGCAGGTTTGTTTACACTATCTAAAAACAAGTCCTGAAACCCTGTAACAATGTTATCTATGCAATCAAATGTCTCAAGAGACGGCCATGGAATACTTTCAATGTCAATAATAAAGTTTTTAAAACTTCTATCTTTGATTATGTTTTGTTGATTTGTTGATTTCGTACTGCGTGTTCCTAACAAGCTGATTGGGTGGTGGTTACTGAGCGATATGCCCGACACCTCAGTGTAAAAAATCAACCCTGAATGTGTTGTCCATATATGGTCTATGCATGGTATGCAACACATTTTCTGTTAAAGTATTAATATTGAAATCCCATGTGATGATAACTCTCTATTTTCAGTAAAACGTTTCTTTAATGTGGTTTCAAAGTTATCAAACTAACTTGTATCCGAGTTAAGGGTCTCCTAAAATCACTGGTTTGGTGTGAGGCTGCTTAACCTCTATCCACAATGATTCCATATTGTCACCTTGTAAGTTGTTTTGCTGTATATAAGTTATATCAGTTTTAATGTACAAGGCTACTCCACCACCTGATTTATGTTTTCGATCTCTTCGAATGAGATCGTATCCATGGATATGGGAATCTTTGTCGATTTGTTTATCGGTGAGCCATGTTCCACAGAAACAAAGTATGTCCAATTTGGAACTTAAAACCAAAGAATGTACTTCATCAAACTTGTTCAAACTTCTAATGTTCCAAGAAGAAAAGAGCATACCTTCTGGAGCATTTGTAGATATCAGTGTTTCTGGAAACATATTTGTGGTAGTGATGTTGGTGGTAGTGATGGTGATGTTGAAGGTTGTGATGTTTGTGGTGATGGTGGTGGTAGTGATGGTGTTGTTGATGGCTGTGATGTTTGTGGTAATATCGGTGATAGTGATGGTGATATTAATGGTTGTGATTTTTGTCGTGATGATGTGATAATGATGGCGGTGGTAGTGATGGTGATGTTTATGGTAATAGTGATTTCTAAGGTTATGTGGCAATGGTCGTTTTAGCCGGTATGAATTTTAGACTGATACGCACCTTCGCATATCGTGACACTGTGTCAGTTGGCTAGCGGAAGTAATATGTTATCTCTAGATTCTATTTCGTAATACCGTGTATTATTGGTGCTTTTTAATTCCGGTATTTTGTCACAGAACACTTCGTGGTCTGTTTGTTGTCATATTTTGCTGCCATATTGGCGGAAGTGGTTATGTTTTGTTAGCCACTTTGTGATTGGTTGTTCGTCTCGGCTTCAACCAATCGTTCGTTTCGTAGGATTTTATTTAGTGGAGTCGTTGGTAAGAGATTATTTCTCGGGGATTTAGCCGGGTAGTTCGAAGTGTCCGGTCTCTGTCTTCTGGTCGGCTGCCGACTTACTAGCTTCTACTCTTTTCAGGTGAGGTAAGCCTCCCTAAGAGTCGTCCCGTCAGCGGGATGCTGCTGTTATTTCCTTTCCTTATTACTTAGCTTGTCCCGAAAGTGTTATATCAGCAGCCATATAGTCATGTTGTAGTTTGTTTACGTTCGTTCCGTCAGCGGAATGTTGTACGTTTTGGGTATAAATTAGAACATGTCTATAGTCCTTATTTGTTCCGTCAGCGTAATTCTATTACCTTTATTTATTAGTCCCTATGCATTTTCCGCTAATCATGTATCAATATTCGATGTATTCTTTTAGGTGAAATCGTGAATTTATGTCCTTGAATTCGGCTAGCGGCGTCAGACGCATGTCTTGTTGCAAAATAGAAAGTTATTATTGCCCGGTGGAACTCTTCTGTGCGGCGGTGAAAATACTCTCCGTGGGACCTACCCAGCCTAAAAAATCAGGAAGATCCGAATAGTTCATTTACAAATGCTTGGATAATCCAGCCCGCGCTGCACGCCAGAAATAATCACCTGGGTCGCGTTCAATATTGTAGAGGTTATGAATATATCAGGTGTTTACATAGCTTTATCGTTAAAAATCTACCCTGTTCTTTCTGTTTTTCAATGTCGGCATAAAAGAGCATTTATTCTCGTTACGCCTTTTGTCTGTAATTAAGGAACCGTATGAATTTGTTTGCATTATTCGCAATTGCTTTTTGAAGTCGTTATTTTACCTTTTAAAAGTCGATAAACTGTCCTCATTCTCATTATAATGTCTTAATACCTCGGGTAGACTTTCCCTATCTACCTCAAACCGATATAAAGGCTTATAGATGTACATGCAAAGGAATTGGATAAAAGATATTTCGGACGACAGATCCAGAATCATGTCATATTCGTAATGCGAAACTGATGTTTACTACTCAGATTTGTGTTTGGTGATTGATATATTTGTTTCAAAAAGAACATTAAGTGTGTTTTCTTTTACTAATGTGAAGTTGAAATAATGCTTTTGTTTTTCATATATCTGCCTGGATATGACTGGATATTATAACAGACTGTAAGTTATTTCTTGATGTTTACTACTCAGATTTGTGTTTTGTGATTGATATATTTGTTTTAAAAGAACATTAATTACTGATTTGCAACCAAAGCCTATATCATTCTTCATATTTCTCGTTCATGAGTAGCAATCTAGATTTGAGATGTAATTGTCAATAATATTTGCATCATAATATGTATATGATACAATAATTGATTTAGCAATGTGCTGTTGATTTTTTATCAGCGGATGTGCTTTATGGTTGTCGATTGTAAGATAGATAAAAACGATGTTTTACTTAATCATGTGAAGATAAATTGATTCTCTTGTTTTTCATATATCTGCCTGATTTTGACTTGATATTACAACAGTCGGTAAGTTATTTCCTGATGTTTACTACCCAGAATTTTGTTAACTTATTGATATATTTGTTTAAAAAACATTAAATATATTGATTTGCTGCAAACGCCAACATCCCTTCATATTGTTTTCGTTCATGGGTAGCAATTTAGATTTTTGATAAACTTGTCAATAATGTTTGCATCATAACATTTACATCATACAATAATTCATTTAGTAGTGTGTTGTTAATTAAGGATTGACTTTCGATTTTGTTTAGGTTATCGAGGGATAACTTCAATGGAACACGGGTAAACTCAATTACCGGCGAAGTCGGTTATGTATAATTTACCCGTGTTCCATTGTAGTTATCCCCCGATAACCTAAACAAGATCAAAAGTGTATCCTTATATTTACAGTATCTTTCTCTGAAATGTTCGTAAATATTTTGTTCATTATAGTCCCATCTGCGGGCACAAATTTTATGTCAAAACTAATAAACGTGAGATTGGTTCAATAAATGTAGCAGCGAGAGATTTGCATAAATCGTTTTTAGCTCCTCCAACGTTTATTGTTGGTGACGTCATAGAAATATAGCACATGTTTGACAACAGTTATGAGGTGAAAATGATAGTCAGTGGAACAATTGTTATCGAGTGCATGTCAGTGTACTCTGTAACTATTTTGTTTTACCAATGGTTGTGATGTAATGTTGTCGATGATGAGAGTTCCAAACAGAATTTTTCTTTAATCATGTGAAGATAAAATTTCCTCTTGTTTTTTCATATATCTGCCTGGATATGACTGGATATTACAACAGAACGTAAGTTATTTCTTGATGTTTACTACTCAGATTTGTGTTTTGTGATTGATGTATTTGTTTCGAAAAGAACATTAAATATTGGTTTGCTACCAAAGCCTATATCATTCTTTATCTTTCTCGTTCATGAGTAGCAATCTAGATTTGAGATGAAATTGTCACTAATGTTTGCATCATAATATTACATTATACAATAATTGATTTAGCAGTTATTTCCTGATGTTTAATACCCAGATTTGTGTTAACTGATTGATATATTTGTTTCTATAAGTACATGAACTTCACATTTGGTGCCAGCACTACATCATTCTTCATTTCTTTCGTTTATAAGTTGCAATCGAAATTTTTGAGAGAAATTGTAAATTATATTTGCATCACAATATTTATATTATACAACAATTGATTTAGCAGTGTGTTGTTGATTTTTTATCGTTAATTGTGCTTTATGTTTGTGTGTTGTTAGAGTGATAAATAGTGTGTTTTCCTTTACTAATGTGAAGTTGAAATAATGCTTTTGTTTTTCATATATCTGCCTGGATATGACTGGATATTACAACAGTCGGTAAGTTAGTCCTTGATGTTTACTACTCAGATTTGTGTTTGGTGATTGATGTATTTGTTTCGAAAAGAACATTAAATATTGATTTGCTACCAAAGCCTATATCATTCTTTATCTTTCTCGTTCATGAGTAGCAATCTAGATTTGTGATGAAATTGTCAATAATGTTTGCATCATAATATTACATTATACAATAATTGATTTAGCAGTTATTTCCTGATGTTTAATACCCAGATTTGTGTTAACTGATTGATATATTTGTTTCTATAAGTACATGAACTTTACATTTGGTGCCAGCACTACATCATTCTTCATTTCTTTCGTTTATAAGTTGCAATCGAATTTTTTGAGAGAAATTGTAAATTATATTTGCATCACAATATTTAAATTATACAACAATTGATTTAGCAGTGTGTTGTTGATTTTTTATCGTTAATTGTGCTTTATGTTTGTGTGTTGTTAGAGTGAAAAATAGTGTGTTTCCCTTTACTAATGTGAAGTTGAAATAATGCTTTTGTTTTTCATATATCTGCCTGGATATGACTGGATATTACAACAGTCCGTAAGTTAGTCATTGATGTTTACTACTCAGATTTGTGTTTGGTGATTGGTGTATTTGTTTCGAAAAAGAACATTAAATATTGATTTGCTACCAAAGCCTATATCATTCTTTATCTTTCTCGTTCATGAGTAGCAATCTAGATCTGTGATGAAATTGTCAATAATGTTTACATCATAATATTACATTATACAATAATTGATTTAGCAGTTATTTCCTGATGTTTAATACCCATATTTGTGTTAACTGATTTGATATATTTGTTTCTATAAGTACTTGAACTTTACATTTGCTGCAAGCACTATATCATTCTTCATTTCTTTCGTTAATGAGTTGAAATCGAATTTTTTGATAGAAATTGTAAATGATATTTGCATCATAATATTTATATGATACAATAATTGATTTAGAAGTGTGTTTTTGATTTTTTATCACTGGATGTGCTATATGATTTTCGATTGTAAGAGAGATACAAACAATGTTTTTCTTAATCATGTGAAGATAAATTGATTCTCTTGTTTTTCATATATCTGCCTGGTTATGACTGGATAATACAACAGAAAGTAAGTTATTTCTGGATGTTTACTATTTAGATTTGTCTTAACTGATTGATATTTCAGTTTCAATAAGAACATCGAAGTTTGATTTGCTTCCAAGAATCTAGCCATTCTTTATTTTTCTCGTTTACACGTGACAATCGAATTTTGTTGATAGAAATTGTCAATAATATTTGCATCATAAATTTTACATCATACATTAATTCATTTAGCAGTGTGCTTTCGATTTTTTATCAATGGCTGTGCTATATGGTTGTCGATTGTAAGAGTGACAAAATTGTATTTTCCTTACTCATTTGAAGATATTTTTTTTTTTTTACATATATCTACCTGGATATGACTGGATACTACAACAGAACGTAAGTTATTTCCTGATGTTTATTACTAAAAAGGCATCGATGCTATTAACATCAAGAGTATCTTACATCAAAAGTTCGTTCAAGCTAACATACCACAGTACTTCAAATATAAAACCCCTATTATTTCCAACATTTATTCGGTACCAAAAGAAACACCGCAACAGTTGAACATAGATGACCTTTCTTTCAGCATGTTCGTGTTCTTCATTCCCATTTTGTTATAGTACAACTAGACACATAGTAACCGGCAATCTGAATATCATTCCCAACATAAATCTACGGGAACTTTTCATGAAAGGTTCTAAGAAAAAAAATCAGAGAAGTGTCAATAGAACCATAATCCGATTACACTAGAGGCAAAATAGGAACAAAATAAAGATGTACATGGAGACTCTCGTAAAAGCACAAGAGAATAAGATAAGGTGTTCCGGAAGAGTAAGCGTCTTCTGCTTCATCGACGACACCCGCTATGTAAATCTTTGTCAAATCCAAGTAAACATCAAGTTCTCAAATCGAGAACCGAGTGTCATTGTCAACCACAACAAGTAAACACACTAATGAGCATACTCAAAACCGCCCATCTTCATATCACTTAAAAGATACAGGAAATTTCTCAATGAGACAAAGATAGGGACCATAAAACTTACTCATAGTTCTGATCTACTTGCATCTCTCGAATTCTTGTGTTGTTAGTTTGTTTGTCAGCAGTCGACATCGATCACGACAATCACGATACCTAGAGCAAGCCCTAGCATACCGAATCAACTGCGTCATGTAAACACCATAGGTTGGAGAAACAGAGATGTTACTATCAAGAAATGGAATGTTCACGATATTTACGTTTATCTAAGTATCGAGAGACTCCATCCATCCATTCGAATATGAATTTAAAGATTGCTATGGACTGTGTGGAGGATTACACCAGGCAATAGACTAAAAGTGAACATTCTGAATTGAATTCACTTTCGGAGTGGGTGAAATCTATCAGGTCTCTATTCAGAAAAGAATAAGCAGTTAGCGATATAAAATGAAAACTAAACATATGTCGATATTTCTTCGTTGAATATCTAGATTTTCGTGATTGATGTTAGCTGCTTACGAACAAACTGTTGGCACATGGATTCGAGAGATGCAGGTTGATGAAGGCTATGAAGCAGAAGACGCTTACTCTTCCGGAACATCTGATCTTCTCATCTTGCAGTTTTACCAGGGTTTCCATGTTTATTACTCCTTTGTTTATATTTGTCCTCTAGTTTATCCGATTTTGAGTTCAGATTTTGGTTCTGTTGGCGCTTTCGTAATTTTGGATTTGTTTTCCAAACACACACTATCATATGATGACGAGTGCCTAAGTCTGCATCACTACGAGTCGATATACATGTAAAAAAAGAGAAGAAAAAAGAAAGAGAGTGTAGAAATAATGTAAGCAGATTGATTTCAGTCTGTTCAGTTTCCTCTTTATAAAAACCAAAGAAACATGATTTTCCAGAAAGCCCTTCATTTGTAGCCTTTTACGATGAACACGTTGTTGACTAAAGCAGGTGTATATCGGTTTCCTCAGTTTCCACTAGACAGATTCCCTGATCCTGAGGTCCCCACATTAGTCGCTTCTTGCAATCGCACAATAGGATACAGCAAGTATATTCTTCCCTCACTGTGCAAAAACATTCTTGTTGTAAAAACTGGCGAACTATAAAAAGTATGCTTAAAATAACTAGCTCGAACCGTACATATTGTTAAGCCATTTCTTAATTTACACAAAACATGATTGTCATCACCCAATATAAGTTTATCCTGCACACACATACATTAGTCGCTTCTTGCAATCATACAATAGGATACAGCAAGTATATTCTTCCCTCACTGTGCAAAAACATTCTTGTTGTAAAAACTGGCGAACTATAAAAAGTATGCTTAAAATGACTAGCACGAACCGTACATATTGTTAAGCTAATTTCTTAATTTACACCAAACATAATTGTCATCACGCAATATAAGTTTATCGTGCACACACATGTGCGATATGATTTTTTTGCCCAGGATCGCATCGTTCTCATATCGTGCACACACCGTTCTTACATTGTGCGCACACCGCACATCGTGTAACGTTATTCAATCTACACGATGTGCGATCGCACAACTGTACTGTTCAGAATATGTTTCCGTTTAAACGTGATGCAATAATATCAATAACGAAATCAGAAACTAAAAAAACCCAAAATGTTCTTTCACTTCAGTGGTTGTGAAATAGAGCCGTCGGTGTTTAACTTTGTGAAAATTACTTCTATTTAACATCCCAACGTGACGTCACACTAAACTCGACCTATTGACATAGGGTCAAACATTGAACCGACACAGGGAGAGGTTGTGAGGGTTATACGTTAAATGTCTTTAATTATCGAAACTGTAACTCTTTATTGACCTTCCTCTATCTTTGTTGTTTTTGTTGACTGGACCACGTGTAGATATTCAAACGCTTTTCTTTGTAGACTTGCCTGCGTATGCAAGATACGTAGCGTTGTTCAAAGGAATCACAGAGAACTATCGCCACGTACGTGTCGTCTTCACCGGCCGCGACGGAGCCGGCAAGACCACACTGTGTTTACGAACTCAAAACGAAAATGTTGACTTCACGTTACGCAATCCAACGGTAGGGGCTGTTCTTCACCCTGTCTCTTTCTTTATTGACTGGACATTTAAGTCATGGAAGAGAAACACTGCCAAGTCGTCAACGGACATGATTACAACACGCATGGGTGCATTATTAGCTAACATGGAGACATCAGAAGCAGATTTCCAAACATGTACGATTGACTGTTACTTTAAATAACGTAATAGCCATATAAGTTTATAAGGAATAAAGCGTATATTGATGCACATTTTCGTTTTTTGATATCACATTGAAAATGTTTTGATAAGAATTTCAAAAATATAAATTAATCAAGTCGGAAAACAAACTTGAGAATACTCTTCCTAGGGACATTGCCTGTACGTGTTACATGTACAACAGGGTCACAAGGCAGATCAGTCGCAGATTCATGGTCGGAAAACACTGCAACACAAAGACGAACAATGTTGAAAGAAGCGATAGACATCGACCTTGCTTCACCAAGGAGCCAGTCTGACGGAGCCTTCCTGTCCCTCTGGGATTTCGGAGGACACACGTCCTTTCAAGCCTCTCATAACGTATTTATTTCGTCCCATGGTGTTTATCTTTTGGTGTTCCGATTGACTGACTTTCTCAAGGATAAGATAGAAACAGGTAAGTAAATAAACAATCGTTATTTACTATTGACAGTGTACATGAAAACTTCAAAAATACCTTTAAATATTATGTTTCCGCTTCAAAAAGATAATTAAGCAAGAACGTATATATCGCTTAACGATGGCTACGAATATGGTTACATGAAAAATAATTAGCGGATGTACTACTTCATGTGTACACATCACTTATCTATTTATCATAAAGGCAAAAACTCAGTAATTTTAATTAGACTGCTCTTTTTCAGGGTAAAAAACAAAAATAGAAACTGAATTACTCATTATCATATTCCTATTTCTGTAAAAGTAATTAAGATTCATAAATCTAATATAAAAATGAACGATTGATTGGATGAAACTGACAACCGAAAAGTTTGTAATTACAATAATTTTGATTTGTATTTCTGCAATATTCGGAATAGAATAACAGAATATCCTTCCACGAACTATTCCCATTTATCGTGTTTTTAAACATGCGGCCGTAAAATCTAATTTGATAAAGTATATGGTTAGAATAAAAATTAGCATACCATTATCTGATTTTACTCTACATGGCAGCAGGAATTTATTTTTGGTGGAAACCGTAAATAATATACCGGGTCTACGTATTAAATTTAAAAATCTTAACATTGCAAAAATTATATAGCGAACGATGATACTTGGCTCAATGAAGCGCTGGTGACCAGTCATGAACAACTTAGAAGATTTGGACTTACTGACCAGGAAGTATATGAGGCTAAGGGCACTCAGTTTCTTACAAACAATGTTGTAGCTTCCTCTCAACAGATTGGCGGGGCCCAATAGGGATAGTCGAGTTGGGCGTTAAAGACAATCTTCTTTCGTAAGGATAAAGGGAGTTTATTCATTATTAGTCTACAACACATGCACAATTAATACTCAGTTTTATATAAACACGGTTGAACATCATTCATCTTACATATGTGTTGAGTTTCTTGATCTCAGTCTAGCAAGGAGCATCCTTGGGCATCAGGAACTCAATTTTGTACTAAATATGGACTTTTGGATAGAGGGGCGGGTACTTAATGGCGGAATGGTAGCTATTATTTGAAACCTTTCTACTACCATAGGACAAATCGAATTAGCATTGAACATCCAAATGGCAAAGAGACTGAATCTGATAAACAGCGGGTATTGTCTCGCTAAAGGTATGGTGTCGGAGCAAAATTGAAAAATGGGACGAAAAAACTTCAAAATCCCTGTCTCTATACTCACAAAAAAATTGTTCGCTATTTAGTCTGTATCAACATTGAATCAAGATGACTCAGTTATGGTTTCAATCTTGAAATTATTTCATACATTAGCAAAGGAAACTAAATTATGTATAAAGAGACGGTGTGGCCTCTCTGAGAATAGAGTTGTGGGCCCCTATAGGGGATATCGGGGTTTAAATACTTCCAATCATTCTACAACTTAACTACCGGAGGGATTTCGATAAGGTAAAATATATCAACATTCACTTTTTATGAGTCTAGATAGACTAAAGAAATGGATCCGGTTGATTGGAACGTTTTCGTCAGGTGAACTAAACGCGCCAAGACTGAAGCCACATGATCCTCCATTGATTTTTGTCGGCACCTTCCTGGATGAATTGAAGAAAACAACCCCGGTAAATAGTATAACTATTCAATGTCGATGCAACACGTTCTCAATTTTATGTTATTTAGTTGATAAAGAATCGCTTACATTACTTTATATTATCATACATGCATAATGTTTGTCATTTTTACTCACATTACATCTACAATGAGAAAAATACAATGCTTCTGTAATTATTTTTTTATAAAAACAAAATGTGAATTAAATTATTACTGTTCTAGGAGTATGACAAGCTGGTAAAGACAGTGAAGTCAAACATTGCGAAATTCCCCGAACTTTCGGCTCATAAGTTCGTCAGGTTCTGCACAGTCGATTACAGCATTGGGAATGATGACGCGGAACTGGGAGAGTTGCGAGGTCTCATCACAGACGCAGCCGTGCGCCAAGACCAGTGGGACAGAGAACTACCAGCAAAATGGTTAAAGCTGGAGATGGACTTTCTTCGAGCCAGAGAAGAAGGAACCGGGATGTTTACTGTTGCGGAGGTGATTGACATGAACAAAAAAATCTATAGCACCTTTAACGGATGAGGATGAGATGAAACTGGCACTGGAGTGAGTATAACTATACAAGAGTAACGTGGGCATATATAGAACATATTTACCATTTGAAAAACAATTGTTTATATAATTAGTTAAAACAAGTATGATTCAGTGCTTGAATTTCCTGTATGTATTTAATACAACGGTATAACACATAGTTTAATAATATGATATATTGAGGAAAGTTAATGGACGTGGCCATCTACTTTTCCTTACCACATAAACAAAACTAAAGGAAATACGACAGGTCTTCATCTAGCTGTCAAATTGCGCAGTTAAAGATATAACATTAAATCAAGACATATCATTAACCTACCCGTGCTCTGGTGGTTTATCTTTTGCTCACTGCTTTGGACTTCCTCTCATAATTTCATTTGTGCAAGTGTTTGTTGTAAAACATTGCATTATACTGTTTTTTTTAATCAATGTTTTTAATTATAAGTGTTATATACTTATATTATTTGTTGTAGGTACCTGCATTGTACAAGGGCTGTGATTTACTTTCGGGAGTTTGACCACGTCATCAACGACACACAATGGCTTGCTGATTAGAGGTGAACTGACTGACAAGTTGATCAAGGGTCTTCTCAATCTGGAAAAAAACAAAGCTTTCCTTCCCTACAAATATGTTCTCCTGGCGCTGATGGAAAAGTTCGGACTGATAGTCAAAATATTATTATCGGGAACCTCTCTGGAAAATGCACAGTTCAGCGACACGTATACCATTCCAAGCAAACTTGCGGAGCTTCAAAACATTGAGGGTGTCACCTTCGCTAGGTAAGTTGTCAGTGTTTTTAGTACCTGTTATATGTCGGGGTAAGTTTGACACGACTAAGCCACCGTAGGTGAGACCGACATGACGGTGAGTACGGGTCAATACTGTCCGACACCGGGGCAAGTGATTTTGTTCATTATATTCGATGTTTATACCACCAAATAGCCCATATTTTGGAGGAGGCACAGAAAAACACTGTGCTAAGTAATTCATAATGATATTTCATTCCTAACTGTATAATTATTCGCCCATTGTACGATAAATAGTATGCAGTTCGACTTCAGCACTACATAGAGAGATGGGTGGAGATTAGCAAGACAGAGAAGACGTACATCAAACTCCTCGACTTGATGCTCAGGGATCAGTTTGTACATTGTTGTAGTCCTGATTTGGCCTTGTTCCTGAAGGAGAGGATAACATCATCAGTTGAAGAGATGGCGAGAATTGCGGATCAGTTCGTTGAAGCGCGTGGGACTAAAGCTAGTCACTCTGTTAACAAGGGATATAAACCGCAATCGAATAAGCCCAATGGAACTGGAGCATCTGATTCACCTCGACCAACTAACCAGACCACATCGAAGGATCGGAAGTGCTACAACTGCGGGAAGCCAGGACATTTGACATTTGAATGTCGTGCTAAGAAACGTGTTAGTGGAGGCAAAATTACAGTCATAACTGAGAAAGGAAGTCGTAAGAGGAGGAAAGAGCATAAACCGGAGCCTACAGAAGGAGAAGCTGTAACACATAGTGTGTCTGCATCTACTGATATGCCGATTAAAGAAGGGCGTGTTGGTGACAACAGAGTAAGCGTACTGCGTGATACCGGATTAAGCGGTGTTGTTGTAAAACAGCTGTTTGTGGACAAGGACTGGTACACTGACAGAGTGCAGGTATGTACACTCGCTGATGGCTCTCAGCTCGAAGTTCCGATTGCTATTGTGAACGTTGACACGCCTTACTACAGTGGAAAGAAGACGGAAGCTTGGATATTGGAAGCGCCGCTGTATGATGTGATCATTGGAAATATCAAAGGAGCTTTACCACCTGACCAACCTGATAGGAATTGGAAGGGAAAGAAAACAGCTGTTCATGCGATAGAAACGCGAGTCCAAGTGAAGAAGAAGGAACAACCGTATAATCAACTGAGAGTACCCGAATGTATCCAAGATGTTGGAAGTGCAGAAGAGTTTAAGAAGGCACAACAGCAAGACAAGACACTGGAGAAATTTCGGAAGTTAGCTTCGTAGGCAGCAATTCACGAACGTGATTATGGAGGTTCCACTAGAATTTTATTACCAGAAAGGTCTTATGTACAGGAAATTCCAGAGTCCCAGGGTGGTGAATAGGAAACTTTTTAGACAGTTAATGATTCCAGAAAGGTACCGTGAGAGAGTTATGAAACTGGCACATGATTCAACGATGGCGGGACATCTTGCAGCTAAGCGGACAGCGAGCAGAGTTCTTTCCGAATTCTTCTGGCCCGGGGTACAGGCGGACGTGGTCCGTTTTTGCAGATCGTGCGACATTTGTCAGAGGACATTCCCCAAAGGAAGAATTCCAAAGGCTCCACTTGGCGATATGCCACTGATCGACGTTCCATTTAAGAGAGTGGCCGTGGACTTAATTGGACCCCTGGAACCAGCTACGGAACGGGGAAATCGTTTCATTTTAACAGTCGTTGACTACGCCACCAGATATCCAGAGGCAGTTGCATTAAGAGGTATAGAGACGGAACGAGTGGCCGAAGCACTGGTCGATATTTACAGTAGAGCAGGAATTCCCTCAGAGATGCTCAGTGACCAAGGAGCCCAGTTCACGTCAGGAATGATGAGGAAGGTTAGTAGATTACTGTCGATTAAGCAGCTGACAACAACACCTTACCATCCCATGTGCAACGGCTTCGTGGAAAGATTTAACGGCACCTTAAAGCAGATGCTTCGAAAGATGAGTGCGGAGAGGCCGAAAGATTGGGACAGGTTTATAAATCCGTTGTTGTTTGCGTATCGTGAGGTTCCGCAAGAGTCGTTGGGATTTTCACCTTTTGAGATGTTGTATGGATGGGCAGTCCGGGGACCAATGATGATTCTTCGTGAGTTGTTGAAGAAGGACATTCAAGATGAGGAAGTGAAAACGACGTATGCCTACGTAATTGACCTCAAGGAGAGAATGAAAGAAACATGTAAGGTAGCGACAGATAACATGAAAATAGCAAAGGCAAAACAGAAGAGACATTTCAACAGACGAGCAAAGCAACGAGACTTGAAAGAAGGGGACATGGTATTAGTACTTTTGCCGACGAAAGCTAACAAACTGATTATGCAGTGGAAGGGGCCATACAAAGTTGTGAAGAAGGTTGGGCCAACTGACTATCATGTCGACAGAGATGGAAAGATCAAAACCCTTCACATGAATCTTCTCAAGAAGTATGAAGAAAGGAAAGAGGTTGGAAACCCACATAATATTGCGATGCTATCGACGGGAGGTACACTTTCTTGCGTTATGGCGATGGTCATTGACGAAGAAGAAACTGAGGAGTCAGAGTTAGAGGGTGTTTTAGAAACAATTCCATCCATGCAAGGGTCTGAAAGTGTAAAGGACGTTGAGATTGCAACTGATCTGACAACAGAACAGCACAGCATGGTGGAGGATCTACTTTCTGAGTACAAAGATGTATTAACGGATCGACCAGGAAGAACTGTTCTTGCCGAACATGACATCATTACTACAACCCCTGAACCTGTGCGAGTAAAGCCCTACCCGTTACCTTTCAACACTAAGGAAGTTATCAAGGAAGAAGTCACCAAGATGTTGGACATGAGAGTGATTGAATCATCATCGTCGCCATATTCAGCACCAGTTGTCATGGTGAAAAAGAAGGATGAGACAAATCGTTGTTGGTTCCTTGTGCGATTGATCCCGCTGTTCGTCCTACGTTACAGAGGGAATAACCAAGGAAGTCAGTAACCTGCAGCAGATAAGCCTTGCTGTCTCCAGGACCTTATGTTTCGTATTTCGAGATGTTTACGTCCCAGATGAGCTATTTCATAGGATATTTGGCCAGATCACGAGAAGGTACAGAGCAGTTTCACTGTCAGCAAACAGTTTGGATGAAGTGGCTGAGTATGACCAAGCGACGGGAAGCAACAAGCCTTGTCTATATTTGGGGTTTGGATGTTTCGAGGTCGACGACCTTTGCAGAATGATCGTGTCCATGCACGCTCATCGATCGACAATGGCTGTGACTGCATTCAGTCCAACAGAATCCCAGCTCCCCGCAGATTCAGGACAACGTGTGAGACACTCAATCGAACAGATTCTTCTTGAGACTTTGCAAATGAGTAACCAGCAACACTTTCAATACACACATCAACTGCACTGCAACTTCTACCTTAGTGCATACGACACCCCAGTACAACTGTGCGGCGTCATCCACTTAGAGAGGGGCTTGGCCTGTAAAGGTGGGGAATGTAGAGGACAGCACCGATTGTTCAGAACAGACACAACCTTTTGGAACATCACAGAGGTAAGAATAATTGTATATATAATTGTGAATGTTTCCGTCATCTTTCAGAAAGCAACTAATATATACTTAGTATATCGGTTTCAGTTTTTAAACAAATACGTTTTTGTTATTAATCTAATCATTTGTTTTAGGACTCTGCAAGATTCCAAGCAAACATGGATATCGCAGGTTAGAATTCGTTTTTTTATATATACAATTCCAAGTTCTTTGTTCACTACAACCCTCGTGGAAGGGTCTACCATTGTTTTAAGATATTTTATCAAATAGACTCGGTCTTGCTTAAATAAAGATATGGTGGTTATATCAGAAGTAAAGGACATCGTGTATATGACTTATAATTAATACAAAGAAACTAGAAAGTTTTTGAGTGGGATTTTTCATATCCAAGCGATAACATTGTATCACTCTGACGTCAACAATAACTTTGGCGAGGTCCTGAACTGAACAAAATACCATTGCTTCATTTTGTGGATTGTCGACTATCTCAAACGTAAAAATGTTTTCCATGCATCAACATTTTATTGCGATCCTTTGAATTTAATGAGTACAACTAATGTGTTAACTTTTTTTGTGTTTTTCCAACTTTATTATGCATTTGGGGATATTTAAGTGAATGGATATCCAAATGCCTTGTAGATAATTCAGTTGACTGTTAATTTTGACTCATCTCTGAAACAGACATTTGTGTGAACTCTTCATAATCCTGACGATGGTTTTAAGTAATAGTAATCGAAATCGGGCTTTTCTTAGTAAGTGGTCTTACATATCTGTACGTATGATTAGGTTGGGATGAGGGTAGACTTTATGTAGTGTTTTCACCGGTATTAGCCAATTATCAAAATACTGCGGATAATGGTTTGTATCACTTTAATATTACAGCACAGTGATCCTAAACTTAGACTATGTTAAAACAACACTTAGATGAAATATGTTACGAAACACGAGTAAAGCTCTGCATGACCTGAACCTACATAATAACGGTCAATGTGCTAAATTATGTGAGCCAGCATGTTATGGAAATGGTTGTTGTAGTTGTTTTTTAAGGAAATGTATATTTTCTTTACCATGAGGATAAAGTCATGCTTTCTTTTAGACTTATCCATAATATGAAAAGGTTATACGTAACAAGATCAGAAAGGTTCAAGAATCAAGAGTAAAGGTCATTTCGATATGTCTGGTATGATAACCAACATACCAAGATTGTTTTACATGTATACATATTTAAACAATCTAAATCAAATTTCGTGTCTATAGATGCGTTGTCATTGGAGGTTTGGAATAGAGTCCCATCTGAGGATGAAATCAGGAAAATCGTGGATAACATTGGCAAAAGGTACTTCAACATGTGCCTGGAGCTCGGACTGTCGCCGCCCACCATCGAACAGTGTGAACTCAGTGGTTCTGTCAAGGAAAGAATGAGTGACCTTCTTCGGTGTTGGATTGACAGATTCCAGAAAGAAGCAACCATAGGCAGGTTGTTGACAAGCCATGAAGGTTTGTCAGATGGACTGGCATACAACAGCACGAATCTGGTCACCCTGATCAGGACTTTGGACTGATTTGTGTTATTCAGGACAGTATTACATTAAGTATTTATATTTTATACAGCTCTATCTGAAACAGGAAAGACAATTTCATAGAAATGTTGCTGTCAATAATAAAGTTGTCATATTTGACGGTTTAGACAAGTGAGTTAGGGCGGATCAAAAGATTCGTACCATCTGATTCCCGTGAATAGTATTACTCATTCACAATAAGTTCGTTGGTTTACTCTTTCCGATTCTGATTACCGATTGCAATGTCCATTAGTGATGTAATCAGTTCTTCATCACAATGAAAATGTTAAGTGATTTTGATATCAAAAATTAATTTCTATTCAAACGTTTATTAAGGTTGTATCGTATGATTGTTAAAACTGTATAAAAACTCATCTTAAAAGAAAGAAACTTATGGTGTTTAGATAGCACAATTGCCTCATGGTGCTATGTAAGTGTTCTAACCTTATTTGGTCATTCAGTCCCGTGCGATCATGGACTAATTTTACAATTGATCATCGATGAGGGTGTTTCTTCCGATTACAGACCAATTAGCAATTATGATTTCATATTCAGAATACTACAATAGTGTCGCCATTACGTATGTCGTCTTGTCTGTGACAGGTGTCTGTAGAGGATGGTCATCCTTTAAATTTTTGTATTCGACATTAAATATGAAGAATTCCCCATGACAGAAGCCTCTAGAGAGCGGTCATTTCGTCATATAATGTGCTTATACTGTCATTTCTAAGAATAAATATTTTATGATTTTGCTCGGTGATCACAATCCATGGAATAACATTATAGAATGTCAAAGATCTAAAGATGAGTCACCATACCTTTATACTTATTTGTAATGTATTTCATGTGATTGATTCCGGCTAATTGAAATTGTTCATTTTCCAGACCTTTTCCAGTAGCGTGAATAAATCACCATTTATTTTTTTTAATTGTGATACATTTCATGTGATTGAGTGAAATACACACTTAGCTAATATAGAGTACATTCCAGACTATCATATATAACTTATATTCAATTTGGTATATTAACATTTTTGTATATAAGTAAGTGCGTTCACCTGTTCTTGGTCAAACTGTGATCATTACCCATTTGATTATGTTCAACTTTGCTATAGTTTGGAACGAGAATTGTCCTGTTTTTCATATTTACTTTAGTGTTTATATAATGACGACGAACTGAAAGAGATTCCTTACGAATAAACATTGACAAAGACCAACAAAGTTGGATACTATTTAATACTTGATCATATAATTATATATATATGAATTAGGTTTATCAAAGCATTTCAAAACAGGGAATTGATAGGCATAATATATACTTATACATACCAAAAGTCAGTATTTAATTTCTGTTCTTGGTCCAATATACACGTTTAGGATTTCGTCAATACGCATAATGTGATTCAAGACTGGATGCGGTAATTAATATCGTATTGTATAAGGAATGCTCCACAACACATGTTGGCATACAATGAACATTAATTACATTACATTCGATTTTTTTACTTTGTGCATCATAAACTTGATAAACGCAGAACTGTCTCTTTACATCAGTTCAAATGTAGGTAGCACGTTAACCTGGTTTGTTGTTTTCATCCCATCCCCTATAAAACCAAGGACTGAAACTGCGCTTTAAAAGAGCAATAAGAGTATTGTCTGTATATGTTATTTTAACTCTAGAATGTAACTCAAAAAGCGTATATTATAGAAAAACAAAAACCCACACAAACCAACGAATACATTCAGTTATTTCAGGTTATTTCGTTCATATTGAACATAATAATGTACATCAATATGTAAAAGTTTAAATTTTCGTTATTTCTCAAATATTTCCATTTTTTTCATGATTGATTGTGTAATCAACTTGTCTATTTCATGTGGCTGAAAGTTTGAAAATATTATCTCAGATTTGTCAACGTCAAATATATTTTGTCATCCACGTTAACTATTTTGTCCATTGCCGATTGATGAGTTCGAATATATATATACATATATACAAGGACAAATTATATACTGTAGAAAGTATTTTACCCCGCTCGCAGCTATGTTACTAAAACGCCCAGCAGTAAATAACTATGGAGATTAAATAATGGGATCCGTAAAGAACGATTTATTTTATCATAAACGTATTTAATGATAACCTAACTAATAGCACAATCGATATTTTTTGAAATCCCCCTATTTTCATGAAACCCTAATTAAGCATCAAAATGTAAATTTCATCGGAAGCAACAGGTGAGGCGACAGAACAAAAGGATGAATGTTGAGCATTATGCAAGAAACTGAAAGTGATAGTCTCGGAGTAAACAACATACAACTCGTTATACTGGTTCAGTGAACAACATGTAACTCGTTATACTGGTTGAATGGTGTCAACAATATACTTTGTTGTGGTCATCAAATCACCGCCAGGATGACAGAGAATTACTTAAATGCTGTTTGGAACAGTTCGTCATACTAATACAGAGTACTTCAAACGTATACGATAATGAGTGTTGCGTAGAGGAAAGGGGGTTGACACATAATTGAGGTCGAACTGCGGTCTTTTACTTATGTTTTGAAATAACTTATTGTCCCATACCCGCAATGATACAACATTTTTAGAATATATTTCCAATGATTGTGTGGTTTACTTTAGATCCTTTTGGGATATTCATTGTGTTTGCTTTGTTTGTTTTTAGCTGTTTCTGATAAAAGGAATCTATTTTTTTATTTTTATCTTATAGGTAATTAGTCTTACATAATTAATGTACACTGTATCATTTTTAGTAATTCTTGATCATTCAGTATGATCACAGTGGACGATGTTAACACAATGAATATCTATTTTGTTCCAAAAGAATGAACATGTAATGTATCCATTAAAGGTAAAACTCACATGTGTAAGACACATGCAGTGTAAGTAATTAAGTTAATTATATGAAGGAACTATGTAGTATATATAGTTGTATATTTTGTTAAAAGTGAAATGCACAAGTGTGAAACACATAAAGCGTAGTTAATCATATTAACGACCAGTGTAGTACATTGTATATTTAAAGCTGTCTTTGATACAAATGTTAACTTTCTTAGACGTTACATCAACAAACGTTAGATTCCTTTTATCGATAAATTGTCTTTAGTGTATTGAAACTGCATTGAAATGTATAATTTCAAATTCTATATCAATTTTTGATCTATTTACAAATTGACTTATTCTCATAAAAAATGTAATCACAAACTGTATAATATTACAGTTTGAACTTAAGAAAAAAGATAGAGGTGATGACATATTCATGTTTGGCTTGCTATGATTCTGTTACTCCATTCATGTTGAACATGTATGCCACAATATGGAAGAAACATTGCTTTATCATGTATTACGTACATAAAGTTGTGTGTACAGTATATTCTATTATTGATATTTTGTTTCACTTATATTATAAGAATATGTAATATGTGAAATCTTAGATTTCAGAACAGCAAATGTGTTTTGTCGCATTTTTGTGAAATCAGAAATAACATTTGATTGCGATCAGTATCGGTATGTAATTATGTTTAAAGTAGTATTTATAAATACGGACACAGCGTTTAAGTAAGCCTTATAATCAGCAGGCCCTTTGCTAAGTAATCGAGAATTTACGATGTATGTTAACAACATGTTGAATTAAGATGAATGAAAAACACTTGTTGGATTCAGATATATGACAAACATTTGATTGATTGCGATGAATGAAAACACTTGTTGGTTTAATATAGATTCAAACACTTATTTGATTTTGGTTTAAGATGTATGGTAAACACTTTATGTTGGATTACGCATAATTACAGAAGAGTTACTAATTATATATAGGAATTTTACTTGCCTGGTTACGATTTATCATAATAACTCTATCTTACTGGATATTTTTTGACAACATTTATCCTGTGCTTCAGATAGAATAAAATTAATGTGTTGATGATGTGGAATATTCAATGGATGACGAAGTTTGTCACTTTTTTAATTTCAATGCTTCATGTATTAGTATCTAATCTGCTTTGTAAGTCTTTGGCCATCATGTAAGCAATTTGCTTTATTTAGTAAAACGCTGATGGCTTTATTATGTTTTCGAGTTATTTTACTGGTAAATATACGCAATTATAACACAGAACGAAAACAACTCTTACACATAGGGCTGTTCTAATTTAAAATTACAATTAACGTTTCGGCATCGCTTAAGTTTTGAATGTCCTTTTAAAAGCATGTCCTCAAACACTCTTAACATCTCATCCTGCAGTCTACGACAGTCCTTTTCTTCTCTTCTTCTCAGGACCGCCAATCTACACGTTAACACACTTGTAACAAACCGATAAGTTCACCGCGTTACATCTTAATACCTCATTAGCATTCATGAATTCACCAAAATGATAAAACACAAAAATACCTAAATACGCCGTACAGCACTATACACATTGTCGTGTATTATAGTTCAAACAGTTGTATTAATCGGATCAGAGTTGTTTGTTTACAAAATAAGGTCAGACCTGGTAGTCTAGGTCTGCTTTCATACGCGTCTTTCCAGAACTCTCCAGATATAAACATTTGCAGGTGCGACAGTTTTTTTAAACGTTCCATTTACAAACAGACAAAATTATGCCTTATCTCTCACTTTATAGACGTTTCATTTACTTGGGTATGACTATCCATGGCGGCTTTCGTCGATGAAGCTATTCTGCCCGTTTGTTCCTAGTTTAATCGATTTTGAGTTCGGATTCGGGTTGTTTGACGCTTCGGCATGATCATTGGTTCGCCTATACGTTTCCGTATTTTTGGACTGTAGCGGTACCAAAGTACTTTTTATACGTGTTCAATACAAATAATCCGGCACAAAAACTGGTCACGTTGTACTTTTAGTACTGTTCAATGACCACGAGATAGAATAAATGATCACTTAGGAGAAATATATATTGAATGTTATCTCACTTTCTGATCAGAGTACAGGGAAATATTATATCCAGAATACTGAGAGTATTTCTATTTCATTTACCGAAAAAATGCTTGTTCGACAAACGTATTAGTGCTCAGAAACTGGACTCACAGTGCTACCGATCGGTATTACTGTATTAGGATGGTCTGTTGAGTTTTAACTTAACTCACAGTCTGACAATTCTGGCATATTTTATTTAAATGGAGATCATCTCCATAACACTTTATTGTATCTCTGGATAATATGATACTCACAACCAAAATAATAATTTGTCGCAATTCGACGTTGTATAGACATTGCTGTCAACAAGGATACCTTTTCGTTTCATTGTGACAGTAACCTGGCTTAAAGTTGTGACGTCGCAGTCGATAGGTTTCACTAAAATCTTGAGTAAAGATAACGACAATGTAAACCAAAGATAAGCAATAACGAATACCGAATCGTCACCAAAACCATAATACGAACTCACAATTATTTAAACCAGGGGCAAGATATAACAGAGGAATGGTAAGATGCAGGTTACAAAAGTTAAATAAATATATTCAAATGGTGCCATGTTGTTTGTTCAATTTCAAATTCTAAAGTTTTTGATAATTATATTATAATCAGAATCTTACATCTGATATCGTCCAAGTATTCTAGCGAAAACGGAAAAGTAAATGTACACAATCCTGAAAAAAGTGCTCATGTTTCAAACAAAACGCATGGGGGTTAATGCTGTACTACTGAACAAAAAACACAAATTCACTAGAAAACTTGTCTTTACATGTTATCAAGACTGTTTCGTAACTTCGCCAACACATCAATGTTCATTTTAATGACTTCAGTTTCCATTTAAGGTACTGATTTAATTTCTTATTTTCGGATTTCGGAACTCTCCTGTGTCGTTAAATAAGCACCATGGCAACAGTACCTTATGGAAATGAAAACAAATGCTAGTTGAAGTACATTGTTCAATTAACAATGTTTTGTAAACCAAGTTCCTGTCTGACATTGTTCGATGTAATCCAAAACGATATCATCAATAAAACCTAGCAAATCTAACATTAACATTGTAAACATAAAAAACAACTTGACCTGGCTCACGACCATGGTTGAATTGCAGTTAAGGTATCTGACATTTGAGTCAGATTTCTGAATTAAAAAAAAACAATGTTTTTCCTAATCTGTAAGATTTAGCGTTTCTATTCAGGAGCGTATATTACCATTAGGCCTGAGGACTGTAACAGAGCTCGGAACCTAAGGTATAGGTCACCGATGTATTGGCCCATGTTACATTATTAAATTCAGTTTATCACCAATAACTAGGGAACTGACCAAAAGCAGGTATGCGAATTCCTACTTCAAAACAATGGGCCTGCATTGTTCATCTGGTATTAATCTCACATTTGTACAGTTGTAGGATCGCACAATGTTACACGATGTGCGGTGGGCGCACGATGGGCGAACGGTGTATGCACGATGTGCGAACGATGCGATCCTGAGCGATTATTTCTAACTCACATGTGGGCGCACGATAAACTAACATTGTGCGATGACGATCGTGGTTGATGTAAATGTAGAAATGGCTTAACAATAAATACGGTTTCGCGCTAGTTGTTTTAAACATATCTCTATACTTTAACTATTTACATTAGCTCATAGTTCTATCTATATATTTCTTAAAATTAGTAATAGTCTTTCTGTGGTTTTTGATACAAACCAAATAGACAATTGTAAACTTTCAACACATATTGATAAGTTTTACCAAGTTATAAACTGCACCTGTACATAGACAATATATGTAGATGCCTCTGGCCAGGGACACTTACTACACTCGCCTAGGTGTGAAAACACAGGTAAAGTGTAACTAATTATTAGATTCCAGTTTGTTTTCATAACGGTCGCTCGGTAATGGCTGTCGTAGCGTATCGCCGCACACGGGACAGGGAAGAGTCTGGCATGTTATTTACCTATTCTGTCACCTGGTAGTTAAACCCGTACTTGGGTATCTCGTGATCACTGTAATACTGTTTACTGTATATTGTTAAATTGACATAATCCCAATAAATGTGATGCGAATTTAAATAGTTTTTGGACAAGAAGGTTCCATATGTTTTTCATTCCGTAATATGTATCGACCAATTGTACCAAATCGTGCGTGTGTGCGATTAGAATCGCACACATAAACGCATGATTTTTAGCTCGCCCCGTTGTGCGCACCATGGGCAAACGATGTGTGCATGATGTATGCAAAATGCACGCACGCAGTTGTTGGTTCGTTGTGCGATACCACAACTGTAACCTAAAAGTGGTCTAAAACCCTTGATGAAGTCTTTCAGAAGAATTCATTTGAAGGTTTTATCATATCTGATCTATGTGACCTTGAAAGTAAGTCAAAGTTGTTTTTTCCAAAACATTATTTCACTCCTTCCAAAGAAGTTACCAGAAACATATATGTCTCTAGGCTTTTTGAAACGTTAGAACTCGTTTTAGAGTTTTATTATAAATGATCCCTGTGACCTTGAAAGTAGGTAAATGAGATTATGTTTTTGCAAACTTTGTTCGCCTCTTTCCATGGATGTTACCAAGTTTTTTGAAGGACACAGGACGGACTAACGAACATTACACCATTGCATTAACTCAGCTGGTCATTTGGGCCAGGTGAGCTAAAAGATCTTTCTAAAAACTTGAAAAGATAAAATGAATGAGAGGACAAAATAAAGGGAAACGTACTGTCAAATTGCACCATCAATACTCATAAACTGGCCTGACCTTATGATAGAATAGTTCAATTTCAGTCTAAACTTGCTTACACAACCACAGAAAGAGACAACAATATGTGCATGTCAATCAAATCTGGGAGTTTTGCAACTTTTATCAAATTGTATGTATAATTTTTCGCATGCAGATGATTTATTTATTTTTCCTGTAAAATCATTTTTATGTGTTTTAAGGATAAAGTGTACAGTAAAAACCCCACTTACTCGAACTCATGGGGATCAAATCAATAGTTTAAGGAATGCATGGTATTCAAGTTATCCGGGGTTGATGGAATATGTTCGAACTTGGTTGGGACCAAATAAACTGTTCGACAAATGAGGGGTATTCTAGTAAACGGGTTCGAGTAAGTGGGGTTATACTGTACATTAAATGACCTCCAAAATGAATACATACTTTTGAACAGGCATAGCCTATTAATTAAACCTTGGATTAAAACTTAAAAGCTTTATACTTTTCATGGAATATTCATCCTAAAAATTTCTGCACTCTCTATCTAGATAGACATATTCTTCTCTCCATCTCTGAATGTCTTGATAAAATTGAAGGCTCTTTACATACATGTAGCACTTTGCAAATGACTCAAGTTCACCGCCACCTGTCCAATGTCTTTTATCAAAGCATTGGTAAACTTGACAGTCACTCCTCTGTAATCTTATTGCTTACAACGATTTTTGCAACTTTCATGCTGTTACATTTATTGAACCGTTATCACGTTTATTAGTTTTGAAATGAAATCTGTGTCCGAAGATGGGTCTATAATGAAGAAAATACTTACGAATATTTCACAGAGATATACTGTAAATATAAAAAAAACTTTCCATTTTGTTTAGGTTATCGTGGGATAACTACACTTGGACCACGGGTAAGCCGGTTGAGTATAATTTACTCGTTTTTCATTGTAGTTGTCCCCCGATAACCTAAACAAAATAGAAAGTTAATCCTTTAAAATAAGTAAAATAAGAGACCTTAACGGTCATCTAACCATGACAGAGAATGCTAGATATCTATTTCTCAATGGTACTTTCGTAAGAATATAAAGGGTTTTTAAAATTGTCATCATGGCAGACATATTGATTTCGAACCCTCCTATAGTTAACAACGTTCATTTAAGACCATCAAACGATCATTTCAGGCATGATTCAGTTCAATCGCACTGGTAGATCTTGAGAAGAAGTTTGAATGTGCTCTTTTTGAAATGGCGGACTGGGACACCATGCTTACGCAATCAAATCATAAATGGCCGCTGAGTCTGCATGTTGAAATATTGACTTGGCCGAAAGATAATAACATTTTGTCGGCTACCTTTCCTCAACGTGACAACCGATTTCAGCTCATTTTCATTGGCTTAACTTGAAAAGTTGAATGGCTGATTTTAAGATTGCAGCCATAGTGGACCTAATGTGTTTCGGATTGCAAACATTAACGAATGACAACTAGCGACACACGATGACTATAGGTCGTCCTGGCCTAAACATGGCTATTTTATGTCGTTAGTATATATGATTGTCTACTTGTGTATTATCTACATATCTATCTTTTTGAAATAAGATATTGTTCCTAACATTAGTAACCTTTGGAAAAATTCCACTTTTAACAAGAGCAGATCTATAACCTATAAAGTGAACTATTCATAGCGATAGAAATTGTGAAGATTGCACATTTTGTATGAAATTCACATTTTATATTCCACCTTTGTCAATTTTGTAACTTAATATAAAGTTTCAATACTCCATATCTACCAGTAAAAGTAAGAAAAATATAATACATACAAGTTAAATGATGTATATTTTGATTTATACATGGAATTTTTACATTGTAACAGCAAGTGGGGTTTGGAAATACATAGCTGAGAGTCTGTATCGTTCTGTTGCATCAAATATTGATCCTACCGTGATATACTAGTATCAAAATCAATGTCCTTCCGAGATATTTTACTGAATGCTTACTTTCTTCGCAATGTCATCAGATGAACATATAACATTGTACACAAATAAATATCAGTAGAATATAACTCAGGGGAATTAACTCCTACATCACTACAACCATTCCCACACACATACAAACGTGTGTATATGTATATACGTGTGTGTACTTTAACGTCTATTCAGGGGTCACATTCCGAAGTTCCGTCAAAACAATTTACTATTAATAGGTTTACTCTATATTGTACCCTACTACATGTATTCAGTACACCACGTAACTGTATAGCGGACAATATTTAAAAGACAACTCATTCAAAATGTTAAATGGAGCTTAACTGAATAACAATGCCGACCGTGGTTGTAATACAAATACATGATCGTGATAGTAAATGGTTCTTCAGGTGACTACTACGATGTTGTATCACAAAAGGGAATCAACTCAATTGATACTTGTGTAAATAAAGGTAACACATGTTGTCAATGAATCAACGGAAATTGTCTCTAATAACGTGAATGGTTCTTCAGTACATTTATTATTAGTATTTTTATCATAAGCACTGCAAATTTTATCATGTAACCCGCCCCCCCCCCCCCCCCCCCCCCATCCAAAAAAAACAAATGTATATATATAGCATTGAATTTGTCAAAGCTAAGCAGTGTTTATACGTGTGTGTACTTTAACGTCTATTCAGGGGTCACATTCCGATCGTCCGTCAAAACAATTTGCATTGTGTAGGTTTACTCTATATTGTAAGCTACTACTCATTAACCACAAACCTAATTACAGACAATATCTGAAAGACAACACATTAACCATCGTCAATGGAATCAACTGAATAACAATGCCGACCGTGGTTGTAATACAAAACAAATATGATCGTGCTCGTTAATAGTTCCTCAGGTGACTGCTCCAATCTTATCTTACAATAGAGATTTAACTACACTGATTCCTGTTTAATACGAACTAGAACTGCGAGTGAAATCATTTTTGCTTTGAATTCAGTTTTGACATTCACGTTTTTTAAATAGTGTGATTCAAGGGAATACATGTAGTTACTCCAAATTTACCGAGAATTTCTTCAAACGTGCATGAAATCAAATTTTACTTTATCCCAAGCTAGCGACTATGCGTTCAGGTAAACATGAATGCAACGTATAATTAAGACTCCATTGTTAAAGGCCAACACTCCCGATAAACTCAGCCAAGCGATATTAACTGTACATGTAATAGGTCTAATCTGTATAATCAGGACGAGAAGGCAGCACCATTACACCACACATATCATTACAAGTATACACTACACACATAAATGACTTTGACTATTACGACGTTAAACCACACAATTCCAAAATATAGAAAAGTTATACACAAAACAAACTGGTCTGGCTTTTATCGTACCCAGTATGATATTAACGTTCTGTCATATTAATCTAAGTGTATAAATAAAAGATTCATGGATAACTTCGTAATCATCAAAATAATAGTACACATACTTAATGTTTTGCTGTTCAATCAGTTTCCTTTTCAGATGAAAGTTATTTGAAGTTACACGTGATGAACACTATCATATAATTCTTCCATTTGTTTCTAAAGACAATGATTTCCACTAAAATGTTTGCCAGGTAGTGTTTTTGTGAGTTGTAAAATGTAACGGCTTTTGACAACGTTTTGACATCATTGCACCAACTATATTGCGATAGTCTGACAGACACATGTACGTGATATACTACCTTTTAACGCAAATTTTGTCGAAAAAGTTTTTGGTTCGTGTTTACTTCAGATATTTCATAGAAAAACATTTGAGTGCTCTAATTGAAAAATGAGAAGATCTCTTTAGATTGGACAGGTCGGAGAAATGCACTTAATACACCGACATGATCGACAAAACTCAACATGGTTTTCAATGGTAATTCAAGTCAGTACTCTGCTTCTATAGGTGAATCCCCGTCAAAGTCCATATCTCACAGTGGGACGGTATACGCTGGGCTGGGGCCTTGACGAGTGTTGCTTATTCTGATTGCATGTCAACCAACGGAGAGCAACAAAGCGTCAACTTAACTATAATCCGAATCAAAAATAAATTAAACTAGAGATAATGATATACAAAACGTACCCTTACGACATGGTACAGTCGCATGTATCATACATAGCGTACACAACATTGTACCTATAAGACATTCTATATACAGAATTGTACATGTACGATATTAAACATCTGCATGAACCATAGTGTACACAATAATGTACCTTTACGACATTTGATATTAACATGTATAATACATACTCGTTTCATATGGGTATAGCCAATGGTAAGGCAGGATTCAGTCATGTGATGTACTAATTACATGTATCATACATGGTGTACACAACATTGTATTCTTACGACATTTTACATAGACATGTATCATACATAGTGTACACAACATTGTATTCTTACGACATTTTACATAGACATGTATCATACATAGTGTACACAACATTGTATTCTTACGACATTTTACATAGACATGTATCATACATAGTGTACACAACATTGTATTCTTACGACATTTTACATAGACATGTATCATACATGGTGTACACAACATTGTATTCTTACGACATTTTATACTCACATGTATCATACATAGTGTACACAACATTGTACCCTTACGACATTTTACATACACATATATCATACACAGTGTACACAACAATGTATTCTTACGACATTTTATACTCACATGTATCATACATAGTGTACACAACATTGTACCCTTACGACATTTTATATTAACATGCATCATACATAGTGTACACAACATTGTACCCTTACGTCATTTTACATTCACATGTATCATAAATAGTGTACACAACATTGTACCCTTACGTCATTATACATTCACATGTATCATACATAGTGTACACAACATTGTACCCTTACGACATTTTATACTCACATGTATCATACACAGTGTACACAACATTGTACCCTTACGACATTTTATACTCACATGTATCATACACAGTGTACACAACATTGTACCCTTACGACATTTTATATTAACATGCATCATACATAGTGTACACAACATTGTACCCTTACGTCATTTTACATTCACATGTATCATAAATAGTGTACACAACATTGTACCCTTACGTCATTTTACATTCACATGTATCATAAATAGTGTACACAATGATGTACCTTTACGACATTTTATATTCACATGTATCATACATAGTGTACACAACATTGTACCCTTACGACATTTTATACTCACATGTATCATACACAGTATACACAACATTGTACCTTTAGACATTTTATATTAACATGTATCATACATAGTGTACACAACATTGTACCCTTACGACATTTTATACTCACATGTATCATACACAGTATACACAACATTGTACCCTTACGACATTTTATATTAACATGTATCATACATAGTGTACACAACATTGTATCTTTACGACATTTTATACTCACATGTATCATATACAGTGTACACAACATTGTACTCTTACGACATTTTATATTAACATGTATCATACATAGTGTACACAACATTGTACCCTTACGACATTTTATACTCACATGTATCATACACAGTGTACACAACATTGTACCCTTACGACATTTTATACTCACATGTATCATACACAGTGTACACAACATTGTACCCTTACGACATTTTATATCCACATGTATCATACATAGTTAATACCATAGTATGACTGTAGAGGCTTGTTTATGTTTACAATATATACAGGTACGATACATCTGTATATCACACTTACGTTATTAAATGTATGATTACAAAGAACTCGTAAACATATAAACACGCCATACTTAATGCATAATGTACGTTATTGTACCCACATATATATCATATAAAATATTACACAACAAAGAATCCGTTGGCTATTATACGTGCACAGACAACATATACAGACAAAACAATGTATTTTTAATTTGTGTTTGGTTTAAATCCACAAACGACCATTTGGTTAATATATACACAGTGTTATTTGTCAAACAGAGTACATTCACTCATTCTAAAAATAGCATTTGAGGTCTACACATATGTGTATGTACTGTATAGAAGGATAGGCACCGATCAAGACGTCAATTCTAATCGTAGGCAGGATAACCGAACTACTCTGTAGAGAAAGGCTGTTAAAATAAATCATGCACTGTAAATAAATCCTCGTGAGCAACAAGTATACCGCGAAATGAACGACGAATTATAATATATACAGTATATATGAATTATTACGAGGTGACTGTCAAAGCTAGGGTTGTACATTATGTCTGTGATATATAAAGTAAAATGCTTGTTTACACGTCCAGTGGGTCTCGATAGAAAAAATTAGATTTAATTGAATATAAGCAATAAAATCCGTTATCGAGGTAACAATGTGATTATGGGTGCCTTCATATTATCAAAAAAACAACATTTACCCCATATTGAGCAAAGTGAATGACTTCCATCATAACAACAACTGCAGGACAGTCCATTTTCTTAGATCCTGTGATCTTCCTTCGATTGGCTGCCATGATGTAGTCATGCTCAGCTACATTTTCGCCCTGTGAATAAATAGAATAGGATTTAAATTAAAAAGATATACAACTGCTAACCATAGGCATATCCCAAACATAACATGATGAATAACTCTTATAAGATATGTATAAGCACGTCATGTACATGCAGTCAGCTACAATTAAAATATCCATCTCTATATTTTTTCCATTTTACTGACAACTATTATTTAAATGTCAATTATGGGTTGACGTTGCTTTTCTGGTTTTGCTTTCAATCGATCATGTTGCACAGTTTTATTATTGTTTCTAAAACCAATAATTTTTCAAGTAAGTCTAAGGTTATTGATTTTGGTTTATGTATGCCAATGATTATTTATTGGTCTGGTGAGATGGACCTTGGCACTCCATCCTTCTTAGTCCCACGATCATGAACGGGCTGCCATCAGATTGAATCCTGCACGTTGTTCTGCACTTTGCTGTCACCTTTGAAACGGATGACATGGTCTGCCTTAGCGTGTTCTGAAATAACACAGAAAATACTATTTGCAAGTATTTTAATCATGGTAAAAATTATTAATGAACAAGAATTCTGAAGGATTCTGACTAGGCCTATCTGATTCCACCAGCAAACCAATATTAAGCATATCAGAGTCAGAACCCTTCTGACATATAAACAAAATGCATGTAACTGTTTCAATATGCACATTGTTTTCTTTTTCTATACACTTTAGATTGGAAAATACAAATATTACTAAAAGTTATTGCTATCAATATATGTACTGTCTCTTCGAGCTTAAACATGTGCACTAGCAATGTTTTTTAATCAACATATTACATCATATATCATACATTTATTAACAATTTTAAAAGATGAAGTTTGGTAAACTTGATCACATTCGCTTTATCTTTTGCACATTGTGTAATTCAAGTATTTGATATCATTACATGTCATCAATAAATACGAATGCACTAGTCTATACAGTGTGTTGTACGTGCGAAGCGATACATTAAGGCCTAGCTATATAAAAGGCCAAACTGTCAGTTTGGACCAGTTTAGTGCAATAATACTTACTGAGTTAAAATTTCCCAAATATTTTGCTTGACCTGGTGACGGTGTACGAGGTGCATGTTGCATAAGAGAACTCGCACAGCACGACGATTGCGTCCTCAACTTCGTACACCCAGCTTTGGAATCGATCTTTGCACTCTTCGTCAAAGTACTTCATCCAAGGAAACGCCTTGGGCTTCAAATGATCGTCAGTTAGTACTTCCATGATCCAGACGTTTAGTTGATGCTTAAAAAAATCAGGATATATATCTCACTTATATAAATAATTAGCTTGTTCCCTGCTGTTATCGCTGGTACACACTTGTACATCAGTTATCGGAATTTCCCTAAATCTATTTTCAATTTATCGACTTGCGCATGCGTTAAATATTTTTGGTAGCTCCCAGTTGTAAGCGACTCTATAATGGCGTCCTCCTGGGCGGTGTTCAGGAAGTAAAACACTTCATTCCGTAGAAAGTGAAGGTAATATGTAATTTTCTCTATTTCTGTTGCTTGATATTTGATATGTGCACATTTTAACAAATGGGAACGGTTTTTATTCACCCTTAAATCAGAACTTCAAAAGTTAGTTTCGTTATCAGTATTATTGAATAGCAGTTCTGTGTATTTTGAGCCGTGTCATAACAAATACTGCGACGTTATCAGTTACTCTTCGTGCCAACAACAACATTAAGATCATAAAGTAAGCTATTACAGTTACAGTTGTGTGCAACGAAAGGTTACACAATAAATGCATTCAGCATGCACTTCGTTTTGACTGTACGTAATCTTATAGTGCACCAGGCGCGACTCCGAGTTACCTACATGCTACATATTTTTATCACATAACTGGCCCGTTCAGTCTTGCCATGCGGCAATGTCATAAATATGATATTACACATGTGTAATAACACTATGATCACGTCATAATCAAGAGGTCTAAAGGGCCTGTATCGCTCTCATGGATTAGAGCAAATTGGACAAAAAATGCATGATAAGGGGTGTTGTTAACATACATAAAAGATACTGCAACGAGATAGGCATTGATGTAGAAATTTTCGATGATAATATTAATGTTAACAGAGCTTTTTGGCAAATTCTACGTTAAGATTATGAGAACGAGGGACGGGAATTCGAACACCAGGAAACTTGTGCATTTTTATTTACTGTTCCAAAAATACATTTAAATTAATGTTATTTTTTTGTTTCTATAATTGAGGGATTAGTTTCTTAAATACAGAGTCAGGTAATAAATAATTTGTTTCATTGGTGCTGGTGGAACAGTCAAATCACCGCCCCTCAGTAGCAGGGAAGACCTAGTTCCCTTGGTTTTCCCTGCTACCTCGGGTCAATGATTTGACCGTTCCCCCATAACCAATGAAACAATTGTCTTATACTGATTAATTTTATTCATAACAAGGGAAATTGATATTCTATAAGTATGTTATATTTCTCATGTTTGGTTTTGTTTTGTTCATGTTTTACGTCGTATTGACAACTATAGCCAACCAAGGGCGTGCCAGGTCTAAGTGGCGGAGAAAAGGCAGAGATTCCGTATACAAATAATTGACCTACGGCTAGTACCTCGGACTGCCCTACATAGGCCTAGAACCCACGACAGAGAGGGCTAGTAGTAGGATAATCTCGGACACCTTACAATGTAACTACTTAACGTGTAAATGAAATATTTTGATTCAATACACAGTACAATGATTTAATAAAATCAAAAGTTACATTCAAGCAGAATGTTTTTTTTTATATTTTTTTTATATATAACTGGGTTTTTCGTGAATATTAGTTTGATTCTGTAATTCATGATATGTGTATTACGTCATATGCGTTTTTTAGGTCTTCTAACAATTGCCTTAACTGCTATTGTACCATCTTAATTATATTTGTAATTTGTGATGTACTGTTATGCACTTTTATAAAACAAAATGATTTATTGATTGGTCATAAATGTGCTCAAATACGTCAGTTTTACATGTAAAATCTATATTAATTGATAATAATCCCCATCAGCGAAAATTATTTGTGTCACAGTCTGTAAAAGTGCATATTTTATTGTTTCTGAGAGTCAAATTATAAAATTTCCTTATTTACACTAAACGTTTATACGTATAAACTTATCATTAAGAATATATCAGTATTTTATGAATTTTGTTTTGTTATTTTCCAGGCACAGTTGACAGCTATCATTGTAAACCACGTGCCAGCTAAGACACAACGTCCTAAAGAGTGGCTCTCCCGGGTTGTCTTTTAAAATCTTCTCATCAGAAGTGATATCCACTAGAAGGCTAAGGTATGGAATATTGTTATTTCGTTCTTAATATAGAGGTAGGACGTAAGAATTGTACCTACTATCAACATCTCATGATTCGTATGAGGCGACTAAATTTGGGACATTTTGTTTTCACTTCAAACCCTGTCCTACATTTTACGTTTCAATATCTGTATTCATTCAATGTCATTTGTGAGTAAATGTGCGGAAATATGGTTGGACTCCTTTGATTGACATTTGAATAACTGGACAGAGGTCCATATCGATTTGTCATGCTTTTAATGTGTTCCCCAGCCGAAAATACCACTATTTAAATAAAATAGTTTGCCAAAATCTCTCAAGAAATAACCGTGATATGACCAGTGGGGCACGAATTTCACGCGAGAAATGTTTTTTATTTAGAACCTTACACTGTCATATAAAAATCGGTTTCTGCCTATACATATATGCACACAACTCTGTTTCACCCCAAGAAGTACAGATAATTCGTTTTTATGAACAACTTTAGGTGGAATATGAATTTTCAGTATACATTCACGTCCTTAAATTGTCTTTTTATATTACTAAACCCCAACTTTAGCATCAACTACACCACCATGGCGGTAACATCGTCATCTCGTTAGAACTCTGTATTCTTCAAACTCATTATATTTCTGCAAAACGCAAAAGACGCTTAACATACAACCGTGCAACATCTGGTAATCGTTCACAATATATATATATAGTATGGAATTACAAAATGTTGCCGCTACAATGTATATGATTGAAAGCTTTTTCGATTACATTAACAGCTAAATGATATACGTATACACACTGTTGTAAAGTATGATTCATGGGAGGTAACTCTACATCACATCGGAGATCAGTACATAAATCTGTGTGTTCCATGTGTATGCCTACAGCCATTCCTACACTCCGTTCAATATAACGAATGGGAACAACCTTACCCTTGACTATTTAAAAGGTGCCGCGTTTGATGAAAGAATAATTCGAAAGAGTTATTACATACTGAATGGTGTATTATGTCGGTGATTGCAAAGCTTAAACATGATAAAAATGTTCACCTTTGCTATTATCTTTCTAGTGTCAATGACGATTAATGCACAGGAATCGCCTTGGACACTCCGGGCTTCTACTCTTGAAAGTAGTTACCGGGTGCACATTTCTGGATTGACTTGCACGGATAACTTCCCACTGTTTACTTTGCTTTGTATCTTGCTAATCAAAAGTTAACACAAATGCCATTTTTCAATTTCATGCAAATTATCAAAACTGCAAGCTTTTAAATTATGAACATTTTTTAAAATCATTTATTAAAATTGATCCAGGGTAAAAGTAATGCTTTTTTGTGACGATTACATATCAATTATGGTATTAAATGACTAGTAGACTATCAAATATCTTAAGTAGATGTTACACAACGAGTGCATGTTGTATATGGTGTTTATTTCGCTCGAGTTATTACACTTTTTTAAGTTTTTCAATGGTAGCCCGATATTTGTTGTGAAAAACACCTACTTTCAGCGTCCCATGATCAAAACATTCAAAAACCTTTGTTCTGAAATATAAAAAGGCCTGCGATAGAGAAATTATATTTGGTTGGTAGTTTCCTTTGAAGAAATCCAAAAACGTTTGCAATTTGAAATGATCTTATAAGTATCTTCAAGATAATAGGGTTTTGATATGCATTTTATACCATTATTTTCGGCATACTGTATATTTTGCTAAATTTAAAAGGTGCTGCATGTGTGTATGTTACGCTAACTTTCTAAACCACAGTAAGATCTGGAGACATAATATTTAGCTGGAAGCTTATTTTGAAAGGGCAACACAAAGTTTGCTTATCAATCTGACTTGACCAACTTTCGTTTTAGATGCTTGATATGTAAAATAGGAGAAATGTTTTTTTTAAAGATCTTTCAAGGTCACAGGCAAGATATCTTTCAAAAAGTCAAACGACCTCTACTGAAAAGTGACAGTCATAGAAAAATACTGTTTTGATGTTAGCAACGAAGGTCATATTTCTTGAAAATATATATGAAATAATCTATAAAATCTGAAAATTATTTATGACTTGTAAGTCTTCCAACAAGGACCTATCATGTGAAGAGTAAAGGCAGTTAGTATTTTTACCCCCGCTAATGGCACATTTGAGCGTTTCAGGCCCCATGTACCTCTGTTTTAGCTCAACTGGCACGAACGTATGGTAGATTTCATTTCCCGTATTCCTGTTAAGAACTGGAAATCCTAGAACCATCACATTTGCAGAGTAGGTACCTGGAGCAGAGTGATATGAAGTTTCCTCTAAAAGATGACATTAACCTACTCTCAAGATCACAGTGGTTAACTATTTTAACAACAGATGATAATACTTGTCCAGTAGGTACATGTACCTAGGGCAGAATGATATAAGTTGCTAAAAATAAATGGCATTTCCCTACTTAAAAAGTCATAAGAGTCAGATATGTTAAAACTCACGGCAACAAACACCATCCAAAAAATCAAAACCTAGATGTCAAGACCAAAACTTGATTAAATCAATCAAATGTTCTTTATTATTCTTTATATTGGCCTCGTCTCTCTGCCTTAATAACGACATCTTCATTCAAAAATAAATGGTACATACTTTGTAAAAGTAAAACAAATCAAAATCAAACGAAATCCACAACATAAGCTGATATGAATGTAGGAAGATGTAGGGCGTATGGTTGAATTTCAGGTTGACAATAATTGAAGGAAAGCATTCCAATGGCAACAAACAGTGTCCCACTTATATCTTACCTTGAATAGCATTTTAAACTAAAATTCAAGGACACAACAGTCCCTTCTACAACAGCTGCTTACCTTGTAAAACTTGCATGATTACATGACTCGGGATTCGAACGTAGATTAATCACTACCCATTGTGTCATTTTAGGTAACATTTAAGTAAATCTCAACGTCCTGAAAGTGAAAATTTAGGCATCATTCTCAATCACAACATAGATTCATACTGATGATCATATCCAAGAACGTCCACCTACGTATCATACAAGACTACCGACTATTTTCCATTAGGCCAATATGGTAACCATCAAACGTTCATGTCTTAATCAACCTACATCTCTCGAACCCCTGTGTCGTAAGTTCATTCGTAAGCATATGTCACCAAACACGAAGGTTTCATTATGTACAACAAGCCATAGAATAATTAATTTACTGCGACATGTAAACTCCATAGGTTAGGAAACAGGGATGTTACTATTATAACAGGGAAGTTCACGATCGGAAAACAAAAATTGTTACAATTACATTGTATCTTATAGCTAATCAATAAGCTGACAATGTTGGTCAAAGTTAAGTAAATTCCAGCTAAGCAGATATTGTAGAAAAATAGGTTGTGTTCTTGATGCAGGAGAGTAAATACGATCAACTAGATAAACACACTTTTTGTTTATATAAAATACATCGACCCTATATCTGAAAGTGAAATTGATAGATTTGGCAAGGTTTCTGTTAACTATCCTGATACCATCATCCCCAAATTCAGCTCTATATGAAATCAAAAACAAATCAGCTTAAATAAGGACACTGAGTGGGGAATAACAACAAATTGCTGAAAATTGTTTCCCCAAACTCAACAAATATATTTTCAACAAGGAATTCAATTATTCGTACTTTAACTTCATCTGTTTATTGCATATTGGCCTTAATTGTTTTCTACCGAGCATCTTCAAAAATAGTTCACATAAAATATTTGTATCGCCGTCAACCTTTCTTTGAAATAGTTTCAAAATGAAAGATCAAAGACGTTATTTCAGCTGGGTATGAGATATGGTAGTGTACTGGATGAAAAAACATTGGGTAAGCAACAACATTTCCCCCAGCTTAATCATGCTTAGCATCATATCATCTGGATCCACACATAACATCATAAGCAAACAGTTATTTTGATAAGTTAATTTGTCTCATTCTGACTTAAAACATAGGTGAAACAAGCTTATAAACGACAACGGTTCTCACCAATATGAATTATTCCTTTTTCACCAACAAAACTTCTGGAATATATATTTTCTAAGTCCCAACGGCTTTTCGAAACACACGAGTGTCTTTCGGTATGGCTCAGGATTAAATATGTCATTTTAGTGTTTCGTTATATGCGCTTTCTTTTACAAATCGTTAAAAAAATATACTTTAATATGAAAAGTTATATTTAAATGTATCAACTAAAATTACTGATAATATTTTATTTAAGCGGTCGCCTACTTACTATTTTGAAATACACTACTAAGCTTACGGTAGAGCTAGTTTTACACAGCTCCCGCTTATAGCATTCCTGGAAGAACATCCTGGAAGGTCTATTTATATAGCTCTCAGCAGACCTCCGAAATACTACTCATTTTAAAAGCAATATCAGGACCGTTCTACTGAAGATATAAAAAACCCTAAAACACCGTTTTGTTCAGAGTTACCTGAACTACTTATGTTTTGAATCGCAATTTGTCAGGTTAAAGGGGCATCCCGGGGAAGTCTATAATGAAGTTCTTGTATGTACATGCTGTCTGCACTACCAGATACATTTTCCTGTTATTTCAATATTCAAAGTCCAATCAAAATGTGTTTATTAGCCACTTGCAAAATTGCATTCCTCGGGAAAGCCCGATAAAAATAGCACTGATCACGCGTCAGGTGACAGCGTTCTCGGTCAATTTGACGAAGGGGTCCAAGAGGGGACGCGTAATGTATATACATGTACGTCCGATGATGAACCAGACACAAAGTCCGTGTATAAATTTATTGAATCACATTTACGTTTAACAGTGTCATGTGGGTTTCCGATGATGACAACCATAGGGCAAACCTTAATTTCTGTAAAAAGTTATCTTCACGAATCCTCATTAAGAACCATTTCACAAAAGGTGTGCATGCATTGAAAAGTACAAAAATAAAATGAAATGATTCCGATTTTTTTTATACAACTCGATGTCTTAAAAGATTTTTTTCAGATTATCTATATATTCATCTAAAATCTATCCAACTTTCAGCGTCAACATACTTTAACACTTACAATTATATATGTATCACGGAAGTCCGTGCACTCATATGACGCACCGCGCACTAATCATGTAGAATACATGTATAATATATACAGTTACGTGCCATAAGTCTTTCAATTTTTTTTATTTTGCTATATATTCTTTGTATTTCCACCTTTTTTCAATGAATTTTCCTAACTTCGTTTATGGATGGATTTTAACAATTTTTTGTCATTTGGTACAGAAATATACAAGGTTTCCTATCATAATATTTATTAAATTTTCCGTTGTGTATTTATGGAGCTATACAGAATTATCTACACTGCTTATTTCCGTGTGACGCCATTTCTCTATATAACGTTACCAAAATGACGTCAAAATGGCGTCCCGAAAATTGGATGTTGTAAAAAAATAATGATTTCTCTAATTATACATAACGGAAAACAGTGAAAATATTATGAGATGAAACAGGAAACATTTCTCTATAAGTACACAAAATTTCATTAAAAATGATCCCGAAACGAAGTCAGGAAAATTCATTGAAAACAGTTTGAAATACAAAGAATATATAGCAAAATAAAAAAAATTGAAAGACTTTTGGCACGTAACTGTATATCAAATTTGGAACTTGTCGAGAAGATAATTGTCCAATACTTAATCCATTTATATCTGTTAGGATTCATTTTACTTTTTTATGTAAATTTAAAGGTTCGTTAACTTTTTTAACACAACTGCAGACATGGGACATACATGTATATGATTTTTTTTATGAATTAATGACTTCACCTATATAATGCATGTATTTTTATTCATATCAAATTTAATACCGGGGTCCAAACCCGATAATATTTGTATAATCCGTATTTTATAGATAAGGTATGACAAGAATTTTTTATCCGCACATGATGACATAAATTTATTCATATTGTCCAAATTGAATCTGTATACATTAAACTCAATCGCCCTATACCGGCGTTTTACAACGTAACACCCCAATACGGTTTTTCTTGTATGTGAAAAGGTCCTCTCTTCAGCAATATAATTCAATAATGCCGTTTTACTGGAATATTATAAAGGGAATATTACAATACACGCTTTCAAGTTTTACACACGCATTTCATGTAACAGAGGAATGAAAGAGTTATCCCTTGGGAGGCCCCATAACCAAATCAAAACTGTGTCACCGGCTATCCAGAAGAAAACTGTAACATGCAAACAATTGGGCTGTTAGTCTCTCCCTTGAATACTTCCCATCCCTCATTATGCTTCCGTAATATAATCCTTACGTTAAAGTTTGACCATTCGGCCACATTTCGCTTGGTAGTTACATGTAGGTCACGCGGATCGCCATTTTTTGTTTACCGATATAGCTTGTTATGCGCATGCGTTATCATATGTGATGCAAAAAAATTTACATGTCCAAATCTTTGATCAACGAATAGTGATTCCCTTTTTTAATTATTAATTAAATTTTTTGAGAACATATTTCAGCGTAAATCGCCCATTAATTTTCCACAAGAGTATACATTTAATTCATATATACAATAATTCTAAATAAGCATAAAAAAATATAGTTTTACCGTGATGCCTCTTTAAAGCGTTAATTTTCTAGGATGATTTAGACAGAAATATTTTGAATCTAACAGTTAAAATGCCGACATTGACCTCTTTAATCCCAAATGTATCTCTAACAAGATTTAAGTCCTGGGTATAACCGACACAATTTAAAAATTAAGGAGGTAGATCGAATCGGGTTTTACAAATGTGGATAACATTTAGGAGAATTGTCGGCCCGATTTTTTGCGGCACAAATCGCTGTTATGTCCGGTCAACTAGCTTTATGCTACCGTGGGAGAATGCCAAATAACATAAAATCGCGTATAATCTCGCAATCTTAGGAGGTGAAAGTAGCCTGAAGTATCAGACTTTATCATTCCATTACTAGCATGTCGTTATAAATGATTAACCTTTTACTTATCTCTGTTCTAGTACATTGTACTAGTATGTCGTTATAAAGCATTTACCGTGTACTTTTCCCTGTACTAGTATGTCGTTATAAAGGATTAACTGTTTACTTATCTCTGTTCTAGTACAGTGTACTAGTATGTCGTTATAAAGCATTAACCGTGTACTTTTTCCTGTACTAGTATGTCGTTATAAAGGATTAACCGTGAACTTCTCTCTGTTTTAGTACATGTATGTCGTTATAAAGGAATAACCGTGTACTTCTCTCTGTTCTAGTACATGTATGTCGTTATAAAGGATTAACGTGTTCTTCTCTCTATTCTACTATATGTATGTCGTAATAAAGGTTCAACCGTTTACTTCTCTCTGTTCTAGTACATGTATGTCGTTATAAAGAATTAACGGTGTTTTTCTCTCTGTTCTAGGGCATGTATGTCGTTATAAAGGATTAACGTTGGTCTTCTCTCTGTTCTAGGACATGTATGTCGTTATAAAGGATTAACCGTTTACTTCTCTCTGTTCTAGGGCATGTATGTCGTTATAAATGATAAACGGTGTTCTTCTCTCTGTTCTAGGACATGTATGTCGTTATAAAGGATTAACCGTTTACTTCTCTCTGTTCTAGTACATGTATGTCGTTATAAAGGATTAACGGTTTTCTTCTCTCTGTCCTATGGCATGTATGTCGTTATAAATGATAAACGGTGTTCTTCTCTCTGTTCTAGGACATGTATGTCGTTATAAAGGATTAACCGTTTACTTCTCTCTGTTCTAGTACATGTATGTCGTTATAAAGGATTAACCGTGTACTTCTCTCTGTTCTAGTACATGTATGTCGTTATAAAGGATTAACCGTTTACTTCTCTCTGTTCTAGTACATGTATGTCGTTATAAAGGATAAACCGTTTACTTCTATCTGTTCTAGTACATGAATGTCGTTATAAAGGATTAACAGTGTTCTTCTCTCTGTTTTAGGACATGTATGTCGTTATAAAGGATTAACCGTTTACTTCTCTCTGTTCTAGTACATGTATGTCGTTATAAAGGATTAACCGTGTACCTCTCTCTGTTCTAGTTCATGTATGTCGTTATAAAGGATTAACCTGTTCTTCTCTCTGTTCTACTATATGTATGTCGTAATAAAGGTTTAACCGTTTACTTCTCTCTGTTCTAGAACATGTATGTCGTTATAAATGATAAACGGTGTTCTTCTCTCTGTTCTAGGACATGTATGTCGTTATAAAGGATTAACCGTTAACTTCTCTCTGTTCTAGTACATGTATGTCGTTATAAATGATTAATAGTTTACCCCTCTTTGTACTAGTACATGCATGTCGTTATAAAGGATAAACCGTTTACAGTTGAGTGTAAGCTAACCTTTACACCCTAGTGCACTAGGAGTGCACTACGTTTAAACTAGTAGTGCACTACATTTAAACTACAGGTAAACTAGTAGTGCACTACGTCCAGCCAGGTGTGACCACAAAACCCCTACAGGTAATGGGAGTGTCCATACCTACCTGTATCCTTACCTGTACAGATGTAATATGACTTACCTGTACTTATATGTGATACTATTGAAGTCATTAGTTTGTTAGTACTTACTCATATAAGTACAAGAATGATAAATTCTGAGTTTTTGCCAGGTGATATTCATAATAATAACTTATGTTTTAAATTAATTCACTGCATGTCAAAATTTTAAATATAATGATAATTAAAATATATTAACTTATGATTCTTTTTAAAGAAGTAACAATGATTCTTTTTTATTTAAGTATTTTCATTCTACAATTAAGTTGAAAGGTATGTGTTAAAATAAGAAAAGGTATAATACATCAGGGACGTATATATGTGTCACATATACGTCCCTGAATACATGTATTATGTTGAAATTATAAAGTTAATCCTACTAAAAATATATACAGAAAATAAAGTTAACCACAGATTGTAATATAAAAAAATAGATATTAGAATAACATATTTTGTACTTAGTATAGTAGTTTCAATCACAAATTAGCATTTAGAAACTAGCTGGCAACTACCTACATGTACCAGCATTGGTATTTGGTTTCACTATACACTCATGTATGTACCATGCATACAAATGAAAGGTTATATAAACATCCAGTACTGTACCAAGAAAAGATTACTTTCATCAGAACATTTAAAGCCATTTCCTTCTTCATATCAGAATACCAATATATATCTACATGCAATCCAACTGACTCTAATCAATGTTATCATCGTTAAATAGGATCATCATTAATCAATTAACAGGGTCCTCAGGCCTTTAATCAGACTTGGCCAGTGATGGCCATGGGGAGTGGGAGGTGAACAATTCACACCTGGCTAACTATAGACAGCCTAGGGGGGTGTCCCCTTTATTCTGACCTCTGTGAGAATATGTGGCCCTGGCAGGTCAGGTACGTAATTATGCCTGGAGGGTTTAGGATTCTACCTAAGATCTATATCTGTCCTTTTTAGTTAGAGATTATATAAGTCATTAGGTTGATTTAAAAGTTCAATAAATGTGACTGGCATAGGCTTAACTTTGTTCTAATTTAGGCTAATATAACTAAAAATGGGAAATGCATCATTTTAAAATACTATTTAATCCTATTATACTGATAATTAGAAAAAAAATAAGTATAATGAATGTTAGGATTTTATTATCAAACTGTATGAAGCGACTGAGCCAGAGACATCCCTGATTACACCCAATATAAACTAGTCAATTTTTCATCATTAATTCATTTAACAAGTATATATATATATGTAAATATTAAAAAATCTAAATGTGTCATTGGATTGTATTCATTCAAGTGTCATAAGACACTTGGTATTTTAAGTTAATATTTAAGAAAACCACAATCTGGTAAAGGACTGATAAAGACTTACATTGTTATCCAATTAATTATTATTAATTTCAATGTTATTTTTTGTTCTATCAATGTATTATTGTATAATTAAATGTTTTGGTTGAAACAAAAAAATAGACTAAAGTCCTCAAGATATCCACTATTTATAGGGAAATATGTAAATATCTAGATATTTTCTCAATGATTTTTAATTTCATATAAACTTGATGAACCCCAGTAAAAGTTGAAATATGTATGATCATAATTAGAATCCTGGTCATCTCCAGCTGAGCCCTTTATTAATCAAATTGGTTTCAAATTTGACCAGTGATAGTCAGGTGACTAATTCACTCCTCAATTATATGTCACTGACAGGCGTATGTCAGCAGGTGTTCCTAGACAAGGTTGAGACAGGTCAGGTAATTGCCTGAGGCCTGAGGGTCAAATCAAAATATCTGTCGTGTACAATCTGACTAAATTTAAATTTATTGTTGGAATATTTTTTTTGTTAACTTCAACTTCTTATATTTATATCAACACTAGCTGTTGTATGTGGTGATATATATAAACATACATATCTTAATATAGAAAATTTAAAAATAAAGATTATCAAAAACTCTTCAGCGCGTTCATAAATATATAGATCTGTGGGATGAATGTATTTATTAAAAATATATATCTAGTTAAATTAAGTAAAAACAAGAATATTTATTTGTTATTTTTACAATAAGTTCTTACAATATTTAAAAATATACTTCTAAACAAATAATTATCAATAGATATTCCTTAAATGAATATAAAAACCCCGTTAATAGTGTATATTAAATGGAATATAAGGCATCAAAACTGCTAGATAAATGATAATTTTCTATTTTATTTATGTCCTGTATGCAAGAAAGTTTTGGAGAAAATTCTTACAGTAATTATCATAATTTCTAGTTTTTAAATTAAAGAAAAAATGTTGTTTGAGAAAAATAACCACATAAGATGCATATATGTGTATATACATTAAAGTTATAAATATTAACTAATGAAAAGGCCAGCTTCTAAGTACTAGCAGACGACGAAAGTGAGGTACAGGTAAAAATCACAGGTAGATGGATGGGACTGCCCATTTACCTGTAGGGTTATTTGACCTATATGGGGTTCAGGGTGTAGTGCACTACTAGTTTACCTGTAGTTTAAATGTAGTGCACTACTAGTTTAAACGTAGTGCACTACTAGTGCACTAGGTGTCAAGGTTAGCTTACACTCAACTGTACTTCTATCTGTTCTACTACATGAATGTCGTTATAAAGGATTAACAGTGTTCTTCTCTCTGTTTTAGGACATGTATGTCGTTATAAAGGATTAACCGTTTACTTCTCTCTGTTCTAATACATGTATGTCGTTATAAAGGATAAACCGTTTACTTCTCTCTGTTCTAGTACATGAATGTCGTTATAAAGGATTAACAGTGTTCTTCTCTCTGTTTTAGGACATGTATGTCGTTATAAATGATTAACCGTGTACTTATCTCTGTTCTAGTACATGTATGTCGTTATAAAGGATAAACCGTTTACTTCTCTCTGTTCTAGTACATGTATGTCGTTATAAATGATTAACCGTTTACCCTCTTTGTACTAGTACATGTATGTCGTTATAAAGGATAAACCTTTTACTTATCTCTGTTCTAGTACAGTGTACTAGTATGTCGTTATAAAGGATCAACCATGTACTTCTCTCTGTAATATATATCGTTATAAAGATTAACCGTTTACTTATCTCTGTACTAGTTTGTCGTTATAAAGGATTAATCGTGTTTTTCTCTCCGTTCTAGTAAGGTGTACATGTAAGTCGTTATACAGTTGTGGGATCGCAAGACGTTACACGATGTGCGGTTGGCGCACAATGGGCGAACGGTGTATGCACGATGTGCGAACGATGCGATCCTGGGCGATTATTTCTAACGCACATGTGGGCGCACGATTAACTAACATTGTGCGATGATGACGATCGTGGTTGATGTAAATTTAGAAATGGTTTAACAATATATACAGTTTCGCGCTAGTTGTTTTAAAGATATTTCTATATTTTAACTGTTTACATTAGCTGATAGTTATATCTATATATTTCTTAAAATTAGCAATAGTCTTTCTGTAGTATTTGAAACAAACCAAATAGACACATGTAAACTTTCAACACATATTGACAAGTTCTCATTCAAGTAAATATTGCCAGTTTTTACCAAGTTACACTGCACCTGTACATGAACAATATGTGTAGATGTCTCTGGCCCGGGGCACTTACAACACTCGCCTAGGTGTGAAAACACAGGTAAAGTGGTGGGGAGGGGAGGGGGTTTTCAAATAACTAATTATAAGAGTCCAGTTTGTTTTCATAACGGTCGCTTGGTAATGGCTGTCGTTGCGTATCGCTGCACGCAGGACAGGTAAAACTCTGGCATGTTACTTACCTATTCTGTTACCTGGTCAGGGGCGTAGCTGTCATATTAGGCTGCAGACAATTTGTTAGCTATAAATACTTCAAATTCAATTTTATTTCATTCCGAATGCAATAGCATATATGATTACAATACACATACATATTAAATCATATATAATTGTGCAAGATGTTGGAGACCGCAGCCAACACAATTCAAATTATATTTACAATAAAGCTCAACACGATAATATAGGTAATGGCTTTATCGTGAGAAAATTCGTATACAGATGAATACCAAACAGCATCCAAACATAAACATCAGTTTGAAACCACCTTCACTTAGACCGACAGTTTTTATGAAATCATGTCATGTAAGGTTTTAATGATAGATATCAGCTGCTGACGAACAAACTTATGGCACAGGGAAAGGAGAGGTGTAGGTTGATGTAGACTATTGGCAAATTTATGGTCGCCATCTTGGTTTCATGGGACATGATCTGTATGATGACGTAACACACATATGTGCTGCACCTTTTAAATTTAGTAATAGATACAGCATGCCCAAAAAATGAATTAAACTGCACCATACAGCTGTTTCGTCCTCCTAGGACTCTTCAGTTGAGTTCGAATTATGGTTTTGTTGATGTGTTGGTACTCTCTGGTTGTTTTTAGTATATCTGTATTAGATTTAATATAAAAAAGACCCTTTTATCATTCTAAGAGTAATAAAAGAAGGGCCAATTTATTCTACTTTTCGGTTTAAACAAAATGTCAGCAAATACAATTATTAATGAGCCCGGCCAAAATTCCTTAAGTTACATGTAAATATCTCCATAGGAAAGCATTACGGAAATTAAAGTTTAGGAACTTTCGTGAAACTAGGCCTGTTCGAATTATACAAAATTATGCATTAGAACACAAGCATAAATTCTTACTTCCTGAGTCCTGCACAGAACATATATATATATATACTTGTAAACAGAGACGTATCATATCAAAGATGGTTTTACTTGTAAATGTCTCTGGTTTTACTTACTGATGAGTTTATGACACAAGAAAGGTATGGATAATGATTTTGTTTCGATACATCATGGAAATAAAACATATCGTATTCCATTTTCGGGTTAATAATTTGTATAATGATAGGCCAGACAATGATGATTTAAACAAGTCCAAAACAATGGCACCATTTGTAGTCCAAATGTGAAGTACCCCCTCCCCAAAATTGAAAACGTCGCGGGGCTTGCACATCAAAAAACCTCCAGCTACGCCCCTGCTGGTAGCTAAACCCGCACTTGCTGTCTCATGGTCACTGTAATACTGTTTACTGTTTATTGTTAAATTGACATATTCCCAATAAATATGATGCGAATTTAAATAGTTTTTGGACAAGAGGGTTCCATATGTTTTTTATTCCGTAATATGTATCGACCAATTGTACCAAATCGTGCGTGTGTGCGATTCTAAATCGCACACGTAAACGCACGATCTTTAGATCGCCCAGTTGTGCGCACCATGGGCGAACGATGTGTGCACGATGTACTCTTTACTAGTACATGTATGTCGTTATAAAGGATTAACCGTGTACTTCTCTCTGTTCTAGTACATGCATGTCGTTATAAAGGATTAACCATGCTTTTCTCTCTGTTCTAACTTCTAGTACATGTATGTCGTTTTAAAAAAATAGCCATGTTCTTCCCTCTGTACCAGTTTGTCGCTATAAAGGATTAACGGTTTACCCCTCTCTATACTAGTACATGTATGTCGTTATAAAGGATTAACCGTTTAATTCTCTCTGTTCTAGAACATGTATGTCGTTATAAAGGATTAAGCTGTTCTTCTTTCTGTTCTTGTAGATGTATGTCGTTATAAAGGATTAACCGTTAACTTCTCTCTGTACTAGTACATGTATGTCGTTATAAAGGATTATTCGTGTACCTCTCTCTGTTCTAGTACATGTATGTCGTTATAAAGGATTAACCTGGGTTTTTTTCTGTTCTAGTAGATGTATGTCGTTATAAAGAATTAACCGTGTACTAATCTCTGTTCTAGGACATGTATGTCGTTATAAAGGATTAACCGTGTACCTCTCTCTGTTCTAGTACATGTATGTCGTTATAAAGGATTAATCTGGTTTTTTTTTCTGTTCTAGAAGATGTATGTCGTTATAAAGAATTAACCGTGTACTAATCTCTGTTCTAGGACATGTATGTCGTTATAAAGGATTAACCTGTTCTTTTTTCTGTTCTAGTACATGTATGTCGTTATAAAGGATTAACGGTGTTCTTTTGTCTGTTCTAGAACATGTATGTCGTTATAAAGGATTTACCGTTGACTTCTCTCTGTTCTAGTACAGTGTACATGTATGTCGTTATAAAGGATTAACGGTGTTCTTTTGTCTGTTCAAGGACATGTATGTCGTTATAAAGGATTAACCGTTTACTTATCTCTGTTATAGGATAGTGTACATGTATGTCATTATAAAGGATTAACCGTTTACTTCTCTCTGTTATAGGACAGTGTACATGTATGTCGTTATCAAGTATTAACTAAAACTGGACACTTCTCTTTACTTCTCTTTAACCGTATTTTACTTTTCGTTCCCAGAATCCTACATGTTTTCCATATACATTATGTATTTACAGGAATCAGGCACAATACACAATCGGAATCATAGTCATTCACAACAATTGAAAATTGCGTATATCGTGTTTTTACTTGGATGTAATTCAACATATACATGCATTCAATAATTCATTCATACATGTACAATGTACCAGGGTCACGTATCTACTGAAGCTCTGCAGACTTTGATATAGAGTTCGTTTCTGGGAGGAAGAAATAAACCAAGAGTTTCTTCGGAACAGGTGACCCGATTGATAGAAATATAACAAACAGTTAATTATATAAAGTCAAGATAGTTTGTTCTTGTTTGCGATAGTCAAATAGTATAATAATTAAATATATCGCATAATATTCAAATAATCGGCCTCAACGTTACCTGGGGCTTACAGCATGTAACACTCGGAGCTACTCATTTGGAGACTCGTCGGGGTTTCCCCAAGAATGTTGGGGGAAATCCCGGAACAACGTCACCCGAATTCGGGGAATCGATTAGGGCAAACTCGGCGCCCTATTTTTACACTAAAAATATGCATTCTTATACAACACACTGTATTTTATGTCATTTTGTATTCAGATGTATTGAATATCCTCGAAACTCTACTGTAACCGTTCGTCATTACACGCTAACAGAAACACTGTGTACATAATATTTTACACCATCGTACAGATATCAAACAACATGTAGAATCAACAGCAACAAAACATGGTTAATATTTTCTAAAGTCATCATTCATCCACAGGTACCAGTCAACGTGTACTGATTTTGTAAGTTGTCGTTCATTGTAAGGTTCCAATAAATAGTTCGTAAGTCATTGGACATTGAAGAGTAAGTCATCATGTATAAACAGTTATAAATAAAGTGTACTGTTTTAGTAAGTCATCGTACACTAACAAGTACAGTATCAATGCAAAGTAGACCTACTGTTTTTGTAAATTATCGTACATTGACAGATACCAAGCAAGGTGTACTGTTTTAGTAATCATCGTATATTGTCAGAAATCATTCAAAATAAACACCTGCTTTAACGTATACGTACACTAGTGTCTGTGTAGATGTACACATGTATAACATACAACGTATACGTACACTAGTGTTTGTGTACATGTACTCATGTATAACATTCAACGTATACGTACACTCTTGTCTGTGTACATGTACACATGTATAACATACAACGTATACGTGTACTAGTGTTTGTGTACATGTACACATGTATATCATACAACGTATACGTACACTAGTGTTTGTGTACATGTACACATGTATAACATACAACGTATGCGTACACTAGTGTTTGTGTACATGTACACATGTATATCATACAACGCATACGTACACTAGTGTTTGTGTACATGTACACATGTATAACATACAAAGTATACGTACACTAGTGTTTGTGTACATGTACACATGTATAGCATGCAACGTATACGTGTACTAGTCTTTGTGTACATGTACACATGTATAACATACAACGTATACGTGTACTAGTGTTTGTGTACATGTACACATGTATAACATACAACGTATACATACACTAGTGTTTATGTACATGTACACATGTATAACATGCAACGTATAAGTACACTAGTATTTGTGTACATGTACACATGTATAACATACAACGTATACATACACTAGTGTTTGGTGTTTGTGTACATGTACACATGTATCACATACAACGTATACGTACACTAGTGTTTGTGTACATGTACACATGTATCACATACAACGTATACGTGCACTAGTGTCTGTGTACATGTACACATGTACAACATACAACGTATACATACACTAGTATTTGTGTACATGTACACATGTATAACATACAACGTATACATACACTAGTGTTTGTGTACATGTACACATGTATATCATACAACGTATACGTACACTAGTGTTTGTGTACATGTACACATGTATAACATACAACTTATACGTACACTAGTGTCTGTGTACATGTACACATGTATAACATACAACGTATACGTACATTAGAGTTTGAGTACATGTACACATGTATAACATACAACGTATACGTACACTAGTGTTTGTGTTCATGTACACATATATGACATACAACGTATACGTGCACTAGTGTTTGTGTACATGGGCACATGTATATCATGCAACGTATACGTACACTAATGTCTGTGTACATGTACACATGTATATCATGCAACGTATACGTACACTAATGTCTGTGTACATGTACACATGTAATACATACAACGTATACGTACACTAGTGTTTGTGTACATATACACATGTATAACATACAACGTATACGTACACTAGTGTTTGTGTACATATACACATGTATAACAAACGACGTATACGTACACTAGTGTTTGTGTACATATACACATGTACAACATACAACGTATACGTACACTAGTGTTTGTGTACATGTACACATGTATAACATACAACGTATACGTGCACTGGTGTTTGTGTGCATATACACATGTATAACATACAACGTATACGTACACTAGTGTTTGTGTACATGTACACATGTATAACATACAACGTATACGTGCACTAGTGTTTGTGTACATGCACACATGTATAACATACAACTTATAAAACAAAGACAACACCTTTAAAGAGTGTAGCTTTAGTAAATCTTTAGTAAAACGCTTATTAATGAATTTTGTACCTGTACATCATTATGCATAATCGAACAGACACATTGATTGCAACTATATTTCCATATTTTAAATGTTTTCAAAACAAACTGCATTTTAAGCTCTATCAACTATATATATATATATATGTAAAAATAATAAACGACACGGACACATTACTTAGCTCTTTCACTCCATCGGTGGGAGCTCTTCAGTCTGAAGAGCTACCACCGATGGAGTGAAAGCGCTAAGTAATGTGTCCGTGACGTTTTTTTATTTTTACATATATTTTCTTTCGTAAGGACATTTCAATTTTATTATTTTATATATATAACAGGATACAACAGTATGCTAGTAAAACCGTTTTATGTGTATATATACTTCACAGTCATGCTATAGTTTTATTTGTTTAAAGTCAACATATCACATACATGTCCACTGTGTGTTTTATTTAATAGGTTACACCACCGCCTTATCGGCTGTGACACACACAGTGTCCTAGATAGTGACTCTACAATGGCGTCCCTTTAAGCGGTGACGAAGAAGGAAGGAAATTTCATCGATTAGAAAATCAAGGTAATTCACCATTGTCCAAGTGTATGTTCGTTGATTGATACACGATGTTTATATATTTCAGCTTTGTAACACTTTTTGTCTCTGAAATTCAATATATAATGATATAATTTTCAATATCTGTATAGCTTTCTAGTGTTAGTGTGTCTATAAAACTATGTTATAACAATACTATGAACATATAATAGTGTAAGGCCATCAATAAAAAACATCATAATTGATATCAACAAGAATATATACACTATAACTAAGACCAAGACCAACAACAAACAAAATAACATCACCACCAAAACGACAACAATCTCCACCACAAACCTACAAAAACCACTACTACCACCATCAAAAAAATACACTAATATCCCAACAACCAACACAACCATCACTTAAACTACCGCAAACACCTGCACCAACGCAACCACCAGTACCACCACCACCACAAACAGCAACACCAGTGCCAACATAATCACCACCTTCTACACCACCAGTGCCAACATAATCACCACCTTCTACACCGTCAGTGCCAACATAATCACCACCTTCTACACCACCAGCACCACCAGCACCACCACCAACAGCACCAGAAACATCACCAAATACAACATCCTTACCACAACAAAGCACATTACCAACACAACCACTACCACAAAGAGCACCACCACCATCACATCAAACACCGCAAACACCATCACCAGAAACAACATCAAATACATCAACACCGCAAACAGCACCAAATCAGCACCACCATTATCACCTCCTCCACCACCACAAAAACCACTACCACAAAAAGACCAAAAACATGATCACCACTACAATCATCACAACCACCAGCACAAACAACATAAAAAACATCATCATCACCATCACCAGAAACAACACCAAAACACCATCTTTAACCCCACCAAAACAGCAACAACACCACCAACAACATCATCACCACTACCACTACAACCGCATACAGCACCACCACCACCACCAAACAAGAACCATCACAATAATCACCACAACCCCAAACTCCAAACACCACAGCCATAATCAACCACCATCACCCCAAACCCCTATACCACCACCACTAAGACATCCACCTTCAAAAGGCATTTTCACAACCACCAACAACACCATCATAAACCCAACCGACATTACAATCAAAAACACCACCATAACCATACACAGCACCACAACAACCAAATACAGCAACAGCGGCACCACCAACACTACATGTACCACCACTACCACCACCAAAAATGCACCACCACTATCAACACCACTACCACCACAAACACAACCACCACCACTAAAACAGACCAAAAACACCATCACAACCACCACCACCACCACCACTACCACCACAAACACAACCACCACCACTAAAACAGACCAAAAACACCATCACAACCACCACCACCACTACCACCAACAAAATGCACCACCACTACAACCACCAAAAATGCTCTACCACCACCAAAAATGCACCACCATCACCACTACCACCAAAAATGCACCATCACCACACCACTACCACCACCAAAAATCCACCACTACCACCACAACTACCACCACCAAAATGCACCACTACCACCACCACCAGCAATACCACCAACAAAAATGCAACACCACTACTAAAACAGACAAATACAGCAACACCACAATTAACACCACTACCACCACAAACACGAACACAACCACTAAAATAGCCGCCGCCACTACCACCACCAACACCACTACCACCACCGAATCTTCGTCATCACCATCACCGCTTTCTCCACAACCACCACCACCACAAACATCACAATTGCATAGGTATACACCACCACTACCACCAAAACATCGACCACAATCACCACCACCACTACCACCAAAACATCGACCACAATCACCACCACCACTACCACTACCACCAAAACATCGACCACAATCACCACCACCACCACCACTACCACCAAAACATCGACCACAATCACCACCACCACAAACACCAAAACATCGACCACAATCACCACCACCACTACCACCAAAACATCGACCACAATCACCACCACCACAAACACCAAAACATCGACCACAATCACCACCAACACTACCACCAAAACATCGACCACAATCACCACCACCACAAACACCAAAACATCGACCACAATCACCACCACCACTACCACCAAAACATCGACCACAATCACCACCACCACAAACACCAAAACATCGACCACAATCACCACCACCACTACCACCAAAACATCGACCGCAATCACCACCACCACAATCACCACCACCACTACCACCAAAACATCGACCACAATCACCACCACCACTACCACCAAAACATCGACCACAATCACCACCACCACTACCACCAAAACATCGACCACAATCACCACCACCACCACCACTACCACCAAAACATCGACCACAATCACCACCACCACAAACACCAACACTGCAAACAACACCAAATACAGAACCACCAACACCACCACCATCACAACCACAACCACCACCATCAACGCAAACATCATCCGAAACAGCACCAAAACTACTATAAAAAAACACCAGCACAACAAACAACACCCAATATAACATTCTCACCAATACAGAAAGCATTACATAATACATTACAGATTACAGAATACATTACAGAATACAGAATACATTACAGATTACATTAAAAATTTCAGAATACAGAATACATTACAAAATACAAAATACATTACAGAATACACCACAGATAACATAAAACATTACAGAATACAGAATACATAACAGAATACAGAATACACTACAGAAAACATAATACATTACAGATTACAGAATACATTACAGAATACACTACAGATTACAGAATACATTACAGAATACAGAATACATTACAGAATACAGAATACACTACAGATAACATAATACATTACAGATTACAGAATACATTACAGATTACAGAATACATTACAGAATACACTACAGAATACAGAATACATTACAGAATACAGAATACACTACAGATAACATAATACATTACAGATAACATAATACATTACAGAATACAGAATACATTACAGAATGCAGAATACATTACAGAATACAGAATACATTACAGAATACAGAATACATTACAAAATACAGAATACACTACAGATAACATAATACATTACAGATAACATAATACATTACAGAATACAGAATACATTACAGAATGCAGAATACGTTACAGAATACAGAATACATTACAGAATACAGAATACATTACAAAATACAGAATACACTACAGATAACATAATACATTACAGATAGCAGAATACATTACAGAATACAGAATACATTACAGATTACAGAATACATTATAAAATACAGAATACACTACAGAATACAGAATACATTACAAAATACAGAATACACTACAGATCACATAATACATTACAGATAACAGAATACATTACAGATTACAGAATACATTACAGAATACAGAATACATTACAGAATACAGAATACATTACAGAATACAGAATACACTACAGATAACATAATACATTACAGATAACAGAATACATTACAGAATACAGAATACATTACAGAATACAGAATACATTACAAAATACAGAATACACTACAGATAACATAATACATTACAGATAACAGAATACCTTACAGAATACAGAATACATTACAGAATACAGATTACATTACAGATTACATTAAAAATTTCAGAATACAGAATACATTACAAAATACAAAATACATTACAGAATACACCACAGATAACATAAAACATTACAGAATACAGAATACATAACAGAATACAGAATACACTAAAGATAACATAATACATTACAGATTACAGAATACATTACAGAATACACTACAGATTACAGAATACATTACAAATACAGAATACATTACAGATAACATAATAAACTACAGATTACAGAATACATTACAGATAACAGAATACATAACAGAATACAGAATACATTACAAAATACATTACAGATTTACAGAATACATTACAGAATACAGAATACATTACAGATTACAGAATACATTACAGATTACAGAATACACTACAGAATACAGAATACATTACAGATAACATAATACACTACATATTACAGAATACACTACAGATTACAGAATACATTACAGATAACAGAATACATTACAGAATATATAATACATTACAGATAACAGAATACATTACAGATTACATAATACATTACAGAATACAGAATACATTACAGATTACAGAATAATTACAGATTACAGAATACATTACAGATTACAGAATACATTACAGAATACATAATACATAACAGATTACAGAATACATTACAAAATACAGAATACACTACATATAACAGAATACATTACAGATTACAGTGTACATTACAGAATATAGAATACCTTACAGATTACAGAATACATTACAGATTACAGAATACATTACAGATTACAGAATACATTACAAAATACAGAATACACTACATATAACAGAATACATAACAGATTACAGAATACATTACAGAATATAGAATACACTACAGATTACAGAATACATTACAGATAACATAATACATTACATAATACAGAATACATTACAGATTACATAATACATTACAGAATACAGAATACACTACAGATTACAGAATACATTACAGATAACAGAATACATTACAGAATACAGAATACATTACAGACAAATAAGGTAATTCACCATTGTGCAACAACGAGAAAATCAACACACACTCTCCACAAAAACACGTCCACCACCATCACGACAAATATCACAACCATCAACATCACCATCACTACCACCATCATCACCACAAACATCACAACCACCAACACCACCATAACTACCACCACCATCACTCCAACACCATCACTACCATCACCATCACTTCCAACACCATCACCACGAACATCACAACCATCAACATCACCACCACTACCACCACAATCACCAATAACATCACAACCATCAACATCACCATCACTACCACCACCATCACAACAAACATCACAACCTTCAACATCAACATCATTACCACCACAATCACAACAAATATCACAACCATCAACATCACCATCACTATCACCATCATCACTAATAACATCACAAACATCAAGAACACCTGCAATAACACCACAATCACCACAAACATCACAACCATCAACATCACAATCCCTTCCACAACAATCACTACCACCACCATCACTACCACCATCATCACTTCCACCACCATCGCAACAAACATAACAACCATCAACATCATCATCACTACCACCACCATCACCACAAACATCACAACCATCAAGATCACCATCACTACCACCACAATCACCAATAACATCACAACCATCAACATCACCATCACTACCACCACCATCAACCTAAACATCACAACCATCAACATCACCATCACTACCACCACCATCACAACAAACATAACAACCATCAACATCATCATCACTACCACCACCATCACCACAAACATCACAACCATCAAGATCACCATCACTACCACCACAATCACCAATAACATCACAACCATCAACATCACCATCACTACCACCATCATCACTTCCACCACCATCGCAACAAACATAACAACCATCAACATCATCATCACTACCACCACAATCACCAATAACATCACAACCATCAAGATCACCATCACTACCACCACAATCACCAATAACATCACTACAAACACCATCAACATCACCATCACTACCACCACCATCACCACATAATCAAAAGCATCAACATCACCATCACTACCACCACGATCACAACAAATATCACAACCATCAACATCACCATCACCATCACTACCACCACCATCACCACAAACATCACAACCATCAACATTACCATCACTACCACCACCATCACCACAAACAACACATCTATCAATATCACCATCACTACCGCCACCATCACCACAAACATCACAACAATCAAGATCACCATGACTACCAAAACCATCACCACAAACATCACAACCACTACCAACACAATCGCCACATGTATCACAACCATCAACATCACCATTACTACCACCACCATCAATACCAACACCATCATGACAAACACCAAAAACTTCAACATCACCATCACTACCACCACCATCACCACAAACATAACAACCATCAACATCACCATCACGACCACAACCATATCCAATAGCATCCCAACCATAAACATCAGCATCACTACCACAACCTTCACCACAAACATCACAACCACTACCAACACAATCACCACATGTATCACAACCATCAACATCACCATCACTACCACCACCATCACTACCACCAACATCAAAACCAACATCAAAACCATCAACATCAGCACAAATATCAAAACCATCAACATCACAATATCACCACCCTCACCACCAACAGCAAAACCATCAACATCGGCACAAATACTCAAAACCATCAACAACACAATACCACCACCATCACCACAAACATCACAACCATCAACATCACCATCACTACCACCACTATAACTACAAACATCAAAACCATCAACATCATCTTCACCACCACCACCATCACCACAAACATCTAAACCATCAACATCACCTTCACTTCCACCACCATCACCACATAATCAAAACCATCAACATCATCATCACTACCATCAGCATAACCACAAACATCAAAACCATCAACATCACCATCACTACCACCACCATCACCACAAACATCAAAACCATCAACATCACTACCACAACGATCACCACAAACATCACAAACTTCAACAACACCATCATTACCACCACCATAACAACAAATATCACAACCATCAATAACACCAACACCATCACTTCCACCACCATCACCACAAACATCACAACCATCAACATCACCATCATGACCGCCACAATCACCACAAACATCATAACCATCAACATCACCATCACTATCACCACACTCACCAAAAACATCACAACCATCAACATCACCATCACTACCACCACCATCACCACAAACATCACAACCATCAATATCACCAACACCATCACTTCCACCACCATCACCACAAACATCACAACCATCAACATCACCATCACGACCGCCACCACCACCACCACAAACATCATAACCATCAACATCACCATCACTACCACCACCATCAATACCAACACCATCATGACAAACACCAAAAACTTCAACATCACCATCACTACCACCACCATCACCACAAACATAACAACCATCAACATCACCATCACGACCACAACCATATCCAATAACATCCCAACCATCAACATCAGCATCACTACCACAACCATCACCACAAACATCACAACCAATACCAACACAATCACCACATGTATCACAACCATCAACATCACCATCACTTCCACCACCATCACTACCACCAACATCAAAACCAACATCAAAACCATCAACATCAGCACAAATATCAAAACCATCAACATCACAATATCACCACCATCACCACCAACGACAAAACCATCAACATCGGCACAAATACTCAAAACCATCAACAACACAATACCACCACCATCACCACAAACATCACAACCATCAACATCACCATCACTACCACCACTATAACTACAAACATCAAAACCATCAACATCATCTTCACCACCACCACCATCACCACATAATCAAAAGCATCAACATCACCATCACTACCACCACGATCGCCACAAACATTTCAACCATCAACATTACCATCACTACCACCACAATCACAACAAACATAAGGAAAATCAACATCACCATCACTACCACCACCATCACCACAAACATCACATCTATCAATATCACCATCACTACCACCACCTTCACCACAAACATCAAAATATTCAATATCACTATCACCACCATCACCATAAACATCACAACCATCAACATCGCCATCACTTCCACCAATATCACAAAAATCATCACAACTATAAACATTTTCATCACTACCACAAGTATCACTACCACATTCATCACTACCACCACCATCACCATAACAAACATCACAACCATCAACATCACCATTTCTACTACCACCATCACTACCACCACCATCACCACAAACATCACAACCATCAACATCACCATCACTACCTCCACTATAACCACAAACATCTAAACCATCAACATCACCTTCACTTCCACCCCTATCACCAAACAATCAAAACCATCAACATCACTATCACTACCACTACCATCACCAAAAACCTCACAACCATCAACATCACCATCACCATCACGACCGCCACCATCACCAAAAACATCACAACCATCAACATCACCATCACCATCACTACCACAACCATCACCACAGACTTCAGAACCATCATCATCACCATCACTACCACCATAATCACCACAAACATCACAACCTTCAACATCACCATCATTACCACCACCATCACAAAAAATATCACAAACATCAACATCACCATCACTACCACCACCATCACCAATAACATCTCAACCATCAATATCATCATCACTACCACAACCATCACCACAAACATCAAAATATTCAATATCACTATCACCACCATCAACATCGCCATCACTTCCACCAATATCACAAAAATCATCACAACTATACACATCTTCATCACTACCACAATCATCACTACCACATTCATCACTCCCACCACAATCAGAACAAACATAAAAACCATCAACATCACCATCACTACCACCAACATCACCACAAACATCACAACAATCAAGATCACCTTGACTACCACCACCATCACCAATAACATCACAACCATTAACATCACCATTACTATCACCACCATCTCTACCACCACCATCAACACAAACATCACAACCATCAACATCACCATTTCTACTACCACCATCACTACCACCACCATCACCACAAACATCACAACCATCAACATCACCATCACTACCTCTACTATAACTACAAACATCTAAACCATCAACATCACCTTCACTTCCACCACCATCACCACACAATCAAAACCATCAACATCACCATCACTACCACTAGCATAACCACAAACATCAAAACCATCAACATCACCATCACTACCACCACCATCATCACAAATATCACAACAATCAAGATCACCATGACTACCACCACCATCACCAATAACATCACAACCATTAACATCACCATTACTATCACCACCATCTCTACCACCACCATCAACAGAAACATCACAACCATCAACATCACCATTTCTACTACCACCATCACTACCACCACCATCACCACAAACATCACAACCATCAACATCACCATCACTACCTCCAATATAACCACAAACATCTAAACCATCAACATCACCATCACTACCTCCAATATAACCACAAACATCAAAACCATTAACATCACCATCACTACCACTAGCATAACCACAAACATCAAAACCATCAACATCACCATCCCTACCACCACCATCATCACAAATATCACAACAATCAAGATCACCATGACTACCACCACCATCACCAATAACATCACAACCATTAACATCACCATTACTATCACCACCATATCTAACACCACCATCAACACAAACATCACAACCATCAACATCACCATTTCTACTACCACCATCACTACCACCACCATCACCACAAACATCACAACCTTCAACATCACCAACACCATCACTTCCACCACCATCACCACAAACATCACAACCATCAACATCACCATCACGACCGCCACCATCACCACAAACATCATAACCATCAACATCACCATCACTATCACCACACTCACCAAAAACATCACAACCATCAACATCACCATCACTACCACCACCATCACCACAAACATCACAACCATCAACATCACCATCACGACCGCCACCATCACCACAAACATCACAACAATTAAGATTACCATGACTACCAAAACAATCATGACCACATCGTGACGACAAACATCACAACTATCAAAATCACCATCAGTTCCACCATCACCACCAACATCACAACAATCAACATCACCATCACTATCACCATACTCACCAAAAACATCACAACCATCAACATCACCATCACCATCACGACCGCCACCATCACCACAAACATCATAACCATCAACATCACCATCACTATCACCACACTCACCAAAAACATCACAACCATCAACATCACCATCACCATCACTACCACAACCATCACCACAAACTTCAGAACCATCATCATCACCATCACTATCAACACCATCACCATAAACATCAAAGCCATTAACATCACCATTACTACCACCACCAGCAGTACCACCACCATCAGCACAAACATAAAAACCGTCAAAATCACCATCACTACCACCATAATCACCACAAACATCACAACCTTCAACATCAACATCATTACCACCACCATCACAACAAATATCACAAACATCAACATCACCATCACGACCACCACCATCACGACAAACATCACAACCATCACGATCACCATCACTACCACCACCATCACCAATAACATCTCAACCATCAATATCAGCATCACTACCACAACCATCACCACAAACATCAAAATATTCAATATCACTATCACCACCATCACCATAAACATCACAACCATCAACATCGCCATCACTTCCACCAATATCACAAAAATCATCACAACTATAAACATCTTCATCACTACCACAATCATCACTACCACATTCATTACTACCACCACAATCAGAACAAACATAAAAACCATCAACATCACCATCACTACCACCACCATCACCACAAACATCACAACAATCAAGATCACCATGACTACCACCACCATCACCAATAACATCACAACCATTAACATCACCATTACTATCACCACCATCTCTACCACCACCATCAACACAAACATCACAACCATCAACATCACCATCACTACCTCCACTATAACCACAAACATCTAAACCATCAACATCACCTTCACTTCCACCACCATCACCACACAATCAAAACCATCAACATCACCATCACTACCACAAGCATAACCACAAACATCAAAACCATCAACATCACCATCACTACCACCACCATCACCACAAACATCACAACCTTCAACAACACCATCATTACCACCACCATCACCACAAACATCACAACCATCAACATCACCATCACGACCGCCACCATCACCACAAACATCATAACAATCAACATCACCATCACTCTCACCACACTCACCAAAAACATCACAACCATCAACATCACCATCACCATCACTACCACCACCATCACCACAAACATCACAACCATCAACATCACCATCACTACCACTAGCATAACCACAAACATCAAAACCATCAACATCACCATCACTACCACCACCATCACCACAAATATCACAACAATCCAGATCACCATGACTACCACCACCATCACCAATAACATCAAAACCATTAACATCACCATTCCTATCACCACCATCTCTACCACCACCATCAACACAAACATCACAACCATCAACATCACCATTTCTACTACCACCATCACTACTACCACCATCACCACAAACATCACAACCATCAACATCACCATCACGACCGCCACCATCACCACAAACATCACAACAATCAAGATCACCATGACTACCAAAACAATTATGACCACATCGTGACGACAAACATCACAACTATCAAAATCACCATCAGTTCCACCATCACCACCAACATCACAACAATCAACATCACCATCACTATCACCACACTCACCAAAAACATCACAACCATCAACATCACCATCACCATCACGACCGCCACCATCACCAAAAACATCACAACCATCAACATCACCATCACCATCACTACCACAACCATCACCACAAACTTCAGAACCATCATCATCACCATCACTATCACTACCATCACCATAAACATCACAACCATCAACATCACAACCAACACCATCATACCAAACATCAAAGCCATCAACATCACCATTACTACCACAACCAGCACTACCACCACCATCAGCACAAACATAAAAACCGTCAAAATCACCATCACTCCCACCATAATCACCACAAACATCACAACCCTTAACATCACCATCATTACCACCACCATCACAACAAATATCACAAACATCAACATCACCATCACTACCACCACCATCACCAAAAGCATCTCAACCATCAATATCAGCATCACTACCACAACCATCACCACAAACATCAAAATATTCAATATCACTATCACCACCATCACCATAAACATCATAACCATCAACATCGCCATCACTTCCACCAATATCACAAAAAATCATCACAACTATAAACATCTTCATCACTACCACAATCATCACTACCACATTCATTACTACCACCGTAATCAGAACAAACATAAAAGCCATCAACATCACCATCACTACCACCACCATCACCACAAACATCACAACAATCAAGATCACCATGACTACCACCACCATCACCAATAACATCACAACCATTAACATCACCATTACTATCACCACCATCTCTACCACCACCATCAACACAAACATCACAACCATCAACATCACCATTTCTACCACCACCATCACTACCACCACCATCACCACAAACATCACAACCATCAACATCACCATCACGACCGCCACCATCACCACAAACATCACAACAATCAAGATTACCATGACTACCAAAACAATCATGACCACATCGTGACGACAAACATCACAACTATCAAAATCACCATCAGTTCCACCATCACCACCAACATCACAACAATCAACATCACCATCACTATCACCATACTCACCAAAAACATCACAACCATCAACATCACCATCACGACCGCCACCATCACCACAAACATCATAACCATCAACATCACCATCACTATCACACACTCACCAAAAACATCACAACCATCAACATCACCATCACCATCACTACCACAACCATCACCACAAACTTCAGAACTATCATCATCACCATCACTATCAACACCATCACCATAAACATCACAACCATCAACATCACCATCACTACCACCACCATCACCACAAATATCACAACAATCAAGATCACCATGACTACCACATCACCAATAACATCAAAACCATTAACATCACCATTCCTATCACCACCATCTCTACCACCACCATCAACACAAACATCACAACCATCAACATCACCATTTCTACTACCACCATCACTACTACCACCATCACCACAAACATCACAACCATCAACATCACCATCACGACCGCCACCATCACCACAAACATCACAACAATCAAGATCACCATGACTACCAAAACAATTATGACCACATCGTGACGACAAACATCACAACTATCAAAATCACCATCAGTTCCACCATCACCACCAACATCACAACAATCAACATCACCATCACTATCACCACACTCACCAAAAACATCACAACCATCAACATCACCATCACCATCACGACCGCCACCATCACCAAAAACATCACAACCATCAACATCACCATCACCATCACTACCACAAACTTCAGAACCATCATCATCACCATCACTATCACTACCATCACCATAAACATCACAACCATCAACATCACAACCAACACCATCATACCAAACATCAAAGCCATCAACATCACCATTACTACCACAACCAGCACTACCACCACCATCAGCACAAACATAAAAACCGTCAAAATCACCATCACTCCCACCATAATCACCACAAACATCACAACCCTTAACATCACCATCATTACCACCACCATCACAACAAATATCACAAACATCAACATCACCATCACTACCACCACCATCACCAAAAGCATCTCAACCATCAATATCAGCATCACTACCACAACCATCACCACAAACATCAAAATATTCAATATCACTATCACCACCATCACCATAAACATCACAACCATCAACATCGCCATCACTTCCACCAATATCACAAAAAATCATCACAACTATAAACATCTTCATCACTACCACAATCATCACTACCACAATCATTACTACCACCGTAATCAGAACAAACATAAAAGCCATCAACATCACCATCACTACCACCACCATCACCACAAACATCACAACAATCAAGATCACCATGACTACCACCACCATCACCAATAACATCACAACCATTAACATCACCATTACTATCACCACCATCTCTACCACCACCATCAACACAAACATCACAACCATCAACATCACCATTTCTACCACCACCATCACTACCACCACCATCACCACAAACATCACAACCATCAACATCACCATCACGACCGCCACCATCACCACAAACATCACAACAATCAAGATTACCATGACTACCAAAACAATCATGACCACATCGTGACGACAAACATCACAACTATCAAAATCACCATCAGTTCCACCATCACCACCAACATCACAACAATCAACATCACCATCACTATCACCATACTCACCAAAAACATCACAACCATCAACATCACCATCACGACCGCCACCATCACCACAAACATCATAACCATCAACATCACCATCACTATCACCACACTCACCAAAAACATCACAACCATCAACATCACCATCACCATCACTACCACAACCATCACCACAAACTTCAGAACCATCATCATCACCATCACTATCAACACCATCACCATAAACATCACAACCATCAACATCACAACCAACACCATCATAACAAACATCAAAGCCATCAACATCACCATTACTACCACCACCAGCACTACCACCACCATCAGCACAAACATAAAAACCGTCAAAATCACCATCACTACCAACATAATCACCACAAACATCACAACCTTCAACATCAACATCATTACCACCACCATCACAACAAATATCACAAACATCAACATCACCATCACGACCACCACCATCACGACAAACATCACAACCATTACGATCACCATCACTACCACCACCATCACCAATAACATCACAACCATTAACATCACCATTACTATCACCACCATCTCTACCACCACCATCAACACAAACATCACAACCATCAACATCACCATTTCTACCACCACCATCACTACCACCACCATCACCACAAACATCACAACCATCAACATCACCATCACTACCTCCAATATAACCACAAACATCTAAAACATCAACATCACCTTCACTTCCACCACCATCACAACACAATCAAAACCATCAACATCACCATCACTACCACTAGCATAACCACAAACATCAAAACCATCAACATCACCATCACTACCACCACCATCACCACAAACATCACAACCTTCAACAACACCATCATTACCACCACCATCACCACAAACATCACAACCATCAACATCACCATCACGACCGCCACCATCACCACAAACATCATAACCAGCAACATCACTATCACCACACTCACCAAAAACATCACAACCATCAACATCACCATCACCATCACTACCACCACCATCACCACAAACATCACAACCATCAACATCACCATCACTACCACTAGCATAACCACAAACATCAAAACCATCAACATCACCATCACTACCACCACCATCACCACAAATATCACAACAATCAAGATCACCATGACTACCACCACCATCACCAATAACATCAAAACCATTAACATCACCATTCCTATCACCACCATCTCTACCACCACCATCAACACAAACATCACAATCATCAACATCACCATTTCTACTACCACCATCACTACTACCACCATCACCACAAACATCACAACCATCAACATCACCATCACTATCACCACACTCACCAAAAACATCACAACCATTAACATCACCATCACCATCACTACCACCACCATCACCACAAACATCACAACCATCAACATCACCATCACGACCGCCACCATCACCACAAACATCACAACAATCAAGATCACCATAACTACCAAAACAATCATGACCACATCGTGACGACAAACATCACAACTATCAAAATCACCATCAGTTCCACCATCACCAAAAACATCACAACCATCAACATCACCATCACCATCACGACCGCCACCATCACCACAAACATCATAACCATCAACATCACCATCACTATCACCACACTCACCAAAAACATCACAACCATCAACATCACCATCACCATCACTACCACAACCATCACCATAAACTTCAGAACCATCATCATCACCATCACTATCAACACAATCACCATAAACATCACAACCATCAACATCACAACCAACACCATCATAACAAACATCAAAGCCATCAACATCACCATTACTACCACCACCAGCACTACCACCACAATCAGCACAAACATAAAAACCGTCAAAATCACCATCACTACCACCATAATCACCACAAACATCACAACCTCCAACATCAACATCATTACCACCACCATCACAACAAATATCACAAACATCAACATCACCATCACGACCACCACCATCACGACAAACATCACAACCATTACGATCACCATCACTACCACCACTATCACCAATAACATCTCAACCATCAATATCAGCATCACTACCACAACCATCACCACAAACATCAAAATATTCAATATCACTATCACCACCATCACCATAAACATCACAACCATCAACATCACCATCACGACCGCCACCATCACCACAAACATCATAACCATCAACATCACCATCACTATCACCACACTCACCAAAAACATCACAACCATCAACATCACCATCACCATCACTACCACCACCATCACTACAAACATCACAACCATCAACATCACCAACAGGACCGCCACCATCACCACAAACATCACAACAATCAAGATCACCATTACTACCAAAACAATCATGACCACATCGTGACGACAAACATCACAACTTTCAAAATCACCATCAGTTCCATCATCACCACCAACATCACAACAATCAACATCACCATCACTATCACCACACTCACCAAAAACATCACAACCATCAACATCACCATCACCATCACGACCGCCACCATCATCAAAAACATCACAACCATCAACATCACCATCACTACCACAACCATTACCACAAACTTCAGAACCATCATCATCACCATCACTATCAACACCATCACCATAAACATCACAACCATCAACATCACAACCAACACCTTCATACCAAACATCAAAGCCATCAACATCACCATTACTACCTCAACCAGCACTACCACCACCATCAGCACAAACATAAAAAACGTCAAAATCACCATCACTACCACCATAATCACCACAAACATTACAACCTTCAACATCACCATCATTACCAAAACCATCACAACAAATATCACCAAAACAAACAAACATCAACATCACCATCACTACCACCACCATCACCAATAACATCTCAACCATCAATATCAGCATCACTACCACAACCATCACCACAAACATCAAAATATTCAATATCACTATCACCACCATCACCATAAACATCACAACCATCAACATCGCCATCACTTCCACCAATATCACAAAAATCATCACAACTATAAACATCTTCATCACTACCACAATCATCACTACAACATTCATCACTACCACCACAATCAGAACAAACATCAAAACCATCAACATCACCATCACTACCACCACCATCACCACAAACATCACAACAATCAAGATCACCATGACTACCACCACCATCACCAATAACATCACAACCATTAACATCACCATTACTATCACCACCATCTCTACCACCACCATCAACACAAACATCACAACCATCAACATCACCATTTCTACTACCACCATCACTGCCACCACCATCACCACAAACATCACAACCATCAACATCACCATCACTACCTCCACTATAACCACAAACATCTAAACCATCAACATCACCTTCACTTCCACCACCATCACCACACAATCAAAACCATTAACATCACCATCACTACCACTAGCATAACCACAAACATCAAAACCATCAACATCACCATCACTACCACCACCATCACAACAAATATCAAAACCATCAACATCACTACCACCACAACCTTCAACAACACCATCATTACCACCACCATAACAACAAATATCACAACCATCAACATCACCAACACCATCACTTCCACCACCATCACCACAAACATCACAACCATCAATATCACCAGCACCATCACTTCCACCACCATCACCACAAACATCACAACCATCAACATCACCATCACGACCGCCACCATCACCACAAACAGCATAACCATCAACATCACCATCACTATCACCACACTCACCAAAAACATCACAACCATCAACATCACCATCTCCATCACGACCGCCACCATCACCACAAACTTCAGAACCATCATCATCACCATCACTATCAACACCATCACCATAAACATCACAATCATCAACATCACAACCAACACCATCATAACAAACATCAAAGCCATCAGCATCACCATTGCTACCACCACCAGCACTACCACCACCATCAGCACAAACATAAAAACCGTCAAAATCCCCATCACTACCACCATAATCACCACAAACATCACAACCTTCAACATCACTATCATTACCACCACCATCACAACAAATATCACAAACATCAACATCACCATCACTACCACCACCATCATGACAAACATCACGATCACTATCACTACCACCACCATCACCAATAACATCTCAACCATCAATATCAGCATCACTACCACAACCATCACCACAAACATCACCACCACTACCAACACAATCACCACATGTATCACAACCATCAACATCACCATCACTACCACCACCATCACTACCACCACCATAACCACCAACATCAAAACCATCAACATCAGCACAAATATCAAAACCATCAACATCACAATTTAACCACCATCACCACCAACAGCAAAACCATCAACATTGGCACAAATACTCAAAACCATCAACAACACAATACCATTACCATCACCATAAACATCACAACCATCAACATCACCATCACTACCACCACTATAACTACAAAAATCAAAACCATCAACATCACCATCATTACCACCACAATCACAAAAAATATCACAACCATCAACATCACCATCACTACCACCACCATCACCACAAACATCACAACCATCAACATTACCATCACTACCACCACCATCACCACAAACATCAGGACCATCAACATCACCATCATTACCATCACCATCACCACAAACATCACATCTATCAATATCACCATCACTACCACCATCTTCATCACAAACATCAAAATATTCAATATCACTATCATCACCATCACCATAAACATCACAACCATCAACATCGCCATCACTTCCACCAATATCACAAAAATCATCACAACTATTAACATCTTCATCACTACCACAATCATCACTACCACGTTCATCAATACCACCACAATCAAAACAAACATAAAAACCATCAACATCACCATCACTACCACCACTATAACCACAAACATCACAACCATCAACATCACGATCACTACCACCACAATCATTACCACCACCATTAATACTACCACCATCAACCCAAACATCATAACGATCAACATCACCATCAATACCAACACCATCCCTACAAACATCACAACCTTCAACAACATCATCACTACCACCACCATCAACACAAACATCACAACCATTACATCACCATCACTACATACAACATCACCACAAACATGATAACCATAAATATCAACATCAGAACCATCAACTCACCATCAGTATCACCAAAAACATCAACATCACTACCATCACCATCACAACAATTATCAAAACCATCAACATCACCATCTTTATCACCACAAATATCACAACCTTCAACATCACCATCACTATCACCATCACTACCACCACTACCACCACTATCACCATAACTACCACCACCATTTGCCACTATCACTACCACCACCATCACCACAAACATCACAACCATCAACATCACCATCAGTACCACCACCATCACCAATAACATCACAATCATCACGATCATCATAACATCCACTACCATCACCAGAAACATCACAACCATCAACATCACCATCACTGTCACCACCATCACGACCACCATCATAACCACAAACATCAAAACCATCAACATTGCTATCACGCCCATCACCATCACGACAAACATCATAACCATCAACATCACCATCACTACCACCACCATCACCAAAAACATCACAACAATCAATATCACCATCACTACCATCACCATCACTAAAACCATCATCACAACAAACATCAAAACCATCAACATCACCATCACTACCACCACCATCACCACCAACATCAAAACCATTAACATCATTACCATTAACATCACCATCACTGTCACCACCATAACCACAAACATCAAAACCATCAACATCGCTATCACGACCACCACCATCACGACAAACATCATAACCATCAACATCACCATCACTACCACCACCATCACCAAAAACATCACAACAATCAATATCACCATCACTACCATCACCATCACTACAACCACCATCACAACTAACATCAGGACTATCAACATCATCATCACTATCAACACAAGCATCAACATCACCATTACTGCCACCACCACCACCTCAAACAAAAACATCACAACAATTAACATCACCATCACTACCACCACCATCACGACAAACATCACAACCATCATCATCAATATCACTACCACCACCATCATGACCACCATCATTACTTCCACCACCATCACCACAAACATCACAACCATAAACATCATCATCACTACCACCACCATCACCAAAAATACCACAACCATCAACATCACCATCACTACCACCACCATCACCAAAAACATCAAAACTATAACATCATCATCACTACCACCCCCATCACAAAAAATACCACAACCATCAACATCACCATCACTACCACCACCATCACCACAAATATCACAACCATCAGCATCACCATCACTACCACCACCATCACGACAAACATCGTAACCATTATCATCACCAACACTACCACCACCATCATGACCACCATATTTAATTCCACCACCATCACCACAAACATCCCAACCATCAACATCACCATCAATACCACCACAATCACCACAAACATCACAACCATCAACATCACAACCACTACTACCACCATCACCACAAACATCACAACCATCAACATTACCAAAACTACCATCACCATCAACACAAACTTCATGACCATCAATATCGCCATCACTATCACCACCATCACCGATAACATCAGAACCATCAACATCACAATCACTACCACCACCATCACAAAAAAACATCACAACCTTCAACATCACCATCACTACCACCACCATCAACAATAACATCTCAACAATCAACATCAGCATCACTATCACAACCATCACCACAAACATCAGAACCATCAACATCACTACCAAAACTATCATAACAAACACCACAACCTTCAACATTACCATCACTACCACCACCATCACCACAAACATCAAAACCATTAACGTCACCATCACTACCACAACCATCACCACATATATTACAACCATCAACATCACCATCACTACCGCCACCAGCTCTACCACCACCACCACCACAAACATCAAAACCTTCAACATCATCATCACTACCACCACCATCACCAAAAACATCACAACCATCAACATCACCATCACTATCAACACCATCACCATAAACATCACAACCATCAACATCACTACCAACACCATCATAACAAACATCAAAGCCATTAACATCACCATTACTACCACCACCATCACTACCACCACCATCACCACAAACATCGAAACCATCAACATCACCTTCACTTCCACTACCATCACCACACAATCAAAACCACCAACGACCGCCACCATCACCACAAACATCATAACCATCAACATCACCATCACTACCACCAGCATAACCACAAACATCAAAACCATCAACATCACCATCACTAACACCACCATCACCACAAATATCAAAACCATCAACATCACTACCACAACGATCACCACAAACATCACAACCTTCAACAACACCATCATTACCACCACCATAACAACAAAATTAATATCACAACCATCAACATCACCAACACCATCACTTCCACCACCATCACCACAAACATCACAACCATCAACATCACCATCACGACCGCCACCATCACCACAAACATCATAACCATCAGCATCACCATCACTATCACCACACTCATCAAAAACATCACAACCATCAACATCACCATCACCATCACTACCACCACCATCACCACAAAAATCACAACCATCAACATCACCATCACGACCGCCACCATCACCACAAACATCACAACAATCAAGATCACCATGACTACCAAAACTATCATGACCACATCGTGACGACAAACATCACAACTAACAACATCACCATCAGTTCTACCATCACCACCAACATCACAACAATCAACACCATCATCACTACCACAACCATCACCACAAACTTCAGAACCATCATCATCACCATCACTATCAACACCATCACCATAAACATCACAACCATCAACATCACTACCAACACCATCATAACAAACATCAAAGCCATCAACATCACCATTACTACCACCACCATCATTACCATCACCATCACAACAAATATCACGACCATCAACATCACCATGACTACCACCACCATCACCAATAACATCACAACCATCAACATCGCCATCACTTCCACCAATATAAAAAAAATCATCACAACTATAAACATCTTCATCATTACCACAATCATCACTACCACATTCATCAATACCACCACAATCACAACAAACATAAAAACCATCAAAATCACCATCACTACAATCACCATCAACAAAAACATCACAATCATCAACATCACCATGACTACCACCACCATCACCAATAACATCACAACCATCAACATCACCATTACTTTCACCACCATCACAACCACCACCATCAAAACAAACATCACAACCATCAACATCACCATTTCTACTACCATCATCACCACAAACATCACAACCATCAACATCACCATTACTACCACCACCATCACCACATAATCAAAGCCATCAACATCACCATCACTATCACCACTATCACCAAAATCATAACAACCATCAACATAACCATCACTACCACCACAAACACCACAAACATCAAGATAATCAATATCACTATCACCACCATCACCATAAACATCACAACAATAGAGATCACCATGACTACCACCACCATCACCAATAACATCACAACCATCAACATCACCATTACTTTCACCACCATCACTACCACCACCATCAACACAAACATCACAACCTTCAACATCACGATCACTACCACCACAATCACTATCACCACCATTAATACTACCACCATCACCCCAAACATCACAACCATCAACATCGCCATCACTTCCACCAATATCAAAAAAATCATCACAGCTATAAACATCTTCATCACTACCACAATCATCACTACCACATTCATCACTACCACCACAATCACGACAAACATAAAAACCATCAATATCACTACAACCACCATCCACACAAACATCACAACCATCAACATCACCATTACTTTCACCACCATCACTACCACCACCATCAACACAAACATCACAACCATCAACATCACCATTTCTACTACCACCATCACCACAAACATCACAACCATCAACATCACCATCACTACATCCACTATAACCACAAATATCAAAACCATCAACATCACCTTCACTACCACCACCATCACCACATAATCAAAACCATAGCATCACCTTCACTATCACCGCCATCACCAAAATCATCACAACCTTCAACATCACCATCACTACAACCACCATCACTACCACCGCTACCACCACAAACATAACAACAATCAATATCACCATCACTACCACCACTATCACCAATAACATTACAACCATCAACATCACCATTACTATCACCACCATCAACTCAAAAACCATCATCAACGCAAACATCACAACCATCAACATCACCATTACTACCACCACCATCACTACCACCACCATCAACACTAACCTCAAAACCATGAACACCTCCATCACTACCACCACCATAAATGCCACCACCATAACCACAAATATCATAACTATCAACATCACCATCACTACCATCACCATAAACATCACAACCATCAACATCACCATCACTACCACCACCATCAACACAAACATCACAACCATCAACATCAACATCACGAACACCTCCATCACGACAAACATCACAACCATTAACATCACCATCACGACCACCACCACCATCACAATAAACATCACAACCATCAACATCACCATCAATACCACCACCTTCACCACAAACATCAAAACCATTAACATCACCATAACTATTGCCACTATCACTACCACCACCATTAACATCAACATCACTTCCACCACCATCATCACAAACATCACAACCATCAACATCATCATCACTACCACCACCATCACGACAAAAATCACAACTATCATCATAACCAACACTACCACCACCATCACTACCACCAACATCATCACAAGCATCATAACCATCAACATCACCATCACTACCACCACCATCAACACAAACATCATGACCATCAATATCACCATCACTATCACCACCATCACCAATAACATCACAACCACAACGATCACCATCACTACCAACACCATCATAACAAACATCACAACCTTCAACATAACCATCACTACCACCACCATCACAACAGATATTACAACCATCAACATCACCATCGCTACCACCACCATGACTACAACCACCATATCCATCAATTTCAAAACCATCAACATCACCACATATATCAAAACTGTCAACATCACCATCACTACCACCACTAGCTCTACCACCACCATCACCGCAAACATCAAAACCATCAACATCACCATCACTACCACCACCATAACTACTATCACCATAACCACAAACATCATAACTATCAACATCACCATCACTATCATCACCATAAACATCACAATCATCAACATCACAATCACTACCACCACCATCACCGCAATTATCATAACCATCAACATCGCCATCACTACCACCACCATCACTAACACCAATATCACCAAAAATATCACAACCATCAACATCCCCATCACTACCATCACCATCACTACAATCATCATCACAACTAACATCAGGACCACCATCATCAACACAAACATCACAACCATCAACATCAACATCACTACCACCACCATCACTATAAACCTCACAACCATCAACATCACCATCACTACCATCACCATCACTACAATCATCATCACAACTAACATCAGGACCATCAACATCACCATCATTATCACCACAAGCATCAACATCACCATCACTACCACCACAAACATAGCAACCATCAACATCACCATCACTACCACCACAAACATAGCAACCATCAATATCACCATCACTACCACCACAAACATAGCAACCTTCAACATCACCATCACTACAACCACCATCACTACCACCACAAATATAACAACAATCAATATCACCATCACTATCACCAATAACATTACAACCATCAACATCACCATTACTATCAACACCATCAACTCAAAAACCACCATCAACGCAAACATCACAACCATCAACATCACCATTACTACCACCACCATCACTACCATCACCATCAACACAAACATCACAACCATCAGCATCACCATTACTACCACCACCATCACTACCACCCCATAACCACAAACATCATAACTATTAATATCACCATCACTACCACTACCATCGCCACAAACAAAAATATCACAACAATCAAGATCACAATCACTACCACCACCATCACTACAATCAATATCACCACAAACATAATAACCATCATAATCATCATCACTACCACCATCATCACCACAAACATCACAACCATCAACATCAACATCACTATCACCACTATCACTACTACCACAAACACAACAAACATCACACTCATTACATCACCATTACTACCACCACCATCAACACAAACATAATTACCATCAATATCACCATCAGAGTAACCATCAGAACCATCAACATCACCTTCAGTATCACCACAAACATCAACATCACTACCTCCACCATCACCACAAATATCACAATCATCAACATCACCATCAAACTACCACCACCATCACCACAAAAAATACAACCATCAACATCACCATCACTACCACCACTCTCACTACCACCACCACCATTACCACCAACATCACCACCATCACCACAAACATCGAAACAATCATCGCAAACATTACTACCACCAACATCACCATCACTACCACCACCATTTATACCACCACCATCACAAAACATCATTACCATTTTCATCATCAACACTATCACCACCATCACTAAGACCACCACCATCACCATAAATATTACAATAATCACCATCACCATCACAACCACCACCATCATCACAAACATCACAACCATCAACATCACCATCATCACAAACATCACAACCATCAACATCACCATCACTTCCACCACCATCATCACGAACATCATAACCATTAATATCACCATCACTACCACCACCATCACCACAATCATCACAACCATTAACATCACCATCACTTCCACCACCATCACCACAAACATCACAATCATCAACATCAACATCACTGCCACAACTATCACAACAAAAATCACAACAATCAACGTGAATCACCATCACTACCACCACCATCACCACAACCACCATCACCACAAAGATCACAACAACCAACAACATCATCACTACCATCATCACCAACAACATCCCAACCATCAACATCACCATCACTACCACCACCATCAATACCACAATCACCACAAAGATCACAACAACCAACAACATCATCACTACCATCAACATCACCAACACTACAAACATCATAATCATGAACATCACCATCACTACCACTACCCTCGCCACAAATATCACAACCATCAACATCACCATCACTACCACCACCATCATGACAAACATCACAACCATCATCATCACCATCACTACCACCCCTATCACTACCACCATCATCACTTCCACCACCATCACCACAAACATCACAACCATCAACATCATCATTACTACTATCACCATCACCACAAACATCACAACCATCACTATCACCACCACCACCACCACCACCACCAAAAAAGGCAACACTAAACACCACAACAATGCAGCACCAACATCAACACCACCGCTACAAACACAACCACCACCACTGAAACAGACCAAAAACACCATCACCACAACCAACATCACCACCATCTCCACAACAACACCACCACAACCAACATCATTGCCACCTCAAACACAGCAAACATAACCACCAGAAATAACAAACAACACAACAACCACAATCACTACCACATTCACCATCACTACCATGAACACAACATGCACCAGCACCAGCACCAGCACTACCACCACCACCACCAAAAACATCACCACCACCAAAAACACCACCATCAAAAACACCAAAACACCACAAAGGTTATATATATACCAATATCGTCAACAATCACCAATACCACCACTACCACCACAACAACAACACAATCATATCCTCCACCACAATCGCAACCAAAATACAACCACAACCATAAACATCAACACAACAACCATTAACACCAAAACCACCACAAAACATTAGCACCACCACCAAAAACACCACCACCAACAACAACACTAACACCACAACACCAAGATATCCACATCATTACCACCAGCGAAATCAACAACACTCATCATCATCGCAACAAAACATTATTTGAACCACCACTAACACCCTCACTTCCACCACCACAACCACCATCGCTACAAACACCACAACAACAAAAACCACAACCAGCAACACCATCTCAAACACCACAAACCCCACAACCGGTATTACCAACACAAACAGACAAAAACCCTATCACTACCATCACCACAACAACCACCAAAACAGCATCATCACCAACAATCCCATTACCACCACCACCATCACCAGACCATAAACACCATCACCACAACAACCACCACAAACACCCCAAACACCACCACCAGGAACAGCACCAAAAATAGCCTCATAACCATAACTAACACAACCACAGCAAAACAGCAAAAAAACCCAGCACCACCACAACCAGAAACAGCACTAAACCAGCATTATCACCATCACAACCAACACCACCACCAACACCTACACTATATCATATATAAGTAGGAACCACTCTATAGCCGTACTCCATTTAAGAATTATATTTCATGTACAACTTCATTTTACATTGTTCACGAAAGTCACCATAAACATTTATACTTATGAACTTATCGTCTACAATATATCACAGTTTTTTTTATATATTTTTTTGTTTTGTTATTTTCCAGGCACAGTGGATATATATCATTATAATCCACATCGTTCCTGTCAGCTAAGACACAGCGTCCTAAAGAGTGGCTCTGCCATATTGTCCGTTTGAGAGTTTTTTTCAGAAGTATTCACTAAGTATAAGGTACATGTAATTGGATTTCGTATATGTTCGGGCAACTTATTTCTAACTTAGGGCTTAAATGATTAAAACAAATGGCCCTCAAGTTATACGCCACCATACACTAAAAAAATGGCCCTCAAGTTATACGCCTTCATACACTAAAACAAATGGCCCTCAAGTTATACGCCACCACACACTAAAACAAATTGCCCTCAAGTTATACGCCACCACACACTAAAACAAATGGCAAACAGATTATACCTGAACATACACTAAAACAAATAACCCTCAAGTTATACGCCACCACACACTAAAACAAATGGCCCTCAAGTTATACGCCACCACACACTCAAACAAATGGTCCTCAAGTTATACGCCGCCACACACTAAAACAAATGGCAAACAAATTATACCCCACTTTCGTTACAGAAGCTATATAAGCTTTATTTATTTTAACAACAATAATGAAACAAGTTATACAACTTATATTAATCACTCTTGTTGGCCCGCATTTTAGCGCGCGACCAGACGTAACAAAGGTACATGGTCACCTGCCCGACCATGCTAGTTTCTCCGGGTACTCCGGTTTCCTCCCACAGTAAGACGCCTTGCGCGTTACATGAGCTAAAATACAAACATTCTGATGCATTTCTTTTTAAGAATGTCCAAGGGTACAGGGATCAAATCTACTGAATAAAAGTGAATCATCTGTTGCCTAATGTCTGTTAGTCTTTTGATTAAATTTGATCCTGACATTCAGTTTAGGTCATGGTCTGAGACAATTAACAAGTGAGCGATACATGTCCTTTGTGCTTCTGATTTAGCTCACCTGGCACTCAATGGCGGTTGAGGTTATGGTTAAGTGTGTTATCCGTCGTCCGCACTTTTCCTGAGAACGACTTCTCATTTAATAACTGGATGACTTAGGGCCATGTCACATCTAGGTAGCCTCAAGGAATGTTTTTCCCTCTTCAACTCTTAAGTTGTCACCTACAAGAACGTAATCGGAACGTTCTGTTCCATTTAGCGGATTAGTTCCAAGATGGCACAACTCGGACGTTCTGATAAATGAAATGCGCTGCTAGTTTTATCTCAGCTACACGACGATACGTAATGAAGTATTTCTGACAGTGTGGATGACTCGAGAATGTTTTATCACGAAACAATGCTCTCCCGTTTTATAGCACAGAAATTTGATAAACAATGGCAACGACTACATTCACATTGAACAAAGCGGAGATTTAAGTGCGGCCCGGGTCCGGTTTCGTTCGTTTAGTTTTGTGTATTATGTAATGTTGAGGTAGCGAAACTGTGGGGAAATGTTATAAAATTCTGTTCACTTCCGAAGATGTTATAAATAAGATGACCGCTTAGGCTGGCGTTCCTGTATAAACCACCAACACCTCCAGCACCACTTTCACCACCAAAACAGAATCAGCGGCACCACTCCAATTCAAAACAGAACCAAAAAACACCACCACCACTATCAAAAACAAAAGAAATGTGCTGAGACAGTCAAACAAACTTCTTCTGAAACACCAAAAACCTGGGAGATATGATATTTGGATAAATCTAATGATGAAAAGTGAATCATCTGTTGCATAATGTCTGTTAGTCTTGGAATTAAATTTGATCCTGACATTCAGTTTAGGTCATGGTCTGAGACAATTAACAAGTGAGCGTGTCATGTCCTTTGTGCTTCTGATTTAGCTCCCCTAGCACGCAATGGCGGTTGAGGTTATGGTTAAGTGTGTTATCCGTCGTCCGCACTTTTCCTGAGTGACACACCTAGGTAGGCTCTAGGGATTTTTTCCCTTTTAAACTCTTAAATTTTCTAGGTAGGCTCAAGGAATGTTTTCCCCTCTTCAACTCTTAAATTTTCACCTACAAGACGTTCTGTTCCATTTAGCGGATTAGTTCCAAGATAGCACTACTGGGAAGTTCTGAAAAATAGGAATGCTAGTTTGCCCTCAGCTTAACGATGATACGTAATGAAGTATTTCTGACATTGTGGTCGACTCGAGCTTGTTTTATCACGAAACAATGCTCTCCCGTTTTACAAAAAGTTAATAAACAATGGCAACGACAACATTCACATTGAACAAAGCGGAGATTTAAGAGCGGCCCGGGTTCGGTTCCGTTCGTTTGGTTTTGTATATTATGTTATGTTGAGGTAGCAAAAGTGTGGGGAAATGCCATAAAAATTCCGTTCACTTCCGAAGATTTTATAACTCAGGTGACCGCTTAGGCTGGCGTTCCTGTATAAACCGACAGCAATAAGAATTCATAACTTAATGGATTTTATGTTAAGAATTTGCTTCACGTTTTATAGAAACACAAACCGGTGTGGTCACAGAGACGTAGTAGCAATGGATAGAAAGAGGGAAGCGGAAGAGGATAGAAAACGACGAGAAGAGAGGAGGAAAAAGGAACGAGAGAGATTGAATGAAGAAGGAAGAGCTCAGGTAAAGACAGCATGAAAGTTAGCAGCCACAAAAGTAGAATATACGAATAACTGGTGTACTAGTGTTATACAGCAACATCACATTAGTGACATCTCCACAGCAATTATACGTTGTAAAGTCCTGCTATCTATGATATCAGTTGATGTATTGTAAGGTTGCTAATACTGTGATTTCTAGTAAACATTTAACCTGCTGGCGGACATGTGACTGTTATAGCTGTTATTTGTTGTACAAACGTCATGTCATGATGCATCTCTCATGTCATACAGCTCCCAAATTGTGTAGAACCTCTTAAATCAGTAGAATATAAATGCGAAATGATATCTAGTGTTCGACTATATAGAGAGACTTGACCCTTCCTTTCATTTACACTCAGATGATAACCCAAAGAAGGTGACTATTTATTGCTTGCAATACGATTCCTTGTTCTGTCGATTCCGATGTTCCGATTTAAAAACTCGCATTTTGTTTTATTTGACGATTTCAGGCAGCAAGGAGAGAGTCACCATCTCCTCCACTTCCCGGGATAGCTGTAAGTGCTTCCAAGTTCCGTGCCCCAATCAGACCCCCCGCGGCGACCTCCACACTGAGTGGTACCTCAACACAGAAATCCAGGAGTGAACCAAAGTCAAAACCTGAACCCCAGGTGTCTTCTGCCAGTCTCCGTTTCCCAACATCAACATCGAGCACTTCTAGGGTGAGTAAAGCAGCTCCTTTATGGGTAACACATGTTAAAAGCTATTTCAAAGTGACATTTTTAATTTGGGACGAATTTGGGCGATGGCTAAAATTGAAATTCTTAAGAACATCTTAAAAAGTATTACCTAATATTTATTGATTTTTTTTTCAAAGTAATAATGGATAATTTTCTAATGTCAATCTCGATTTAACCGCCTAAACATTCTGGATAACAACTTCGTTATAATTTACACCCTTTTCAATAACTATACCTGCAATTGTTGAGTGTAATTTGACAAATGTAGATATCATATCCGGATGGCACCATCGTTTCATTTACATATGTTGTCAGTAGTATAATAATATATTTTTTTTACTATAATTTTACTACATACGACATAATTTTGGAAAGCAAACCATCCATTTTTCACTTAGAGTGGGACACAAATATGCCGCCGCCGATTTCCTCGGGTTTGTAAAATCACACTACATGTTACGATCATTTTGAAAACCTCTATTTGCCCAACAATAGTTTATTTTTTCAAATTGACCTTTTTTTTTATTATTCAACATACTTTTATTTAATTTTTGATAATAATTTCGGAATATAAACCATCTATTTTTTTATTTAGAGTGGCACAAAAATGTATCTGCTGTACATGAAGTGTTGGATAAAAAAAATCAGAGAATACCAAAGCGTCAACAAAACTATTATCCGAACTCAAAATCGATTAAACTAGGGGCAAAATAGTAACAAAGGAACAATTTACATGGAGACTCTCGTAAAAGCATCAGAAAATAAGACCAGATGTTCCGGAAGAATAAGCGTCTTCTGCTTCATCGACGACAGCCGCCATGTAAATCTTGGTCACAGCCAAGTAAGCATCAATCCTAAAAATGAGAACCGAGTCATCATTGTCATCACAAGAAGTAAACACACTAACAAGCAAACTCAAAAACATCAATCTTCATATCACACAAAGATACAGAATATTTCTCGATGATATCAAGATGGCGACTGAAAACTTGCCCATAGTCTTCATCATCCCGCATTTCGCGAATCCCTGTGTCGTAAGTTTGTTCGTCAGCAGTTGACATCTATGACGAAAATCGCGATATTCAGCGCAAGCCCTAGAATAACGAATCAACTGCGACATGTAAACACCATAGGATAGAGAAGCAGGGATGTTACTATCAAGAAAGGGAAAGTTCACGATTAGAAAATCGAAATCGTCACGTTTATCATACAGATTAGTAGTAAGTTGCAGTGTTGGTTATAGTTTAAGTAAATATCGAGGTAAGAAGCTGATGTAGGAGAGTCTGTTGTGTCTTTAATTTCAAGTTCAGTAGGGTATGTACGATCGACTAGGTCAGCAAACTTCTTGTTGTTTATAGACAACACATCGTCAATATACCTGAAAGTGAAATTGAAAGATTTGGCAAGTTTTTTGTTACCCGTCCTGATAAGCCCCTCGACAAATTCAGCCTCGTATGAAAACAAAAACAGGTCAGCCAAAAGTGGTGCATAGTTAGTGCACATTGGAATTCCAACAGTCTGTTGGAAAATCTTTCCTCCGAACTCAACAATGATATTGTCAACCAGGAATTCAATCATTCGTACTATATCTTCCTCAGTATATTTCAACCTAGCTTTTGTTTTGTTTTTCACAAAGTATGCTCCAAGATAGCTCACAACCATGCATTTGTATCGTCGTTCACCTTTTTTGGAAACGAAAGCTCTCATAATGAGAGACCGAAGACTTTCTTTCAGTTTGGCATGTGGTATGGTAGTGTACTGGGTGAAAAAATCAAATGTTTTGATGGAAGAAACATTTTTGAGAAGGGGGTGCTCAAGACAGACCAGAAGATATTTTAAGTTTTTCAAAATCCACATCCCATTAATGCCACGTCTGGAGTATACAGTGTCACAATAATACTAAAGCCCTGATTTAACGGTACTACGAATGGTAGTAAGAAGTTTTAATAATGGCTTGGTTGAGTAATGAGACGAGCCAGCGATAACACGTTGCTTATAAAGATCCTTTTGTAGTTTAGGTATCCAATATAGCCGAGGTAAGTCAGCGTCTTTATCATTAACGGGTATTTTGAATGATTGCAATACTGATGTATGATTGGAAAGTATTTCATCTTTCGCAAAACCGGTTTATGCATAAGTAGGGTTACCGTGTTTATCATGCAGGCCCAGTTCTTTTTGCAAACAATGAATGTAATAGTGTTTGCAAACTAGGATCAGGTTATTAGATGCCTTGTCTGCAGACACAATCACATACTTGTCATGTAGGTCGTTGAGTGTTGTTCGAACATCGGGGTCATTATGTATCGCAAACTGCTTATTCTTTTCTGAATAGAGGACCTGATAAATGGATTCACATAATTATACTAGCATCTTTTACTCTAGGAAAAATGGTCTTTTTTCATCGTCATTGCTTATACTACATTCCATGATATATCTTATCATAATAGCTAAATATATTCAAGAGCAATAAGATCCTCTGAACTTCTTCCGTTTTAAGAACCGTTTGCATCCGTTTTATGACTTCATTTAAAATCCTTCTAACACAAAATATTTTGACAAAATACCATTGTTGTCTTTCTCGAAGGAATTGTTGTACTTTGTCGAAATGTTATAATGGTTACTGCATTGGTATTTTATTTATTGCTAAACTATCAATTGAAAAAGGACCGAACTCATTGTGTGCATATCGTCAAAAAATTCGTCGGCACAGCGTCGGCACATTGTCAGCACGTACACAATCTATCCACATACATTGAGCACTCTTAGATGAATGGATAAGTCGGACCAATATATGCGATAAAGTAAGATCGGTTAATAACGGTTATGGAAAATCACTCAGAAAGGCGGAATTAAACTAAGATTCATTGCATGCACGCTTAATAACCGATTGACATTTTTTGTTTGCATTTTTATACATTTTTCAATAAAAGCTACATCTTAGTACAATACATGTTAAAATATAAATAACTAACACGCTTCTCATTTTTTTCAAAGTTGTGTAGGAATATTTAAGAAAGAAAATTCTACATTAGTATAAGATATACAAATGGGAACAAACCAAAATCATGAAAGATATCATATAAGTACTCAGATATATTGATAGGCTATTCTAATATTAATTACAAGTTATTTTGGCTGTGTCATGCAAAGAAATGATGGCATATTAAAGTATCGGTAGATATGAACTACCTGTGATCTAAAAATCGTTATAACGATTAGCTTATTTCTTTAAGATCGTGATAATTCCTCATTACATTGGTATCTTTTCGTCCTGTAAGAATTTAGATACATAATAATCAAATGTCCTCTCTGAATGATGTTGACACATTATCTTGCCTTTGCCAGTTGGAAAATACTACCAGAAAAACCGAAATGACGTCAAGTTCAGATTCAGACAGTGAATGGGGTAAGAAATACATCGTCCCTTCTTATAATACACTGTACTTTGATGCTGGCAGCAATATATATTACATCTTATCTTTAAGCAAGTGTTACATGTACCTGTGTGATACTTATGTTAACGCATGTACCGGAAATTGCTACAAATCATCACTTTATAATGTACGCGCCGCGTATTTTTGATACTTGTATCAGAAACGTTTTTCTTAACACGTCCTTTTTTATCAAAAGCACTTTAAATATATGTTTTGGAAATTTAAAGTTAACTGTCGTAACATTTGAAACTTTTTTCGGTCTAACATATATTCACCAAAGACCTTGTAAGGCATAACATGCCTTTTCTTCATTAATCTCTTCCGCACTACAGCTTAACATATATCATGTATATGAATTTTATACTTGTTATGTACACGGAAAAGAAAAATGAGGAAAAAACTATAATTTCTAACTAGAATATCAACTTTACATTCAGAAATAAAAAGAGTGATACCTTTTTTTAACAAACTTGATGCAAAATCGTGATTAATGAGCTTAGTAAGGTTTGTAAGGTTTACTTCTACCACAATACCCTGTGTTATTCCACTCCAATACCATTGTATTAACGTGCTGACTGTTGGATCAATATTCGTTATATACATGTACTAGTGGAATATGACCTTCCAGACATTTGATTGGATGAGAAGTTGAACTTTGACCGGAAATCACGTGGTTGACGTCGTCAAAACCTGGCGGGAATACATATGAGATGATGTGTTTTCGCGCAAATAGTCCGCGATTCACTACCAAAAACACCACCACCGCCGACTTAATATTTTAGTGTAGAAACAGGCCACACGACTCGTGGCTGTTGAATATGGAATTTATTTCACTCTCGTTAATTTTTTTCAAGTTACCAAAGGCACTCGCTAAAGCTAAAGGTCGTGTCTTTTGTAATTTTTAAAAAAAATCGAGTGAAATAAATTCCATATCCAACAACCACTCGACATGAACCATTGACAGGAAAAGTATTAAAAACGTAAAAACGTGTTCCGGAAGAATAAGCGTCTTCTGCTCCATCGACTACATCCGCCAAGAACATGTGCTTTTGATTAGCTGCCAACGCGTACATCGGCCTTTACGTTTCCCTTTTTTAACAATATATTGTATATACAATAATTCATTGAGCAGTGTGTTTTTGAATTTTTACCAAAAAGGTGGTACAGGTGTGTCGAATTTAAGAGTTAAAAAAAATGTAAAAATTAATGTATGCTTTTATTTCATCATATATTCGTTGGTTATGACTTGATATTACAAACGGTCGGTAAGTTATTACTTGATTTTTGCTGCTCAGATTTGCGTTTACTGATTGATGTATTTGTTTCAGTAATAACATACAAATTTGATTTGCTGCAAACGCCTATATCATTCTTTATCTTTCTCGTTCATGAGTAGCAATCTAGATTTGTGATGAAATTGTCAATAATGTTTGCATCATAATATTACATGATACAATAATTGATTTAGCAGTTATTTCCTGATGTTAAGTACCCAGATTTGTGTTAACTGATTGATATGTTCGTTTCTATGAGTACATGAACTTTACATTTGGTGCCAGCTCTACATCATTCTTCATTTCCTTCGTTTATAAGTGGCAATCGAAATGTTGATAGAAATTGTAAATTATATTTGCATCACAATATTTACATTATACAATAATTGATTTAGCAGTGTGTTGTTGATTTTTTATCGTTATTTGTGCTTTATGTTTGTGTGTTGTTAGAGTGATAAATAGTGTGTTTTCCTTTACTAATGTGAAGTTGAAATAATGCTTTTGTTTTTCATATATCTGCCTGGATATGACTGGATATTACAACAGGCCGTAAGTTAGTCCTTGATGTTTACTACTCAGATCTGTGTTTGGTGATTGGTGTATTTGTTTCGAAAAAGAACATTAAATATTGATTTGCTACCAAAGCCTATATCATTCTTTATCTTTCTCGTTCATGAGTAGCAATCTAGATTTGTGATGAAATTGTCAATAATGTTTGCATCATAATATTACATGATACAATAATTGATTTAGCAGTTATTTCCTGATGTTTAGTACCCAGATTTGTGTTAACTGATTGATATATATGTTTCTATAAGTTCATGAACTTTACGTTTGGTGGTAGCACTACATCATTCTTCATTTCTTTCGATTTATAAGTGGCAATCGAAATTTTGACAGAAATTGTCAATAATATTTGCATCATAATATTTATATTATACAATAATTGATTTAGCAGTGTGTTGTTGATTTTTTATCGTTAATTGTGCTTTATGTTTGTGTGTTGTTAGAGTGATAAACAGTGTGTTTTCCTTTACCAATGTGAAGTTGAAATAATGCTTTTGTTTTTCATATATCTGCCTGGATATGACTGGATATTACAACAGAACGTAAGTTAGTCCTTGATGTTTACTACTCAGATTTGTGTTTGGTGATTGGTGTATTTGTTTCGAAAAAGAACATTAAATATTGATTTGCTACCAAAGCCTATATCATTCTTTATCTTTCTCGTTCATGAGTAGCAATCTAGATTTGTGATGAAATTGTCAATAATGTTTGCATCATAATATTACATTATACAATAATTGATTTAGCAGTTATTTCCTGATGTTTACAACCCATATTTGTTTTAACTGATTGATATATTTGTTTCTATAAGTACATGAACTTTACATTTGGTGCCAGCACTACATCATTCTTCATTTCTTACGTTTATAAGTTGCAATCAAAATTTTTGAGAGAAATTGTAAATTATATTTGCATCACAATATTTACATTATACAATAATTGATTTAGCAGTGTGTTGTTGATTTTTTATCGTTAATTGTGCTTCATGTTTGTGTGTTGTTAAAGTGATAAATAGTGTGTTTTCCTTTACTAATGTGAAGTTGAAATAATGCTTTTGTTTTTCATATATCTGCCTGGATATGACTGGATATTACAACAGGCCGTAAGTTAGTCCTTGATGTTTACTACTCAGATCTGTGTTTGGTGATTGGTGTATTTGTTTCGAAAAAGAACATTAAATATTGATTTGCTACCAAAGCCTATATCATTCTTTATCTTTCTCGTTCATGAGTAGCAATCTAGATTTGTGATGAAATTGTCAATAATGTTTGCATCATAATATTGCATTATACAATAATTGATTTAGCAGTTATTTCCTGATGTTAAGTACCCAGATTTGTGTTAACTGATTTGATATATTTGTTTCTATAAGTACTTGAAATTTACATTTGGTGCCAGCACTACATCATTCTTCATTTCTTTCGTTTATAAGTTGCAATCGAAATTTTTGATAGAAATTGTAAAAAATATTTGCATCATAATATTTATATGATACAATAATTGATTTAGCAGTGTGTTTTTGATTTTTTATCACTGGATGTGCTATATGGTTTTCGATTGTAAGAGAGATACAAACAATGTTTTTCTTAATCATGTGAAGATAAATTGATTCTCTTGTTTTTCATATATCTGCCTGATTATGACTTGATATTAAAACAGTCGGTAAGTTATTTCCTAATGTTTACTACCCAGATTTTTGTTAACTGATTGATATATTTGTTTTAAAAAACATTAGATATATTGATTTGCTGCAAACGCCAACATCACTTCATATTTTTCTCGTCCATGGGAAGCAATCTAGATTTGTGATAAACTTGTCAATAATGTTTGAATCATAACATTTACATCATACAATAATTCATTAAGTAGTGTGTTGTTAATTAAGGATTAACTTTCTATTTTGTTTAGGTTATCGAGGGATACCTACAATGGAACACGGGTAAACTCAATTACCGGCGAAGCCGGTTATGTAAAATTTACCCGTGTTCCATTGTAGTTATCCACCGATAACCTAAACAAAATAGAAAGTGTATCCTTATATTTACAGTATCTTTCTCTGAAATGTTCGTAAATATTTTGTTCATTATAGTCCCATCTGCGGGCACAAATGTTATGTCAAAACTAATAAAGGTGAGATTGGTTCATTAAATGTAACAGCGAGAGATTTGCATAAATTGTTTTTAGCTCCGCCAACGTTTATTGTTGGTGACGTCATAGAAATATAGCACATGTTTGACAACAGTTATGAGGTGAAAATGATAGTCAATGGAACAATTGTTATCGAGTGCATGTCAGTGTAGGCTGTAAATATTTGTTTTACCAAAGGTTGTGATGTAATGTTGTCGATGATTAGAGGTCCAAACAGAATTTTTCTTTAATCATGTGAAGATAAATTTTCCTCTTGTTTTTTCATATATCTGCCTGGATATGACTGGATATTACAACAGAACGTAAGTTATTTCTTGATGTTTACTACTCAGATTTGTGTTTGGTGATTGATGTATTTGTTTCGAAAAGAACATTAAATATTGATTAGCTACCAAAGCCTATATCATTCTTTATCTTTCTCGTTCATGAGTAGCAATCTAGATTTGTGATGAAATTGTCAATAATGTTTGCATCATAATATTACATTATACAATAATTGATTTAGCAGTTATTTCCTGATGTTTACTACCCAGATTTTTGTTAACTGATTGATATATTTGTTTAAAAAAACATTAAATATATTGATTTGCTGCAAACGCCAACATCACTTCATATTTTTCTCGTCCATGGGAAGCAATCTAGATTTGTGATAAACTTGTCAATAATGTTTGAATCATAACATTTACATCATACAATAATTCATTAAGTAGTGTGTTGTTAATTAAGGATTAACTTTCTATTTTGTTTAGGTTATCGAGGGATAACTACAATGGAACACGGGTAAACTCAATTACCGGCGAAGCCGGTTATGTATAATTTACCCTTGTTCCATTGTAGTTATCCCCGATAACCGAAACAAAAGAGAAAGTGTATCCTTATATTTACAGTATCTTTCTCTGAAATGTTCGTAAATATTTTGTTCATTATAGTCCCATCTGCGGGCACAAACTTTATGTCAAAACTAATAAAGGTGAGATTGGTTCAATAAATGTAACAGCGAGAGATTTGCATAAATCGTTTTTAGCTCCGCCAACGTTTATTGTTGGTGACGTCATAGAAATATAGCACATGTTTGACAACAGTTATGAGGTGAAAATGATAGTCATTGGAACAATTGTTATCGAGTGCATGTCAGTGTAGGCTGTAAATATTTTGTTTTACCAAAGGTTGTGATGTAATGTTGTCGATGATTAGAGGTCCAAACAGAATTTTTCTTTAATCATGTGAAGATAAATTTTCCTCTTGTTTTTTCATATATCTGGCTTGATATGACTGGATATTACAACAGGCCGTAAGTTATTTTTTGATGTTTACTACTCAGATTTGTGTTTGGTGATTGATGTATTTGTTTCGAAAAGAACATTAGATATTGATTTGCTACCAAAGCCTATATCATTCTTTATCTTTCTCGTTCATGAGTAGCAATCTAGATTTGTGATGAAATTGTCAATAATGTTTGCATCATAATATTACATTATACAATAATTGATTTAGCAGTTATTTCCTGATGTTAAGTACCCAGATTTGTGTTAACTGATTTGATATATTTGGTTCTATAAGTACTTGAAATTTACATTTGGTGCCAGCACTACATCATTCTTCATTTCTTTCGTTTATAAGTTGCAATCGAAATTTTTGATAGAAATTGTAAAAAATATTTGCATCATAATATTTATATGATACAATAATTGATTTAGCAGTGTGTTTTTGATTTTTTATCACTAGATGTGCTATATGGTTTTCGATTGTAAGAGAGATACAAACAATGTTTTTCTTAATCATGTGAAAATAAATTGATTCTCCTGTTTTTCATATATCTGCCTGATTATGACTTGATATTACAACAGTCGGTAAGTTATTTCCTAATGTTTACTACCCAGATTTTTGTTAACTGATTGATATATTTGTTTAAAAAAAAACATTAAATATATTGATTTGCTGCAAACGCCAACATCACTTCATATTTTTCTCGTCCATGGGAAGCAATCTAGATTTGTGATAAACTTGTCAATAATGTTTGAATCATAACATTTACATCATACAATAATTCATTAAGTAGTGTGTTGTTAATTAAGGATTAACTTTCTATTTTGTTTAGGTTATCGAGGGATAACTACAATGGAACACGGGTAAACTCAATTACCGGCGAAGCCGGTTATGTATAATTTACCCGTGTTCCATTGTAGTTATCCCCGATAACCGAAACAAAAGAGAAAGTGTATCCTTATATTTACAGTGTCTTTCTCTGAAATGTTCGTAAATATTTTGTTCATTATATTCCCATCTGCGGGCACAAGTTTTATGTCAAAACTAATAAAGGTGAGATTGGTTCATTAAATGTAACAGCGAGAGATTTGCATAAATCGTTTTTAGCTCCGCCAACGTTTATTGTTGGTGACGTCATAGAAATATAGCACATGTTTGACAACAGTTATGAGGTGAAAATGATAGTCAATGGAACAATTGTTATCGAGTGCATGTCAGTGTAGGCTGTAAATATTTTGTTTTACCAAAGGTTGTGATGTAATGTTGTCGATGATTAGAGGTCCAAACAGAATTTTTCATTAATCATGTGAAGATAAATTTTCCTCTTGTTTTTTCATATATCTGCCTGAATATGACTGGATATTACAACAGAACGTAAGTTATTTCTTGATGTTTACTACTCAGATTTGTGTTTGGTGATTGATGTATTTGTTTCGAAAAGAACATTAAATATTGATTTGCTACCAAAGCCTATATCATTCTTTATCTTTCTCGTTCATGAGTAGCAATCTAGATTTGTGATGAAATTGTCAATAATGTTTGCATCATAATATTACATTATACAATAATTGATTTAGCAGTTATTTCCTGATGTTAAGTACCCAGATTTGTGTTAACTGATTTGATATATTTGTTTCTATAAGTACTTGAAATTTACATTTGGTGCCAGCACTACATCATTCTTCATTTCTTTCGTTTATAAGTTGCAATCGAAATTTTTGATAGAAATTGTAAAAAATATTTGCATCATAATATTTATATGATACAATAATTGATTTAGCAGTGTGTTTTTGATTTTTTATCACTGGATGTGCTATATGGTTTTCGATTGTAAGAGAGATACAAACAATGTTTTTCTTAATCATGTGAAGATAAATTGATTCTCTTGTTTTTCATATATCTGCCTGATTATGACTTGATATTACAACAGTCGGTAAGTTATTTCCTAATGTTTACTACCCAGATTTTTGTTAACTGATTGATATATTTGTTTAAAAAAAAACATTAAATATATTGATTTGCTGCAAACGCCAACATCACTTCATATTTTTCTCGTCCATGGGAAGCAATCTAGATTTGTGATAAACTTGTCAATAATGTTTGAATCATAACATTTACATCATACAATAATTCATTAAGTAGTGTGTTGTTAATTAAGGATTAACTTTCTATTTTGTTTAGGTTATCGAGGGATAACTACAATGGAACACGGGTAAACTCAATTACCGGCGAAGCCGGTTATGTATAATTTACCCGTGTTCCATTGTAGTTATCCCCGATAACCGAAACAAAAGAGAAAGTGTATCCTTATATTTACAGTGTCTTTCTCTGAAATGTTCGTAAATATTTTGTTCATTATAGTCCCATCTGCGGGCACAAGTTTTATGTCAAAACTAATAAAGGTGAGATTGGTTCATTAAATGTAACAGCGAGAGATTTGCATAAATCGTTTTTAGCTCCGCCAACGTTTATTGTTGGTGACGTCATAGAAATATAGCACATGTTTGACAACAGTTATGAGGTGAAAATGATAGTCAATGGAACAATTGTTATCGAGTGCATGTCAGTGTAGGCTGTAAATATTTTGTTTTACCAAAGGTTGTGATGTAATGTTGTCGATGATTAGAGGTCCAAACAGAATTTTTCATTAATCATGTGAAGATAAATTTTCCTCTTGTTTTTTCATATATCTGCCTGAATATGACTGGATATTACAACAGAACGTAAGTTATTTCTTGATGTTTACTACTCAGATTTGTGTTTGGTGATTGATGTATTTGTTTCGAAAAGAACATTAAATATTGATTTGCTACCAAAGCCTATATCATTCTTTATCTTTCTCGTTCATGAGTAGCAATCTAGATTTGTGATGAAATTGTCAATAATGTTTGCATCATAATATTACATTATACAATAATTGATTTAGCAGTTATTTCCTGATGTTAAGTACCCAGATTTGTGTTAACTGATTTGATATATTTGTTTCTATAAGTACTTGAAATTTACATTTGGTGCCAGCACTACATCATTCTTCATTTCTTTCGTTTATAAGTTGCAATCGAAATTTTTGATAGAAATTGTAAAAAATATTTGCATCATAATATTTATATGATACAATAATTGATTTAGCAGTGTGTTTTTGATTTTTTATCACTGGATGTGCTATATGGTTTTCGATTGTAAGAGAGATACAAACAATGTTTTTCTTAATCATGTGAAGATAAATTGATTCTCTTGTTTTTCATATATCTGCCTGATTATGACTTGATATTAAAACAGTCGGTAAGTTATTTCCTAATGTTTACTACCCAGATTTTTGTTAACTGATTGATATATTTGTTTTAAAAAACATTAGATATATTGATTTGCTGCAAACGCCAACATCACTTCATATTTTTCTCGTCCATGGGAAGCAATCTAGATTTGTGATAAACTTGTCAATAATGTTTGAATCATAACATTTACATCATACAATAATTCATTAAATAGTGTGTTGTTAATTAAGGATTAACTTTCTATTTTGTTTAGGTTATCGAGGGATACCTACAATGGAACACGGGTAAACTCAATTACCGGCGAAGCCGGTTATGTAAAATTTACCCGTGTTCCATTGTAGTTATCCACCGATAACCTAAACAAAAGAGAAAGTGTATCCTTATATTTACAGTATCTTTCTCTGAAATGTTCGTAAATATTTTGTTCATTATAGTCCCATCTGCGGGCACAAATGTTATGTCAAAACTAATAAAGGTGAGATTGGTTCATTAAATGTAACAGCGAGAGATTTGCATAAATTGTTTTTAGCTCCGCCAACGTTTATTGTTGGTGACGTCATAGAAATATAGCACATGTTTGACAACAGTTATGAGGTGAAAATGATAGTCAATGGAACAATTGTTATCGAGTGCATGTCAGTGTAGGCTGTAAATATTTGTTTTACCAAAGGTTGTGATGTAATGTTGTCGATGATTAGAGGTCCAAACAGAATTCTTCTTTAATCATGTGAAGATAATTTTTCCTCTTGTTTTTTCATATATCTGCCTGGATATGACTGGATATTACAACAGAACGTAAGTTATTTCTTGATGTTTACTACTCAGATTTGTGTTTGGTGATTGATGTATTTGTTTCGAAAAGAACATTAAATATTGATTAGCTACCAAAGCCTATATCATTCTTTATCTTTCTCGTTCATGAGTAGCAATCTAGATTTGTGATGAAATTGTCAATAATGTTTGCATCATAATATTACATTATACAATAATTGATTTAGCAGTTATTTCCTGATGTTTACTACCCAGATTTTTGTTAACTGATTGATATATTTGTTTAAAAAAACATTAAATATATTGATTTGCTGCAAACGCCAACATCACTTCATATTTTTCTCGTCCATGGGAAGCAATCTAGATTTGTGATAAACTTGTCAATAATGTTTGAATCATAACATTTACATCATACAATAATTCATTAAGTAGTGTGTTGTTAATTAAGGATTAACTTTCTATTTTGTTTAGGTTATCGAGGAATAACTACAATGGAACACGGGTAAACTCAATTACCGGCGAAGCCGGTTATGTATAATTTACCCTTGTTCCATTGTAGTTATCCCCGATAACCGAAACAAAAGAGAAAGTGTATCCTTATATTTACAGTATCTTTCTCTGAAATGTTCGTAAATATTTTGTTCATTATAGTCCCATCTGCGGGCACAAACTTTATGTCAAAACTAATAAAGGTGAGATTGGTTCAATAAATGTAACAGCGAGAGATTTGCATAAATCGTTTTTAGCTCCGCCAACGTTTATTGTTGGTGACGTCATAGAAATATAGCACATGTTTGACAACAGTTATGAGGTGAAAATGATAGTCAATGGAACAATTGTTATCGAGTGCATGTCAGTGTAGGCTGTAAATATTTTGTTTTACCAAAGGTTGTGATGTAATGTTGTCGATGATTAGAGGTCCAAACAGAATTTTTCTTTAATCATGTGAAGATAAATTTTCCTCTTGTTTTTTCATATATCTGGCTGGATATGACTGGATATTACAACAGGCCGTAAGTTATTTTTTGATGTTTACTACTCAGATTTGTGTTTGGTGATTGATGTATTTGTTTCGAAAAGAACATTAGATATTGATTTGCTACCAAAGCCTATATCATTCTTTATCTTTCTCGTTCATGAGTAGCAATCTAGATTTGTGATGAAATTGTCAATAATGTTTGCATCATAATATTACATTATACAATAATTGATTTAGCAGTTATTTCCTGATGTTAAGTACCCAGATTTGTGTTAACTGATTTGATATATTTGGTTCTATAAGTACTTGAAATTTACATTTGGTGCCAGCACTACATCATTCTTCATTTCTTTCGTTTATAAGTTGCAATCGAAATTTTTGATAGAAATTGTAAAAAATATTTGCATCATAATATTTATATGATACAATAATTGATTTAGCAGTGTGTTTTTGATTTTTTATCACTAGATGTGCTATATGGTTTTCGATTGTAAGAGAGATACAAACAATGTTTTTCTTAATCATGTGAAGACAAATTGATTCTCTTGTTTTTCATATATCTGCCTGATTATGACTTGATATTACAACAGTCGGTAAGTTATTTCCTAATGTTTACTACCCAGATTTTTGTTACCTGATTGATATATTTGTTTAAAAAAACATTAAATATATTGATTTGCTGCAAACGCCAACATCACTTCATATTTTTCTCGTCCATGGGAAGCAATCTAGATTTGTGATAAACTTGTCAATAATGTTTGAATCATAACATTTACATCATACAATAATTCATTAAGTAGTGTGTTGTTAATTAAGGATTAACTTTCTATTTTGTTTAGGTTATCGAGGGATAACTACAATGGAACACGGGTAAACTCAATTACCGGCGAAGCCGGTTATGTATAATTTACCCGTGTTCCATTGTAGTTATCCCCGATAACCGAAACAAAAGAGAAAGTGTATCCTTATATTTACAGTGTCTTTCTCTGAAATGTTCGTAAATATTTTGTTCATTATAGTCCCATCTGCGGGCACAAATTTTATGTCAAAACTAATAAAGGTGAGATTGGTTCATTAAATGTAACAGCGAGAGATTTGCATAAATCGTTTTTAGCTCCGCCAACGTTTATTGTTGGTGACGTCATAGAAATATAGCACATGTTTGACAACAGTTATGAGGTGAAAATGATAGTCAATGGAACAATTGTTATCGAGTGCATGTCAGTGTAGGCTGTAAATATTTTGTTTTACCAAAGGTTGTGATGTAATGTTGTCGATGATTAGAGGTCCAAACAGAATTTTTCATTAATCATGTGAAGATAAATTTTCCTCTTGTTTTTTCATATATCTGCCTGAATATGACTGGATATTACAACAGAACGTAAGTTATTTCTTGATGTTTACTACTCAGATTTGTGTTTGGTGATTGATGTATTTGTTTCGAAAAGAACATTAAATATTGATTTGCTACCAAAGCCTATATCATTCTTTATCTTTCTCGTTCATGAGTAGCAATCTAGATTTGTGATGAAATTGTCAATAATGTTTGCATCATAATATTACATTATACAATAATTGATTTAGCAGTTATTTCCTGATGTTAAGTACCCAGATTTGTGTTAACTGATTTGATATATTTGTTTCTATAAGTACTTGAAATTTACATTTGGTGCCAGCACTACATCATTCTTCATTTCTTTCGTTTATAAGTTGCAATCGAAATTTTTGATAGAAATTGTAAAAAATATTTGCATCATAATATTTATATGATACAATAATTGATTTAGCAGTGTGTTTTTGATTTTTTATCACTGGATGTGCTATATGGTTTTCGATTGTAAGAGAGATACAAACAATGTTTTTCTTAATCATGTGAAGATAAATTGATTCTCTTGTTTTTCATATATCTGCCTGATTATGACTTGATATTAAAACAGTCGGTAAGTTATTTCCTAATGTTTACTACCCAGATTTTTGTTAACTGATTGATATATTTGTTTTAAAAAACATTAGATATATTGATTTGCTGCAAACGCCAACATCACTTCATATTTTTCTCGTCCATGGGAAGCAATCTAGATTTGTGATAAACTTGTCAATAATGTTTTAATCATTACATTTACATCATACAATAATTCATTAAGTAGTGTGTTGTTAATTAAGGATTAACTTTCTATTTTGTTTAGGTTATCGAGGGATACCTACAATGGAACACGGGTAAACTCAATTACCGGCGAAGCCGGTTATGTAAAATTTACCCGTGTTCCATTGTAGTTATCCACCGATAACCTAAACAAAAGAGAAAGTGTATCCTTATATTTACAGTATCTTTCTCTGAAATGTTCGTAAATATTTTGTTCATTATAGTCCCATCTGCGGGCACAAATGTTATGTCAAAACTAATAAAGGTGAGATTGGTTCATTAAATGTAACAGCGAGAGATTTGCATAAATCGTTTTTAGCTCCGCCAACGTTTATTGTTGGTGACGTCATAGAAATATAGCACATGTTTGACAACAGTTATGAGGTGAAAATGATAGTCAATGGAACAATTGTTATCGAGTGCATGTCAGTGTAGGCTGTAAATATTTGTTTTACCAAAGGTTGTGATGTAATGTTGTCGATGATTAGAGGTCCAAACAGAATTTTTCTTTAATCATGTGAAGATAAATTTTCCTCTTGTTTTTTCATATATCTGCCTGGATATGACTGGATATTACAACAGAACGTAAGTTATTTCTTGATGTTTACTACTCAGATTTGTGTTTGGTGATTGATGTATTTGTTTCGAAAAGAACATTAAATATTGATTAGCTACCAAAGCCTATATCATTCTTTATCTTTCTCGTTCATGAGTAGCAATCTAGATTTGTGATGAAATTGTCAATAATGTTTGCATCATAATATTACATTATACAATAATTGATTTAGCAGTTATTTCCTGATGTTTACTACCCAGATTTTTGTTAACTGATTGATATATTTGTTTAAAAAAACATTAAATATATTGATTTGCTGCAAACGCCAACATCACTTCATATTTTTCTCGTCCATGGGAAGCAATCTAGATTTGTGATAAACTTGTCAATAATGTTTGAATCATAACATTTACATCATACAATAATTCATTAAGTAGTGTGTTGTTAATTAAGGATTAACTTTCTATTTTGTTTAGGTTATCGAGGGATAACTACAATGGAACACGGGTAAACTCAATTACCGGCGAAGCCGGTTATGTATAATTTACCCGTGTTCCATTGTAGTTATCCCCGATAACCGAAACAAAAGAGAAAGTGTATCCTTATATTTACAGTATCTTTCTCTGAAATGTTCGTAAATATTTTGTTCATTATAGTCCCATCTGCGGGCACAAACTTTATGTCAAAACTAGTAAAGGTGAGATTGGTTCAATAAATGTAACAGCGAGAGATTTGCATAAATCGTTTTTAGCTCCGCCAACGTTTATTGTTGGTGACGTCATAGAAATATAGCACATGTTTGACAACAGTTATGAGGTGAAAATGATAGTCATTGGAACAATTGTTATCGAGTGCATGTCAGTGTAGGCTGTAAATATTTTGTTTTACCAAAGGTTGTGATGTAATGTTGTCGATGATTAGAGGTCCAAACAGAATTTTTCTTTAATCATGTGAAGATAAATTTTCCTCTTGTTTTTTCATATATCTGGCTGGATATGACTGGATATTACAACAGGCCGTAAGTTATTTTTTGATGTTTACTACTCAGATTTGTGTTTGGTGATTGATGTATTTGTTTCGAAAAGAACATTAGATATTGATTTGCTACCAAAGCCTATATCATTCTTTATCTTTCTCGTTCATGAGTAGCAATCTAGATTTGTGATGAAATTGTCAATAATGTTTGCATCATAATATTACATTATCCAATAATTGATTTATCAGTTATTTCCTGATGTTTAGTACCCAGATTTGTGTTAACTGATTTGATATATTTGGTTCTATAAGTACTTGATCATTACATTTGATGCCAACACTACATCATTCTTCATTTCTTTCGTTTATAAGTGGCAATCGAAATTTTGATAGAAATTGTCAATAATATTTGTATCATAATATTTATATTATACAATAATTGATTAAGCAGTTTGTTGTTGATTTTTTATCTTTAATTGTGCTTTATGTTTATGAGTTGTTAGAGTGATAAACAGTGTGTTTTCTTTTACTAATGTGAAGTTGAAATAATGCTTTTGTTTTTCATATATCTGCCTGGATATGACTGGATATTATAACAGACCGTAAGTTATTTCTTGATGTTTACTACTCAGATTTGTGTTTGGTGATTGATATATTTGTTTCAAAAGAACATTAATGACTGATTTGCAACCAAAGCCTATATCATTCTTCATATTTCTCGTTCATGAGTAGCAATCTAGATTTGTGATGAAATTGTCAATAATATTTGCATCATAATATGTATATGATACAATAATTGATTTAGCAATGTGCTGTTGATTTTTTATCAGCGAATGTGCTTTATGGTTGTCGATTGTAAGATAGATAAAAACAATGTTTTACTTAATCATGTGAAGATAAATTGATTCTCTTGTTTTTCATATATCTGCCTGATTTTGACTTGATATTACAACAGTCGGTAAGTTATTTCCTGATGTTTACTACCCAGAGTTTTGTTAACTTATTGATATATTTGTTTAAAAAACATTAAATATATTGATTTGCTGCAAACGCCAACATCCCTTCATATTGTTTTCGTTCATGGGTAGCAATTTAGATTTTTGATAAACTTGTCAATAATTTTTGCATCATAACATTTACATCATACAATAATTCATTTAGTAGTGTGTTGTTAATTAAGGATTAACTTTCTATTTTGTTTAGGTTATCGAGGGATAACTACAATGGAACACGGGTAAACTCAATTACCGGCGAAGCCGGTTATGTATAATTTACCCGTGTTCCATTGTAGTTATCCCATGATAACCTAAACAAAATAGAAAGTGTATCCTTATATTTACAGTATTTTTCTGTGAAATGTTCGTAAATATTTTGTTCATTACAGTCCCATCTGCGGGCACAAATTTAATGTCAAAACTAATAAACGTGAGATTGGTTCAATAAATGTTACAGCATTAGATTTGCATAAATCGTTATTAGCTCCGCCTACGTTTATTGTTGGTGACTTCATAGAAATTTAGCACATGTTTGACTATAGCTATGAGGTGAAAATGATAGTCAGTGGAACAATGGTTATAGAGTGAATGTCAGCGTAAACTGTAAATGTTTTTTTAACCAATAGTTGTGATATAATGTTTGTCGATTTTAAGAGTTAAAAACAGTATTTTTTTTAATCATATGAAAATAAATTTTGCTTTTGTTTTTCATATATCTGCCTGGATATGACTGGATATTATAACAGAGCGTAAGTTATTTCTTGATGTTTACTACTCAGATTTGTGTTTGGTGATTGATATATTTGTTTCAAAAGAACATTAATTACTGATTTGCAACCAAAGCCTATATCATTCTTCATATTTCTCGTTCATGAGTAGCAATCTAGATTTGTGATGAAATTGTCAATAACATTTGCATCATAATATTTATATGATACAATAATTGATTTAACAATGTGTTTTTGATTTTTTTATCAGCGGATGTGCTTTATGGTTGTCGATTGTAAGAGAGATAAAAACAATGTTTTACTTAATCATGTGAAGATAACTTGATTCTCTTGTTTATCATATATCTGCCTGATTATGACTTGATATTACAACAGTCGGTAAGTTATTTCCTGATGTTTACTACCCAGAGTTTTGTTAGCTTATTGATATATTTGTTTAAAATACATTAAATATATTGATTTGCTGCAAACGCCAACATCACTTCATATTGTTTTCGTTCATAAGTAGCAATCTAGATTTTTGATAAACTTGTCAATAATGTTCGCATCATAACATTTACATCATACAATAATTCATTTAGTAGTGTGTTGTTAATTAAGGATTAACTTTCTATTTTGTTTAGGTTATCGAGGGATAACTACAATGGAACACGGGTAAACTCAATTACCGGCGAAGCCGGTTATGTATAATTTACCCGTGTTCCATTGTAGTTATCCCATGATAACCTAAACAAAATAGAAAGTGTATCCTTATATTCACAGTATCTTTTTGTGAAATGTTCGTAAATATTTTGTTCATTATAGTCCTATATGCGGGCACAAATTTTTATGTCAAAACTAATAAACGTGAGATTGGTTCAATAAATGTTACAGCATTAGATTTGCATAAATCGTTATTAGCTCCGCCTACGTTTATTGTTGGTGACTTCATAGAAATTTAGCACATGTTTGACTATAGCTATGAGGTGAAAATGATAGTCAGTGGAACAATGGTTATCGAGTGAATGTCAGCGTAAACAGTAAAGGTATTTTTAACCAATAGTTGTGATATAATGCTTGTCGATGTTAAGAGTTAAAAACAGTATCTTTTTTAATCATGTGAAAATAAATTTTGCTTTTGTTTTTCATATACCTGCCTGGATTTGACTGGATATAACAACAGAATGTAAGTTATTTCTTGAAGTTAACTACTCAGATTTGTGTTTGGTGATTGATGTATTTGTTTCGAAAAGAACATTAAATATTGATTTGCTACCAAAGCCTATATCATTCTTTATCTTTCTCGTTTATGAGTAGAAATTTAGATTTGTGATGAAATTGTCAATTATGTTTGCATCATAATATTACATTATCCAATAATTGATTTATCAGTTATTTCCTGATGTTTAGTACCCAGATTTGTGTTTAACTGATTGATACATTTGTTTTTATAAGTACATGATCATTACATTTGATGCCAACACTACATCATTCTTCATTTCTTTCGTTTATAAGTGGCAATCGAAATTTTGATAGAAATTGTCAATAATATTTGTATCATAATATTTATATTATACAATAATTGATTTAGCAGTGTGTTGTTGAATTTTTATCTTTAATTGTGCTTTATGTTTATGAGTTGTTAGAGTGATAAACAGTGTGTTTTCTTTTACTAATGTGAAGTTGAAATAATGCTTTTGTTTTTCATATATCTGCCTGGATATGACTGGATATTATAACAGACCGTAAGTTATTTCTTGATGTTTACTACTCAGATTTGTGTTTGGTGATTGATATATTTGTTTCAAAAGAACATTAATGACTGATTTGCAACCAAAGCCTATATCATTCTTCATATTTCTCGTTCATGAGTAGCAATCTAGATTTGTGATGAAATTGTCAATAATATTTGCATCATAATATGTATATGATACAATAATTGATTTAGCAATGTGCTGTTGATTTTTTATCAGCGAATGTGCTTTATGGTTGTCGATTGTAAGATAGATAAAAACAATGTTTTACTTAATCATGTGAAGATAAATTGATTCTCTTGTTTTTCATATATCTGCCTGATTTTGACTTGATATTACAACAGTCGGTAAGTTATTTCCTGATGTTTACTACCCAGAGTTTTGTTAACTTATTGATATATTTGTTTAAAAAACATTAAATATATTGATTTGCTGCAAACGCCAACATCCCTTCATATTGTTTTCGTTCATGGGTAGCAATTTAGATTTTTGATAAACTTGTCAATAATTTTTGCATCATAACATTTACATCATACAATAATTCATTTAGTAGTGTGTTGTTAATTAAGGATTAACTTTCTATTTTGTTTAGGTTATCGAGGGATAACTACAATGGAACACGGGTAAACTCAATTACCGGCGAAGCCGGTTATGTATAATTTACCCGTGTTCCATTGTAGTTATCCCATGATAACCTAAACAAAATAGAAAGTGTATCCTTATATTTACAGTATTTTTCTGTGAAATGTTCGTAAATATTTTGTTCATTACAGTCCCATCTGCGGGCACAAATTTAATGTCAAAACTAATAAACGTGAGATTGGTTCAATAAATGTTACAGCATTAGATTTGCATAAATCGTTATTAGCTCCGCCTACGTTTATTGTTGGTGACTTCATAGAAATTTAGCACATGTTTGACTATAGCTATGAGGTGAAAATGATAGTCAGTGGAACAATGGTTATAGAGTGAATGTCAGCGTAAACTGTAAATGTTTTTTTAACCAATAGTTGTGATATAATGTTTGTCGATGTTAAGAGTTAAAAACAGTATTTTTTTTAATCATATGAAAATAAATTTTGCTTTTGTTTTTCATATATCTGCCTGGATATGACTGGATATTATAACAGAGCGTAAGTTATTTCTTGATGTTTACTACTCAGATTTGTGTTTGGTGATTGATATATTTGTTTCAAAAGAACATTAATTACTGATTTGCAACCAAAGCCTATATCATTCTTCATATTTCTCGTTCATGAGTAGCAATCTAGATTTGTGATGAAATTGTCAATAACATTTGCATCATAATATTTATATGATACAATAATTGATTTAACAATGTGTTTTTGATTTTTTTATCAGCGGATGTGCTTTATGGTTGTCGATTGTAAGAGAGATAAAAACAATGTTTTACTTAATCATGTGAAGATAACTTGATTCTCTTGTTTATCATATATCTGCCTGATTATGACTTGATATTACAACAGTCGGTAAGTTATTTCCTGATGTTTACTACCCAGAGTTTTGTTAGCTTATTGATATATTTGTTTAAAATACATTAAATATATTGATTTGCTGCAAACGCCAACATCACTTCATATTGTTTTCGTTCATGGGTAGCAATCTAGATTTTTGATAAACTTGTCAATAATGTTCGCATCATAACATTTACATCATACAATAATTCATTTAGTAGTGTGTTGTTAATTAAGGATTAACTTTCTATTTTGTTTAGGTTATCGAGGGATAACTACAATGGAACACGGGTAAACTCAATTACCGGCGAAGCCGGTTATGTATAATTTACCCGTGTTCCATTGTAGTTATCCCATGATAACCTAAACAAAATAGAAAGTGTATCCTTATATTCACAGTATCTTTTTGTGAAATGTTCGTAAATATTTTGTTCATTATAGTCCTATATGCGGGCACAAATTTTTATGTCAAAACTAATAAACGTGAGATTGGTTCAATAAATGTTACAGCATTAGATTTGCATAAATCGTTATTAGCTCCGCCTACGTTTATTGTTGGTGACTTCATAGAAATTTAGCACATGTTTGACTATAGCTATGAGGTGAAAATGATAGTCAGTGGAACAATGGTTATCGAGTGAATGTCAGCGTAAACTGTAAAGGTATTTTTAACCAATAGTTGTGATATAATGCTTGTCGATGTTAAGAGTTAAAAACAGTATCTTTTTTAATCATGTGAAAATAAATTTTGCTTTTGTTTTTCATATACCTGCCTGGATTTGACTGGATATAACAACAGAATGTAAGTTATTTCTTGAAGTTAACTACTCAGATTTGTGTTTGGTGATTGATGTATTTGTTTCGAAAACAACATTAAATATTGATTTGCTACCAAAGCCTATATCATTCTTTATCTTTCTCGTTTATGAGTAGAAATTTAGATTTGTGATGAAATTGTCAATTATGTTTGCATCATAATATTACATTATCCAATAATTGATTGATCAGTTATTTCCTGATGTTTAGTACCCAGATTTGTGTTTAACTGATTGATACATTTGTTTTTATAAGTACATGATCATTACATTTGATGCCAACACTACATCATTCTTCATTTCTTTCGTTTATAAGTGGCAATCGAAATTTTGATAGAAATTGACAATAATATTTGTATCATAATATTTATATTATACAATAATTGATTAAGCAGTTTGTTGTTGATTTTTTATCGTTAATTGTGCTTTATGTTTATGAGTTGTTAGAGTGATAAACAGTGTGTTTTCTTTTACTAATGTGAAGTTGAAATAATGCTTTTGTTTTTCATATATCTGCCTGGATATGACTGGATATTATAACAGACCGTAAGTTATTTCTTGATGTTTACTACTCAGATTTGTGTTTGGTGATTGATGTATTTGTTTCGAAAAGAACATTAAATATTGATTTGCTACCAAAGCCTATATCATTCTTTATCTTTCTCGTTTATGAGTAGAAATTTAGATTTGTGATGAAATTGTCAATTATGTTTGCATCATAATATTACATTATCCAATAATTGATTTATCAGTTATTTCCTGATGTTTAGTACCCAGATTTGTGTTTAACTGATTGATACATTTGTTTTTATAAGTACATGATCATTACATTTGATGCCAACACTACATCATTCTTCATTTCTTTCGTTTATAAGTGGCAATCGAAATTTTGATAGAAATTGACAATAATATTTGTATCATAATATTTATATTATACAATAATTGATTAAGCAGTTTGTTGTTGATTTTTTATCGTTAATTGTGCTTTATGTTTATGAGTTGTTAGAGTGATAAACAGTGTGTTTTCTTTAACTAATGTGAAGTTGAAATAATGCTTTTGTTTTTCATATATCTGCCTGGATATGACTGGATATTATAACAGACCGTAAGTTATTTCTTGATGTTTACTACTCAGATTTGTGTTTGGTGATTGATATATTTGTTTCAAAAGAACATTAATGACTGATTTGCAACCAAAGCCTATATCATTCTTCATATTTCTCGTTCATGAGTAGCAATCTAGATTTGTGATGAAATTGTCAATAATATTTGCATCATAATATGTATATGATACAATAATTGATTTAGCAATGTGCTGTTGATTTTTTATCAGCGAATGTGCTTTATGGTTGTCGATTGTAAGATAGATAAAAACAATGTTTTACTTAATCATGTGAAGATAAATTGATTCTCTTGTTTTTCATATATCTGCCTGATTTTGACTTGATATTACAACAGTCGGTAAGTTATTTCCTGATGTTTACTACCCAGAGTTTTGTTAACTTATTGATATATTTGTTTAAAAAACATTAAATATATTGATTTGCTGCAAACGCCAACATCCCTTCATATTGTTTTCGTTCATGGGTAGCAATTTAGATTTTTGATAAACTTGTCAATAATGTTCGCATCATAACATTTACATCATACAATAATTCATTTAGTAGTGTGTTGTTAATTAAGGATTAACTTTCTATTTTGTTTAGGTTATCGAGGGATAACTACAATGGAACACGGGTAAACTCAATTACCGGCGAAGCCGGTTATGTATAATTTACCCGTGTTCCATTGTAGTTATCCCATGATAACCTAAACAAAATAGAAAGTGTATCCTTATATTTACAGTATTTTTCTGTGAAATGTTCGTAAATATTTTGTTCATTACAGTCCCATCTGCGGGCACAAATTTAATGTCAAAACTAATAAACGTGAGATTGGTTCAATAAATGTTACAGCATTAGATTTGCATAAATCGTTATTAGCTCCGCCTACGTTTATTGTTGGTGACTTCATAGAAATTTAGCACATGTTTGACTATAGCTATGAGGTGAAAATGATAGTCAGTGGAACAATGGTTATAGAGTGAATGTCAGCGTAAACTGTAAATGTTTTTTTAACCAATAGTTGTGATATAATGTTTGTCGATGTTAAGAGTTAAAAACAGTATTTTTTTTAATCATATGAAAATAAATTTTGCTTTTGTTTTTCATATATCTGCCTGGATATGACTGGATATTATAACAGAGCGTAACTTATTTCTTGATGTTTACTACTCAGATTTGTGTTTGGTGATTGATATATTTGTTTCAAAAGAACATTAATTACTGATTTGCAACCAAAGCCTATATCATTCTTCATGTTTCTCGTTCATGAGTAGCAATCTAGATTTGTGATGAAATTGTCAATAACATTTGCATCATAATATTTATATGATACAATAATTGATTTAACAATGTGTTTTTGATTTTTTTATCAGCGGATGTGCTTTATGGTTGTCGATTGTAAGAGAGATAAAAACAATGTTTTACTTAATCATGTGAAGATAAATTGATTCTCTTGTTTTCATATATCTGCCTGGTTATGACTTGATATTACAACAGTCGGTAAGTTATTTCCTGATGTTTACTACCCAGAGTTTTGTTAACTTATTGATATATTTGTTTAAAAAAACATTAAATATATTGATTTGGTGCAAACGCCAACATCACTTCATATTGTTTTCGTTCATGGGTAGCAATCTAGATAAACTTGTCAATAATGTTTGCATCATAACATTTACATCACACAATAATTCATTTAGTAGTGTGTTGTTAATTAAGGATTAACTTTCTATTTTGATTAGGTTATCGAGGGATAACTACAATGGAACACGGGTAAACTCAATTACCGGCGAAGCCGGTTATGTATAATTTACCCGTGTTCCATTGTAGTTATCCCATGTTAACCTAAACAAAATAGAAAGTGTATCCTTAAATTTACAGTATCTTTCTGTGAAATGTTCGTAAATATTTTGTTCATTATAGTCCCATCTGCGGGCACAAATTTTATGTCAAAACTAATAATCATGTGAAAATAAATTGTTTAACTGATTGATATATTTTTTTCTATAAGAACTTGGACTTTACATTTGCTGCTAGCACTACATCCTTCTTTATTTCTTTCATTTATAAGTGGCAATCGATATTTTTGATACACATTGTAAATAATATTTGCATCATAATAATTATATGAAACAATAATTGATTTAGCATTGTGTTGTTGATTTTTTATCACTGGATGTGCTATATGGTTGTCGATTGTAAGAGAGATAAAAACAATGTTTTACTTAATCATGTGAAGATAAATTGATTATCTTGTTTTTCATATATCTGCCTGGTTATGACTTGATATTACAACAGTTGGTAAGTTATTTCCTGATGTTTACTACCCAGATTGTTGTTAACTGATTGATATATTTGTTTAAAAAAACATTAAAAATATTGATTTGCTGCAAACGCCTACATCACTCTTTATCTTTCTCGTTCATGAGTAGCAATCTAGATCCGTGATAGAAATTATCAATAATATTTGCATCAAAATATTTATATCATACCATAATTCCCTGACAAGTGTGCTGTTTATTTTTCAATGGTTGTGGTATATGTTTATTGATGGCTAGAGTGAAAAACAGTATTTTCCTAAATCATGTGAAGATAAAGTTTGGTCTACTTGTTTTTTTTATATATCTGTCTAGATTATTTTTTGTTGTTTACTACTCAGATTTGTGTTAACTGATTGACATATATTAAGTTTGCTCCAATAAGTTGATAAAATTTTCATTAGTTGCCAACGGCTACACCATCCTTTACCTTTGTCCCTTTGATGAGCAGCAATCTTAAGTCTATGATAGAAATGATTAATCATATTAACATCATCGCGACATGTCCATAATATTAGTATCCTTCTCGATTAGTGATTCAAGAAAAAATAATATTTAGCTGAAAAGAATTATTTTCAAAGTGATATATGACAGGTTACATTATTGTCTTCTACGTTGTGTTTTTTAACAATATTTATGAAAGACAAAGTTGCCTATAAGGCATCGATGCTATTAACATCAAGAGTATCTGACATCAAAAGTTTGTTCAAACTAAGATACCACCGTACTTATTTCACACATTTATTCGGTACAAAAAAAAAACACACCGAAACAGTTGAACATAGATGACCTTAGAATGACCCCTCTTTCAGGATGTTCGTGTTCTTCATCCCCATTTTGCTATAGTACAACTGGACACATAGTAACCGGCAATCTGAATATAATTCCCAACATAAATCTACGGGAACTTTTCATGAAAGGTTCTGAGAAAAAAAAATCAGACAATACCAAAGTGTCAATAGAACCATAATCCGATTATACTAGAGGCAAAAGAGGAACAAAATAAAGATGTACATGGTGACTCTCGTAAAAGCAGAAGAGAATAAGAACAGGTGTTACGGAAGAGTAAGCGTCTTCTGCTTCATCGACGACACCCGCTATGTAAATCTTTGTGAAATCCAATTAAACATCAAGTTATCAAAAGGAGAACTGAGTGTCATTGCCAATCACAACAAGTAAACACACTAATTAGCATACTCAAAACCGCCCATGTTCATATCACTAAAAGATACAGAAAATGTCTCAATGAGACAACGATAGCGACCATAAAACTTGCTCATAGTTCTGATCTACTTGCATCTCTCGAATCCTTGTGTTGTTAGTTTGTCAGCAGTCGACATCGATCACGAAAATCACGATACCTAGAACAAGCCCTAGCATACCGAATCAACTGCGACTTGTAAACACCATAGGATGGAGAAACAGGGATGTTACTATCAAGAAATGGAATGTTCACGATCGGAAAATTGATATCTTTACGTTTATCTAGGTATCGAGAGACTCCATTCGAGATTGTTATGGACTGTGTGGAGGATTACGCCAGGAAATAGACTAAAAGTGAACATTCTGAATTGAATTCACTTTCGTAGTGGGTGAAATCAATCAGGTCTCTATTCAGAAAAGAATAAGCAGTTAGCCATATGTAATAACACATATCGATATTTCTTTGTTGAATATCTAGATTTTCGTGATTTATGTCAGCTGCTTACGAACAAACTTTCGGTACAGGGATTTGAGAGATTCAGGTTGATGAAGGTTATGAAGCAGAAGACGCTTACTATTCAGGAACATCTGATCTTCTCATCTTGTAGTTTTACCAGGGTCTCCATGTTTATCTCTCCTTTGTTCATATTTTGCCTCTAGTTTACCCGATTTTGAGTTCAGATTTTGGTTTTGTTGGCGCTTTCGTAATCTTGGATTTGTTTTCTAAACACATACTATCATATGATGACGAAATCCTAAATCTGCACCACTAAGAGTCGATATACATGTAAAAAAAGTCGACAAGCAAAATATAGGAAATGACAAAAGAGAAGATAAGAAACAAAGTAGTGTAGAAATAATGTAAGCCGATTTATTTCAGTCTCTTCGATTTCCTCTTTATAAAAACCAAAGAAACATGATTTTCCATAAAGCCCTTCATTTGTAGCCTTTTACGCTCAACAACTTTAAGAAGTTTGCTTGAAATAACTAGCACGAACAGAACATATTGTTAAGCCATTTCTTAATTTACACCAACCATGATTGTCATCACCCAATATAAGTTTATCGTGCACACACAATTGCGATAGAAATAATTGCCCAGGATCGCATCGTTTTCACATCGTACACGCACCGTTCATACATTATTCGATCAACACGATGTGCGATCGCACAACTGTACTGTTCAGAATATGTTTCCGTTTAAACGTGATGCAATAATATCAATAACGAAATCAAAAAATAAAAAACCCAACATGTTCTCTCACTTCAGTGTGTGAAATAGAGCAGTCGGGGTTTAACACTGTGTGAATTACTTCTATTTAACATCCCAACGTGAAGTAACACTAAGTTAGACATAGGGTCAAACATTGAACCGACACAGGGAGAGATTGTGAGGATTATACGTTAAATGTCTTTAAATATCGAAATGTAACGCTTAATTGACTTTCATATATCTTTGTTGTTTTTGTTGACTGGAGCAGATGTAAATATGTAAACGCTTTTCTTTGTAGACATGCCTGAGTATGCAAAATACGTAGCGTTGTTCAAGGGAATCACAGAGAAATATCGCCACGTACGTGTCGTCTTCACCGGCCGCGAAGGAGCCGGGAAGACGACAATGTGTTTACGAATTCAAAACGAAAATGTCGACTTCACGTTACGCAATCCAACGGTAGGAGCTGTTCTTCACCCTGCGTCTTTCTTTATTGACTGGACATTTAAGTTATGGAGGAGAAACACTGCCAAGTCGTCAACGGACGTGTTTGCAACACGTATGGCTGCATTAGTAGCTAAGATGGAGACATCAGAAGCAGATTTCCAAACAGGTACAATTGACTGGTACTTTAAATAACGTAATAGACAAATCAGTTTATAAGGAATAAAGCGTATATTGATGCACATTTTCGATTTTGATATCACATTGAAAATGTTTTGCTAAGAATATTAAAACTATAAATTAATCAAGTCGGAAAACAAACTTGAGAATACTCTTCCTAGGGACATTGCCTGTAAGTGTTACATGTACAACAGGGTCACAAGACGGATCAGTCGCAGATGCATTGTCAGAAAACACTCCAACTCAAAGACGAAGAACTTTGGAAGAAGCGAAAGACATCGACCTTGCTTCACAAAGGAGCCAGTCTGACGGAGCCTTCCTGTCCCTCTGGGATTTCGGCGGACACACGTCCTTTCAAGCATCCCATAACGTATTTATTTCGTCCCATGGTGTCTATCTTTTGGTGTTCCGATTGACCGACTTTCTCAAGGATAGGTTAGAAACAGGTAAGTAAATAAACAATCGTTATTTACTATTGACAGTGTACAGGACAAACTACAAAAATACCTTTAAACATTTTATTTTTTTTCCGCTTCAAAAAGATAATTAAGCCAGAATGTATATATAGCTTAACGATTGCTACGAATACGGTTACATGAAAAATAATAAGCGGATGTATTATTTCATGTGTACACATCACTTATCTATTTATCATAAAGGCAAACACTCAATAATTTTAATCAGACTGCTCTTTTTAGGGTAAAAAATCAAATTTGGAAACTCATTATCATATTCCTATTTCTGTAATAAGTAATTAAGATTCATAAATCTAATACAAACATGAACGATTGGTTGGATGAAACTGACAACCGACAAGTTTGTAATTACAATACTATTGATTTGTATTTCTGCAATATTCTGAATAAAATTACAGAATATCCTTCCACAGAAGGTATGGTGTCGGAGCCAAATTGAAAAATACGACGAAAAACTTCAAAATCCCTGTCTCTATACTCACAAAAGAATTTTTCGCTATTTAGTTTGTATCAACATTGAATCAAGTTGACTCAGTTAGGTTTCAATCTTGAAATTATTTCATACATTAGCAAAGGGAACTAAATTATGTATAAAGAGACGGCCCTTCTGAGTGTAGAGTTGTTGGCCCTATAGGGGATATCGGGGTTTAAATACTTCCAATCATTCTACAACTTAACCAATGGAGGGATTTCGATAAGTTAAAAGATATTAACATTCACTTTTTTATGAGTCTAGATAGACTAAAGAAATGGATCCGGTTGATTGGAACGTTTTCGTCAGGTGAACTTAACGCGCCAAGACTGAAGCCACATGATCCTCCATTGATTTTCGTCGGCACATTCCTGGATGAATTGAAGAAAACAACCCCGGTAAATAGTATAACTATTCAATGTCGATGCAAAACGTTCCCAATTTTATGTTATTTAGTTGATAAAGAATCGCTTTCATTACTTTCTTTTATCATACATGTGTAACGATCGTCATTGCATCTACAATGAGATAAATACAATGCTTCTGGAATTATTTTTTTTATAAAAACAAAATGTGAATTAAATTATTACTGTTCTAGGATTACGACAAGCTGGTAAAGACAGTGCAGTCCAACATTACGAAATTCCCCGAAATTTCGGCTCATACGTTCGTCAGGTTCTGCACAGTCGATTATAGCATTGGGAATGATGACGCGGAACTGGGAGAGTTGCGAGGTCTCATCACAGACGCAGCCGTGCACCAAGACCAGTGGGACAGAGAACTACCAGCCAGATGGTTAAAGCTGGAGATGGACTTGCTTCGAGCCAGAGGAAAAGGAACCAGGATATTCACTTTTGCGGAGGTGATTGAAATGAACAAAGACTCTATAGCACCTTTAACGGATGAGGATGAGATGAAACTGGCACTGGAGTGAGTATGTCAATACAGGAGTAACGAGGGCATATATAGAACAATATTTACCGTTGGAAAAACAATTGTTTATATAATTAGTTAGAACAAGTATGCTTTAGTGCTTGAATTTCCTGTTTGTATTTATCGTGGTTACACTAGCATTATTATAATACAACGGTATAACACATATCAAAATAATATAGTATATTGAGGAAAATTAATGGAAGTGGCCATTTACTTTTTCCTTACCACATAAACAAAACTAAAAGAAATACGACAGGTCTTCATCTAGCCGTCAAATTGCATAGTTAAAGATATAGCATTAAATCAAGATATATCATTAACCTACCCGTGTTCTGGTGTTTATCCTTTGCTCACTGCTTTGGACTCCCTCTCATAATTTCATTTGTACAAGTGTTTGTTGGAAAACATTGCATTGTACTGTTTTATTAATCAATGTTTTTAAGTGTTATATGATACTTATATCATTTGTTGTAGATTCCTGCATTGTACAAGGTCTGTGATTTACTTTCGGGAGTTTGACTACGTCATCAACGACCCACAGTGGCTGGCTGACTTTTTCAGCATCCTGATAACCGACGACCAGTTCCTCCATGAAGGTGATCTTCTGCTGAACCGAGACCTGGACTTGTACAAGACAAGAGGTGAACTGACTGACAAGATGATCGGTTGTCTTCTCAGTCTGGAAAAAAACAAAGCTTTCCTTCCCTACAAATCCGTTCTCCTGGCGCTGATGGAAAAGTTCGGACTGATAGTCAAGATATTATTATCTGGCGACACTCCGGAAAATGCAGAGTTCAGTGAGACGTATACCATTCCAAGTAAATTAAAGGAGCTCCAAAACATTGAGGGAATAGCCAAGGAAGTCAGTAACCTCCAGCAGAGAAACCTTGCTGTCTCCAGGACCTTATGCTTCGTATTTCGAGATGTTTACGTCCCAGATGAACTATTCCACAGAATTTTTGCCGAGATCATGAGAAGGTATAGAGCAGTTTCACTGTCAACAAGCAGTAGTGATGAGGCGGCTGAGCATGACCAGGCAACGAGAGGCAACACTACCTGTCTATATTTCGGCTTCGGATGTTTCACAATCAACAACCTTTGCAAAATGATCATTTCAATGCACTCTCAGAGATCTACAATCGCTGTGACTGTGATCAGTCCAACTGAATCCCAGCTCCCCGCAGATTCAGGACAACGTGTGAGACACTCAATCGAACAGATTCTTCTTGAGACATTGCAAATGAGTAACCAGCAGCACTTCCAATACACACATCAGCTGCACTGCAATTTCTACCTGAGTCCATACGACACTCCTGTACCGCTGTACGATGTCATCCACTCAGAAAGGGGCGTGGCTTGTCAAGGTGGGGAATGCTCAGGACAACACCGACTGTCCAGAACAGACACAACGTTTTGGAACGTTACAGAGGTAATAATAAGTTGATATCAAATGAAGAATATTTCAATTATCTTTCAAAAAACATCTAAAATATATATCGGTTTCTTGGGGTTCTTTTTCTTCAACATTGATACAACATCTGTATCTTGTCTTAAAGCTACACCTGGATTTTAGCCCTTTAAATATGTCCACTACCAGTCTTTTTTATAAATATAACAAAGAAATCTGAACACGAAATTTGTATTTTTACTTTTTATTGTTTTAGGACTCTGCAAGGTTCCAAGCCAACAGGGATATCGCAGGTGAGAATTCATTCTAAATACGTTTTACTAATGTATACGATTCCAAGTTCTAAGTCAACGACAACCCTCGGGGAAGGGTCTTAATTGTTTTTATTAGATTAACAAATGTAAGACTTAGTCATGACGTAAATGAAGATAAGGTGAGAATATCAGAAATAACTTTCTTTTGTAAAAATGATTTATAGTTAACACAAAGAAAGAAACTAGACAGTTTTTGGGTCGGATTTTTCATTTCAGGGCAATACAATTGTTACACTCACCAATAAGCTTCATTTTGTGGATTGTGTGCTGCCTCAAATGACAAAAACATGTTTTATGCATCAACAATTTATTGCAATATTTTAATAAAATAATAAATGAATATAGCTATTGTTTTTTTGTATCTATTATGTGTTTTTCCAACTTTCAAAGTCCGAACACAGAAAAACTGACTAATTTTTGTATTGGGCATTTGATATACATCTGCTGATGCTATTTGAACTCGACAATGTAAACACAATATTGGAGTGAATGGACATTTTCCTTTACATATGCATCACAGAAAACCCCTTGTAGTGAATTCAGTTGACCTGTAATTTTGACTCAACTCGGAAGCAAACGTTTGTATGACCTCTTAATAGTCCTGGATACCGAAATCGGACTTTTCAGATTATTTTGCATATATATGTACGTATGATTACCTAGGAATGTAACTATTGGTTTTTTAATATATTATGTGTTTTTCCTACTTTCCACAGTCCGAACACAGAAAAACTGACTAATTTTTGTATTAGGCATTTGATATACATCTGCTGATGTTAATGAACTCGACAATGTAAACAATATAAAAATACATGTTGCATTGATAAATTATTTTGCATTTCTGTAAATAAACTGTGGACATGTTAAAAGACTAAAAGATATTATTGAGCAGAATATTTCATTTTAAGGGTATTGGAGTAAATGGATGTTTTCCTTTACATTTGCATCACAGAAAACCCCTTGTAGGGAATTCAGTTGACCTATAATTTTACTCAATGCGGAAGCAAACATTTGTATGACCTCTTAATAGTCCTGACCATGGTTTTCGGTTTTACCTAGGAATGAGGGTAAACTTTATGTTTTGTTTTCACTGGTACTAGCCAATTATCAAAATGCTGGGGGAAATGGTTTGTACTACTTTAATATTACAGCACAGTGATCCTAAACTTAGACTATCATGTTAAAACAACACTTGAATGTAATTAATATGTAACTAAACAGGAGTAATTTCTTCCTCATGAACTGAACCTACAGAATAACGGTCAATGTGCCTAATTATTCATGCCAGCATAATGTTAAATACAATGGAATAAGTAACTGTTGAGAAATATGCATTCCCCTCACCATGACGATAAAGTCTTATTGTCTTGTAGACTATCCATATTATGAAAAGGTTATACGTAACAAGTTCAGAAAGATTAATAAATAACTGTAAAAATTATAAAAATACAAACTGACTTCACTGCAAAGATAACACAACAATAAACATAACGTAATTGTTATACCGTCGCTCATCGCATCTGTATCCACTTCCAAGTAATAAGTGACAATATTGATGGTTTAGGAACAACGGAGGTTGAAGCGAACACCTATGACCGAAGGCCGTCTCCTCGAGAACTTGGTCGTCTGTCCCGTCTAATCAACTCGTCCCGTCTAGAGATGTTCTTTCTGGAGCTTGGGCTTCCTAACCTAGAAATTGAGGACACAAAACGTGAGTCCAACATCTTGCCTGGGATCACACTCACTGCAAAGCTGTTCCTGAGGTGGACAATTGCCTACCCGAATAAGACGATCCGTGACATCCAAGAAGCTATGGAGGCGGTTGATATGGCGACTGACCGTATCATTGAAGTCATAGGAACAGACGAGGAAAACCAGGTTCAAGGTTAGAGGATAATAATACAAATATATGAAAAACGTCGGAAACAAATGTATAATATATGACGTTTGCAAAAACTATATATATGGAGTTGTGAAATTGTAATCAATGCGTTTTTTCAACGGCTTGAGTTTTTATCATCCTTATTTTGAAGGACAAGGATGATGATCTCAGAAAGAAAAGCAAGTTTGATAACTTTAGTTGATTATTTACAATATACATTAAAGATTTGCCAGTACATCGTTTCTATATTTTCCCTTTCTAGATAATAACATTCCTACTTCCCCATCTTTTGGTGTTTACATGTCGCAGTTGATTCGTTATTCTAGGTCTTGCTATGAATATCGAGATTTTCGTGATAGATATCAGCTGCTGACGAACAAACGTTTGACACAGGGATTTGTTAGGTGCAGGTTAATGAAAACTATGGGCTAGTTTTATGGTCGCAATGTTGGTCTCATTGAGAAATATTCTGTATCTTTGTGTGACATGAAATGGACGTTTTTGAGTATGCTCATTAGAGTACCCCTTGCTGTGATTGACTCGGTTATCATTTTGAGAACTTGATGTTTACTTGGATGTGACCAAGATTTACCTAGCGGGTGTCGTCAATAAGCAGAAGACGCGTATTCCTCCGGAACACCTGGTCTTATTCTCTTGTACTGTTACGAGGGTCTCCATGCCAATCTTTCATTTGTTCATAGTTTGCTTCTAGTTTAATAGATTTTGAGTTTGGAGTATGGTTGTGTTGACGCTTTGGAGTTCCCTGATTTATTTTAATATTTATCTACCCACTAGATTCATCAAATAATGAACTGACATAGTTGTACTCTGAAGGAATCGCACCATTATTAGACACAAGATTAGCAGCCTGAAATGTGCACAGGTCTTGGTTCACTTTACTCAGCTATGTCTTATGGTATTAACATGATGTTGTGGGAACCTGCTTTTGTTAAACTTCAATTCAAACATGGTTTGAAAAAGTGTTGAAAATTCAGCAATATACAGCAACGTTTGTCTTGCAGATTTGGTGCCGTTTGACGCTTGGAATAGAGTCCCATCTGAGGATGAAATCAGGAAAATCGTGGATTATATCGACAAAAGGTATTTCAACCTGTGCCTGGAGCTCGGATTGTCCCCGCCAACCATAGCGCAGTGTGAACTCATTCATTCCATTGACTTCAGGACAAGGATGAGTGCCCTCCTTCAGTGTTGGATAGACAGATTCCACACAGAAGCAACCATAGGCAGGTTGTTGACAGCCATGGAGGTTTGTCAGATGGACTGGCATACAACAGCACAAATCTGGTCAGCCTGATCAGGACTTTGAACCGATTCACGTGATTCAGGACAAGAACACACCTATGCAAATATACGTCCTGATAAGAAAGCTTTACAGGAAACATGAAAAACAATTTCACAGAATCGTCGCTATAGATAACAAAGCTTTAACATTTGACAGTTAAGACAATATAGTTACAACGTGTTAAGTTCCACAATGTAATCTCCGGTGAACAATTCATCATTCAAAATACTATATTGTTGTCGTCGTTAAGTACGTTGTATTGCCTGTGACAGGGTGTGTGTAGTGTAGTCATGTCGTAAATAGCTTGAACAATTCATTTGTCTGCATTTGTAATTATTTTTTATGAAATACGAAATAAACTGAGTAATAGCACCTGTCAACCTTTCATCGATAAGTAACATTTGTATATAAACATTTTTGTATCAGTATTTGTATATTAATAACAGTCAATGTATTGTGCAAATGTCTGAAATGTAGTCGTTACCCATCTGATCATTTTCGGTTTTGCTATACTTTTGAACAAGTATTGTCCTTTCATTCATATTTACTGTAGTGTTCAATTACTGACATTTTTAACAGCTCCATACTGTGAACTTACGTTACTAGAAAGTAATGAAGAACACTTATAACTGAAAGAAATGTTCGTACAAAAATACAGCGATAAGTTAACACAAAAATTAGACAAAATATAAGTTAAACAAAGTTTGATATTATTTAATATTTGATCATACACTAATAATGTTTAAGACAAAGTGGTGGTTACAATATATAAATATAAAAATGTAATTGTACCGTGCTTACATATGTAATATTTGTACAATTCTTATCCATGTATGTATATGCATTGCGATCCAGGTGTTCACATCATCTATAATAGACGATTTGTCATTATGATCATTTTCAGAATACCTGACCTTCTATCACTGCGACTTCAAAACATTCTTTTTTGGGATGTCGAGTTGGCGCAGTGGTAACGGCCGCAGGTATTTCTGGCTAGGCAATTCGGTGCCGGAGATCGTGAGTTCGAGGCCCAGATGGGGCACGAGTCAAAAAATTGTATTCCTTTCGAAAGTAAACAGAGAATATCCCTCATTATGACCAGCTAGCAAGCGTACATCATATCACTGCTGAAAACACTTGTAATTGCTGTTGTATCACGTTATTCTTAAAAACACAAAGATGCACTCCCACACGAAAATATTCGCACGTAATAACATCTCCAATGAAAGCATATTATTGTTCTTACTGTAGATAGATCCTCTGATATTTACATAAAGAATAATAGTTTTACTGATTCTATTTTGAATTTATTTGACAAATACATTTTTTCTTTTGATAAAGACAACACTAAAATCGCTGTTGTTAAATTATTTACAAATATTTGTTTGATTCAGATGTATTCGTGTGAAAATTTACAAACGTGTGTTTGTTTCAGATGTATCCGTAACACTTTTTAAGATATTGCATATTAAGATACATGCCAAGAAAGCTTTTAATTGATTGCAACGTATAACAATCAATTAGTGCTAGATGACATTGCCTGTATAGCAAGCACAAGTTAGATTAAGATGTAAAGTAAGCACAAGTTAGAGTAAGATGTATAGTAACCATATGTTATATTAAGATGTATAGTAACCATATGTTATATTAAGATGCCTAGTAAGCACAAGTTAGATTAAGATGTATAGTTACCATATGTTAGATTAGGATGTAAAGTAAGCACATGCTAGATTAAGATGTATAGTAAGCACAAGTTAGATTAAGATGTAACGTAAGCACAAGTTAGATTAAGATGTATAGTTACCATATGTTAGATTAAGATGTAAAGTTAGCACATGCTAGATTAAGATGTATAGTAAGCACAAGTTAGATAAGATGTAACGTAAGCACATGCTCGATTAAGATGTAAAGTAAGCACATGTTAGATTAAGATGTAACGTAAGCACATGTTAGATTAAAATGTATAGTAAGCATATGTTAGATTAAAATGTATAGTAAGCACATGTTAGATTAAAATGTAAAGTAAGCACATGTTCGATTAAGATGTATCGTAAGCACATGTTAGATTAAGATGTAACGTTAGCACATGTTAGATTAAAATGTAAAGTTAGCACATGTTAGATTAAAATGTAAAGTACGCACATGTCAGATTAAGATGTATAGTAAGCACATGTTAGATTAAGATGTATAGTAAGCGCATGTTAGATTAAGATGTATAGTAAGCGCATGTTAGATTAAAATGTAAAGTAAGCACATGTTCGATTAAGATGTATCGTAAGCACATGTTAGATTAAGATGTAACGTAAGCACATGTTAGATTAAAATGTAAAGTTAGCACAAGTTAGATTAAGATGTAAAGTAAGCACATGCTCGATTAAGATGTAACGTAAGCACATGTTAGATTAAGAGGTAACGTAAGCACATGTTAAATTAAAATGTAAAGTCAGCACATACTATATTTTGTATGAAAAACACTTGTTACATTAGGATATGTGAAAACACTTGTTAGAGTAAGGTTATAGTATATGGCAATCACTAATTTGTTAATATGTATAACAACACTTATTGGATCTAGATAAATGACAAAAATGTGTTGGTTTGAGATGTATGACAAACACGTGTTGGATTATGTATAGGAAATTTACTAGTTAGGGTACGACTGTATATCTGTTTGACAAACTCTATCTTGGGCTTCAGATAGAAAATATTTGTCTGCTTACGATGTAGATTATTTACAGAATGACGTAGTGTGTCAGTTTTTGTTGTTAATGCCATATACATAAGCTTTGTAACCCTTTGATTATTCAGATAATAATTTGCTTTACTTAGTAAAACTTAGATATTTTCTTATTGCGATCTTGTGTGTTTGTTTTTGTTTACTTTTGCAATGATAACACAGAACAAATCAACCCTTAGTCATAGTCTTGATCTTATTCTAAAGTCCAATTAACGTTTTGACATCTCTTAAGTTTAAAGTTCGTTTTAAAAGCGTTTCAACAAACACTTTCAACATCTGATCCTGCTATCTATGACAGTCCACTGCTTTACTTCTACTCACTCTACACTTTAAACCAATAAGTCAACTGCGTCATACACTGTTCTATGACGTCATCTTGATGTCTCATTAGTATTATTCATTTTAATGACAAAAACGCCACAATAACAACATAGACATACAAAAATACGGAAGCGTCAACAAAACGATAATCCGAACTCAAAATCGATTAAATTAGGGGCGAAATATTAAAAAAGAAAGATTTACAAGGAGACCCCTGAAAAAGTACAAGATAATAAGGCCAGGTATTCCGGAAGAGTAAGCGTCTTCTGCCATGTAAATTTCCAAGTAAACATCAAGTCCTCAAAATGAGAACCGAGTCAGCATTGTCAATCACAACAAGTAAACACACTAATGAGTATACTAAAAAAGGTCCATCTTCATATCACAAAAAAATACAGAATATTTCTCAAGGAGACCAAGATTGTGATCATAAACGTGCCCATGTTTTTAATTGACCTACACCTATCGATCCCTTTGCCATAATTTGTTTGTCAGCAGCTGGCATCTACATAAAACTTGCTCATAGTTCTCTTTGAGGATAGGGGTGAGTGGCAGACCCTGCTGGTGGATTTTTTAGTCCCCGGGGTTTGCTGGAGCTTCCATAGCCACAGTTAATCTGATTTAAATATCGTGATTTTCGTGATCGATGTCGACTGCTGACAAACAAAAATTAGAAAATACCGAAGCGTCAATAAAATCATAATCATAATCGATTAAACTAAAGGCAAAATAGGAACAAAGGAAAAATGTACATGGAAACTCTCGTAAAAGCACAAGAGAATAAGACCAGGTGTTCCAGAAGATTAAGCGTCTTCTGCTTCATCGACGACACCTGTCATGTAAATCTTGGTCACATCCAAGTATGCATCAATCCTCAAAAAGAGAACCGAGTCATCGTTGTCATCACAACGAGCAAACTCAAAAACGTCCATCTTCATATCACACAAAGATACAGAATATTTCTTAGGATTCGAGAGATGCAGGTTAATTAGTCATGACGTAACACTCACATGTGCTGCACCTTTTAAATTTAGTAATGGATACAGTATGCCGAAAAATGTAGAAGCAACAAGAGGGTCAAGTGCGTAAAACCCCTTTAATGTATGAATTTAGAAGTAAACTTAATCTAGTTCTGTATAATTTCAAACCGTGTACTACAAACATGTGTATATTATGTACCATGCAACTACTCAAATGAGATCAACTGTGGCTATGGAGGCTCTAGCAAACCTCGGGGACTAAAAACTCCACCAGCAGAGTCTGTCACCCCCATAATCTTTATCATTGTGATCTGATCATGACATTATTTCCACAGTGATGGGACCCTAGCCCTTACTTGGTATTATAATGCTATGGTGAACAAATGAAATAAATATGCCCTGGGGTTTGTAAGATGTGATATACACAAGTTGTTTTTTTTCCAAAGTATATTTCTACATGTATCATATGTAATGCAATTTTAACCATTTAAACCAAACCTTCCCTTTGTGTCTTTCCCTTCTCGTTGAGGATTGGAATCATTTGACAGCTAGCTTTGACTGCAAAAACAAAATCAATATTCTACTTCTATGAATAGAACCAATTACACTATTATGACATATTTTACATTTCATTATCGAACATCAATTTTAGATAGAGTATAGTGTAACCAGATGTAGTGATGGCCGACAGGACACCGTTATACATTTACAGTGAAACCTTGCTAAAAGACCACCTCAGAATCAAGAGAATGCAGCAGCGTCAACAAAACCATAATCCGAACTCAAAATTGATTAAACAAGAGACAAAATATGAACAAAGACCTAAGACGACTTCAATTTCAAACTGTCTCGAGTAGCACCATAACTAAGTTTCCATAACAGTGTATTTAGGTTATTTTGCAGTTAACTAAAACATGGATGAACATGTTTTTACGATTGAAATCAGGAAAAATACACTTAAAATCAGCAACATCATATTATCAAACTAGAATGTCTGTGAGACATAAATGCCACCGGCTCCATATGAAATTAGTTATACATGCTTGTTATGTATGCAAAGTTTGATGACGATCGGATATGTAGTTATTTAAATAAGCTGGTTACATTACAATATGACGGGACGCGACGGACATGGGCAACACTGTATGCCCCCCCACCCAATTTCATGGCGCGGGCATAGAAATACCTCTACTAAATCTGTATAATTTTTCATTGCTAATGCTTTTGTAAACTTCACTATAAATATGTATGCCAATATCAACATAAAAATTGATTGTTTTAGAGACTCTTCAATTATGTATGGATGTCTCCGTAGTTAAAACGACCAAGATCTGAACAACATATTGACTTTATTACGTTAGTCTTGGTTCGGTGCATCAATATACTGATTGGTCGGGACAGTGATGACGTGTTTTTGTACATAAAAACAACAAGGAAACTAGCTGCTTAAGAACCGACACTGACACATAAAGTCTGTTGGTATAAGATAAACAGCAATCCTTGTTGGGGATAATGCAGAATCCAAAACGACAAAAAAGTGATATTCAACCCTTGGAACATAGTTTGGAAGGTGTTATACAGTCTTGGTTGTTCAAAGTGAAGACACAAACACAACACGATGGTTTGGACAGGACTACACGACAATATTGTAGTTTCACAACTTCCAGGTAGGTACAATAATTGTCTTTACCCTAGCCTGTGTATAAAACAACTGTTTAAGCCGTGTTTGAAATAAAATCGTCCTCTACGCTTTATTTCACTTTGGAATTCCTCCAGGTGTCACCCCACTTGTAGAAGATAATCAGCAATACTTGCTGGCGATATGTCAGACTAAGAGACGGGTGTATAAACACTCCTGAAGGTGCTGCACATAGTTGTAGGGTGTAAGGTGAAGGTACGAACACAACATGAGGATTTGGACAGGTCTACATGACGTTATTGCACTTCCCCAGCTTCCTTGTAGGTATCGTATTTACTTTAACGTGATCTGCGCATAGATATCAAAGCCAGGCTTCCTTAAATATATTTGAATTATACCAATGGTATTCTTACAATAGACCCCTCTTCACTTTGAAAATTATCATTATCCCTCTTTATGTTGCCTTCAAAACGAAACCTTGTTTCCCTGTGAATTTATTAATATTCAATTACGGTAATAGGGTTATGCGATAAATCAACGTGTCGGATCTGTTGTTATACAGTTGTATATTATATAACGGATGCTAGGGAAAGGGGTTTGTGGTTTTCCTTTTGAAGGAAAAATATGTGTTTATTTAAAAATATCTTTCGATGATCTTGTTTTTGAAACCTATTTGATCATGTTTGTAATATAGACAAGCCTAAAAGTTTTATCTACATCGTATTGATTTTAAGATTATGATATGTACGTTCAATGCATACTAATTAAAGATGATTGTTATAGAAATGATTTCAGACGGCTGTATTACTTAGTATTACCTGAGTACTGTCGGATTATGTCGTATATCAATGTTACTGTTAACTCTCAGTGCGTATTTTAACAATGCATTTATAATTATTAGAATAGAAACGTTAAATGTAGTGAACGAAAAACAGTGGACATAAACAATCTGACTAGGAAAGGTAAAGTATTATAGCGGGTCAATACTCGAAATGATGGTATCATATTTGTTATCAGTCACTCATTCGCCACATTAACTGTAAAGAGTTAAGTGTGATTTCATTAGGCGTTAAATCCAGTATCAGCTTAGGTCAGATAAGGAAGGCCTCTTCGTGTATGCGATATGAGTTCATTTGTTGAGTGCGGGTGTATTTTTGAACACACGGTATGTTGGTGTACGCCTCAGTGCAATGGTGCGGAACTGATCCCGCGGGGTGTACGCCTCAGTGCAATAGTGCGGAACTGATCCAGCGGTATGTTGTTGTACGCCTCAGTACGATAGTCCAGAACCGATTCCGCGGTATGTTGGTGTACGCCTCAGTACGATAGTACGGAACTGATCCTGACTTTATAGTGCTACCACACTGAACTAAACCGCCGTACGCCCCAGCAGAACACTTCAAACGGTCATATTTTACTGACAGCTAAAGCTGCCTTTCTATATGTTTACAACAATGTATTCCTTTCATAAATGTACGTTGAAGTATTAACCCATAGCGATTTATGCTAATAATCGTTAGTTTTCACGGTCGAAATCGATTAAACTAGGGGCAAAATATAAACAAAGGGAAGATTTACAAGGAGATCCTTGTAAAAGTACAAGATAATAAGACCAGGTGTTCCGGAAGAGTAAGTGTCTTCTGCTTCATCGACCGTCATGTAAATCTTTGTCACATCCAGGTAAACATCAAGTCCTCGAAATGAGAACCGAGTCATTGTCAATCACAACAAATATCAGTAAGCGTCTTCTGCTTCATCGACCGCTATGTAAATCTTTGTCACATCCAAGTAAACATCAAGTCCTCGAAATGTGAACCGAGTCATTGTCAATCACAACAAGTATCCATACTAATGAGCATACTCAAAAATGTCCATCTTCATATCACACAAAGATACAGAATATGTTTCAATGGGACAAAGAAAATCGAACATCAGAATGAAAATAAAACAAATTTGGTAACTGTGCATAATCTGTGTACCATAGATGTGTCAATATAGCTTAATGAAATATGGAGTAATACCCAGGAAATACACAAACTTGATTTAACGGCTAGGTATGTTGATATATACATATTCATATTCATAAAGACTAGATTTCCTTGAGAAGAGAAAATAGGGGAAAAGACATTACAAGACATGACTTAAGACAGGCGGCTTCAATATTTATGGGGCTTTTTGTGTTCATTCCAAAGGGTATGAAAGCCTCTTATGTGTAAACCTGAAGAGTGCTGTGACGAATAAAATCTGAAGTCTTATTTATTGCTTTTTTTATCATATTTGTTTCCCGACAGAAGTGGTTTAAAAACACATCAATATTGTCGTCAATAACAACTAAGCTTCTGTTTACTCCCCCCACTAACAGACGCATAACCAAGATTATCATTCGTGTGTATCCAACGATGTTAATTGTTAAGCATCCCAAATTTGTTTTACAATGTTTACTCTATACCCGAGTGATCTTCCTTAATAACATGATTATTAATTGATAATTGTTATTGATAAACAGGGCTTATTGATATGACTTAAATACCTTCTTGTTTACTTCCTGACTCTAATACATGGTGTTTACACGTTGCAGTTGATTCGATATTCTAGGGCTTGCTCGCAATATCGGGATTTTCGTGATCGATGTCGACTGCTGACAAGCAAACTAACAACACAAGGATTCGAGAAATGCAGGTTGATGAAGACTATTGGCAAGTTATATGGTCGCCATCTTGATCTCACTGAGAAATATTCTGTATCTTTGTGTGATATGAAGATGTACGTTTTTGAGTTTTCTTATTAGTGTGTTTACTTGTTGTGATGATAATAATGATTCGGTTCTCATTTTGAGGATTGATGCTTACTTAGTGTGACCAAGATTTACATTGCGGGTGTCGTTGATGAAGCAGAAGACGCTTACTCTTCCGGAACACCTTGTCTTATTCTGTTGTACTTTTACATATTTTGCCCCTGGTTAAATCGATTTTGAGTTATGATTATGAATTTGTTAACGCTTCGATATTCTCTTATTTACTTCAATTCAAAAGAAAAAAAAATACCCTTGCAAGATGTTGTTACCAACCTACCTGTTGGTTTCACTATAACTAAACAGACAGAGCAGATGGTTCAATGTACTTGCGCAATACCATTTTTTTTCAAATTGAAATACCATCTACAAGGACATCATATTTGATAAAGATGGAAGTTGGCAATTGGTGATCAGCAGAAAAGAAGTGGATTTGAGTAGCATTAGAATTGACAGTAGCTTCATTGGAGATGTAGACCTTGTATGTAATCAGGTGGCTTTAGTAAAACTATGTCAAGGAATCCCAAGTAGCAAAAATCTAGTATGTAGCCGCTATCACATCCCTGATACATGGCAAGACAACACAGGCAATAACAAAAAAACATTTAAGATCAGTCGATTATAGCAACGTAGTAAGATTTGTTTTTAGATCTTCAGCGGGTAGAATATGGCAAAAATGACATTTGGTCCACAAAATGAGAAAATTTGCAAACGAAAAACTCTCCTCCTTCACCTACTATCAGACAACAATTCAAGAAGTTAATTCCAAATGGATGTATAATGAGACAAAACGGCTTAATATATAAAAGCTGCTGCCAAACAAACTAACAATTTAAGGATTCAAGATTTATGGTCGCCATTTTTGTCTCACAAAGAAATATTCTGTATCTTTAATTTTTATCATATAAACGTTTTTCAGTATGCTCACTAGTGTGTTTACTAGTTGTGATTGACAATGATACTCGGTTTTCATTTTGAGAATGTTTACATGGATGTGACAAAGATTTACATGGCGGGTGTCATCGATGAAGCAGAGAACGCTTACTCTTCCGAAACACCTGGTCTTATTCTCTTGTACTTTTACAAGAGTCTCCATGTAAATCTTTCCTTTGTTCATATTTGCCCCTGATTTGGTCGATTTTGGGTTTGGATTATGATTTTGTTAACACTTCAGTATTCTCTTATTTATTTTCCCCTGCTGGTATAACTGGAGGCTATACTTGATGAGATTGCAATACAGGGTGATATCCAGATAACAAAGAATGGGGATGTGGAGGAACTCCTTGGATTTACAGATGTAGGACAGGAAGGAAACATGTGTAAAGTCCTTAAATCAGGCAAGAATGAAAAGACATTTGGAACTCATGTACTACAGCTCGTCTTTCTTGGAATAACAAGGTTCCGTTTCCCATTTGCACATTTCTTATCCACAACAGTTCATGCATCACAGCTACATGTCCTTTTTGGGATGCTGTAGATTGGTAAGGCATGTATGGGTTTCAGGTTGCCAATACTTGCAGGGTCGACAAGTTGTTGGATCTGTCAATGGGCCAAGTCCATGCAGATTCAACAGATCTGTCATCTTCATGATTGAATTCTCTCATTCAATGGAGTAAATCAGAAATAACATTCTGAAAAGTGGGATATCCAAGGAATCAACAAGATTGTTGACACTTCAAGATGAATCACAAATTCAATGGTAGATGTGAATGGATTACTACAGATGGGACCAGCAGAATGGCTTATCCCTCCACAGTGGTCTGACAAATGAGCACATCTTTCCCAGTTCACAACTGAAGATGAGAAACCATCTACCTGAGGAAGTGTTGGACAATGATATGCTTCATCTGTTCCTTCAGTACCAAGCATCTCTTGGCAATAAAGGGGCTGTGCTAAATGGAGCTATACAACTCCTTCCGCAGACCTCAAATCTCATCAACATATTTCGTGGCAGAAGACCCATACAATCTAGTGATGACGGGACTCAAAACACTACAAGAAGTTATAAATTGGTTTCTTGACGGGAAGGCTGAGGTAAGCTCTGATTCCTCTATATCAACGCAAAACAAAGCACGTATGTTAATGTCTGCACAATGTCTTAAAGACTTGCAGGCATGTGTGATTGGCTTTGTGTGTCGTGCATGTGTAGTCACACTTCTTGTGTGTGGTGGATGTGTAGTCACATTTGTTTGTCGTGGATGTGCTGTCACACTTCTTGTGTGTCGTGGATGTGTAGTCACACTTCTTGTGTGTTGTGGATATGTAGTCACACTTCTTGTGTGTCGTGGATGTGTAGTCACACTTCTTGTGTGTCGTGGATGTGTAGTCACATTTTTTGTGTGTCGTGGATGTGTAGTCACACTTCTTGTGTGTCGTGGATGTGTAGTCACACTTCTTGTGTGTCGTGGATGTGTTGTCACACTTTTTGTGTGTCGTGGATGTGTAGTCACACTTCTTGTGTGTCGTGGATGTGTAGTCACACTTCTTGTGTGTCGTGGATGTGTAGTCACACTTATTGTATGTCGTGGATGTGTAGTCGCACTTCTTGTGTGTCGTGGATGTGTAGTCACACTTGTGTGTCGTGGATGTGTAGTCACAATTCTTGTGTGTCGTGGATGTGTAGTCACACTTCTTGTATGTCGTAGATGTGTAGTCACACTTCTTGTGTGTGGTGGATGTGTAGTCACACTTCTTGTGTGTCATGGATGTGCAGTAACCATTCTAGTAAATCTATAGCAAAGGGAAAATACATTCCGAAAAGTATGATAGCATCGCAGATACAGATGGTGATTCAATGAATGTCTTGACATCACATGGCTGTTGAATACATACTCTTGAGTTTAAGTAGAGGACACGAAGCCCGGCAGGACTTTTCACCCTTCCCATAGCTACTCCAAGTTGACCAGCTTTGAATATATTCCGACAGTCTACTTCTACTCTACAAGTGTGTAATAAGTAAAAATGTCAATTGGATAATAAAAAACATCAAAATTTAACATCACTTTCTTTAACAAATACATATAAATAATACCACACAATGTAATTTAGTTAACAAAAACCAATCTGTTTGTACAATAAGAAATATTACAAGTGGGGAGGGGGCTTATTCCCGGTAAGATACGGTATACTTTTATTAAAAAAAACCAAATTAGACTATATTTCACTTATTTTCAGTGTGTTATGGCCAATTACCATGAATATAGACTTCTTGGTTACCATGGTTACATTTGTGTCGTCTAAAAAATGAAAAGAAAAATGGGTGGTGAAAACATGCCATAAGCCCAAGTGACTGAGGATTCTTTTCAACAAATTTTGACAGGAATATTTGGGACAAACATTTGAATGCATTAAAACACCAATCTGTCCAGAGTCATTCCTTGGACCTTGTGGATACTCAAGGCAAAGGCAAGCTTCAAAGGGTATTGTGTCCTTTCTACAATATTCCTTCCCATGACAGGACTGAATACTATTAAAGAAAAAACATGTACATTCAACAGAAATATCATGCAGTATTTGCCTTATCAATAGCACTTTTAAAGTCATACAATCAATTAAAAAGGAAAACAGTACACAATACAATTAATGAACTGGTGCATATACAAAGTGTACTAGTATTTATATTCAACAAGAAAGTATTAAATAATTCATCAACTTACAGACTGGCAATATATTCATTTTTGACCATGGAGTCAAATGACTTTCAAAACTGTCAAAAATACATTGCATTTACAGTTTAAAGTATTAGATGTGTAAAGGAGAATTTGTTAAGACTTGTGCTATGTAATCTGAACTGTACAATTCGCATTAACTTTGAGTATCTTGCATGTGAACTTGGCTTAGGGTATCTTGTGTTTGCCCAAGGAACCAAAGTCAACAATTGGTCCATCTGTTTCGAAGGAAACAATATGCCCCTGAAGTCCATTGTACAGCAAATTGGTCAAGTTTCGAAGCAGCACAACTGGACAGCAAATTTTGGAGGTAGTATCTGAGAAAGATTGTTTTTATCCCACGTGTCAGTCGAGGGATATTCCACCATATCTCCCCTCCAATGGAGAACACATCTCCTGTTGTAGTCGTCTACAAGATTGTTTGTAGCAAACATCTTCACAGACAATTGTCCGGCTGGCAATGACCTCTCCATCGAATGTATGAAGTGCAAGGTGTTTTCAGACAGTGTACCTCCTTGGTTAACCTCCTGGATGGCTTTAATTAAAGTGTGATCCTGTTGCCTGATTATATCACATAAAATCGCACGATGGGGAACAGCAGTTTTAAATAGTTTTGACTGAAAGCAAAACTAACCCTCGTAATTATACTGAATGTTTGGGACATGTGAAAGTTGTCGAAAATCTCCACAAAGTATAAGCTGGATCCCACCGAAGAGAAGGTCAGGGCTTTTTAGACTGCAGATCTCCCCAAGTTGCTGAAATAGCTTTTCTGAAAACAGGCTGATTTCATCTTTTACCAGGGTATCTGCATGCACTATTCTGTCTCAAGTTTTTTTTGTGCTTTTTCATTAGACGAGTAACTGCCGTCATCTTTGCCAGCCCATCTGTGAATTGTCATTTCGCTGGTGAAATTTTCACAAGCTATTCCTGTTGTGCATGTCAAATGTACAATTTTATTTGCTTTGCGAAGCCCTTCTTCAACTTGAGAAATCAGATAGGACTTGCCAGTTCAAGTCGATCCACCTATATATAAATTGTGACCAGCAAGAGATATGCCATATGCTTCTTTCTGCTTAATTTTCATCTAATTAATGTAGAGGCAATTTTAGCGTTGGCAAGTTCGTCATTGCATAGCTCTCAGAGAATGTCGACCCTCTCAGAGGTGGGTGTGTGTATGTGTTTTCCACCTCTAGTAATCTATGATCACGGACATTCTGGTCGTTGTTAACGTTTACATTAACTGTAAATAACCCAAAAAATTATTTATAAAAACTATTTCAAATACACATTTAAACGAATCGTGATAAATAAGAAGGAGATGCAATGACAGTCGTATGTAGTTTCCGTGTAGGTCTTTATATATGAAAAACGCCGAGAGGTTCTAAAATATACCGAAGGTGAAGGTCGGATTTTCACAAACTTGACGAGCCAATCAGCGTTGAGATAACAAAACAGAACAACATGGTTGCCTTTATTCAAATTTATTGATCAGACGTGAACGATGGACTGGGGCATGCGACAGGTTATCTAAAGATGTGAACTAGCATACAAGTAAAGTTTTTCCAATCGTATTAACATCGTACCAAAGCTGAATTTCGTACACGCTGTGACTTTGAAGATACCCACTTGTGATTTTGCCTGTTTTCGACAGTGTCCGACCAACTGAAAATTGACAGTTTTATGATGTTTCATGACGTCTACAAAAAAATTACGGCATGATACATAGTAAATCATATACCAACACAAAGGGAAATTATTTCTCTGCCGATCAACACCATTCCCGGCAAGATATATTGGGCGGTAATGTCAAAATCACGAAATTACATCGTGTCGCCGGGCCGACCGAGTTCACAACCTTGTTTATATTATAGGTGTTTGACAGACGAGGCTAGTGCCCGTGTTTCAATTAGGTATTTAGTTGTAGAACAAAGAAGGAGATAACATTTAATAGTATTATATATCTACACCGCTGTTGTTTAATTAGACAGCGTTAGGCCCTCGAGGCTAACGTCCGGACCTTTGGCCCAATGGTTAGAAAATTCGCCTTCCAAGCGGGAGTCCTGGGTTTAATTCCCGGCCCGGCCACAACAATGGCGTCATCAGCAAACGTATTTTCTGCCCCATCTGGTGATGACTGCCCTTGCCCTATGCATGGATCACTGTCATTTTGGTGTCGTGTGGCAGTTATCGTAAGTCGAACGGGTATGATCTCGAAAGATAAAAAAGACCTCAAAATTAATATCGGGAGTAGTGTGGTATAATTAGGCAGCATTAGTTCATCAAGCCTTAACGTCCGGACTTTTCGCTCAATGGTTAGAACGTTCGCCTTACAAGCGGGAGTTCCGGGTTCGATTCCCGGCCACTGCCATTGTAAATTCTTGAAAAAGCATTACGTACGGGAAGACATTACGTTCATAGACTAATGAAAATAACTCGGTCAGCGTCATTTTGAAGATTTTTCTTCGATTAACATGAGAACCAATCTGATTAAAATACAGATCCTTTTTCTCACTCCGTTTTACAATGATCTGACAACATTCCTTACGAGGTCACATTCAGATGACCTGTGTCGCCTCTTTACTTAACACTAAAATGATTTTCCAATTCTTACAGCAAGCCATTTCGTCACATTATTCCACGCGAACTTTTTGGTGACGAAATCACTAAAAGGACATATGAGATTATGCAAGCTTTGTTGCCTCAAAATTTCAAAAATTCTGAAAGTAGTAATTTGATTGGCTAATGCAAAAGGTCATCGGGATGTGACCCCCTATGAGTTTTTCTCGGATCTAAACGCAGCGGAGAGAAGTTTACGGAACGGTGCGGAGATCAAGATAAGATTTCAATCAGATTGCATGAGAACAAACAAGAAACATACACTTTGATGACGTTTTGCTGTTCCAAGAATCATGACACGTAAATGGATGGTTCATTTTGATATTTCAGGGACGTACATGTATTCGAAAATATTTTTTTACTCTTTCAAGAATTTTACTTTTATGGAATATTTGAGGATAACTATATCAATTGATTTAATACTTTGATATCATAAGGAACTTGATGAACTCGCTAATGTAATATTTTGTTGTTCCTCAGCATTTCTGCTGTACATCATGTTGCGATGCACTAGCTGTCTCGAGAGCTACTGGGAAGAGATGAGTTCCCTCCAGAACTACTTACCCAACTCCGATTCCGAATTCAACACAACCTCGACGTCTAGCTTGTTTGTCTGTATGAGTTACTGCTTATTTACAGATGGGTGCTGTTTTATATCATATATAGCTACCTCATTCTTGTGTATCCGTCATCGCAAACTGACCGGCTACACACCACGAAACCATTCATCTGTCTGGAATCTCCGTAAGTTTTGTATGGTGGAAATGTTAAACAGGGAGTGTGTCTTCACGTTAATTTCATGTTAACTGTGATAAAAAAGTATGTTTCACATTTCACGTGAATTTCACAAAGAAAAAATGCATGTAAATTGTACGTGAATTACATGTGACTATCCATTAAGTTATTTTATAATGCTTCATTTATCATATGGTTTTTACATAAATTGCATGTGAATATATAATTAAGTAGGTTTTTGTAACGTTTTAGTAAAATATAGATTATGTATTGAACGGGGTTTTCTTAACTTTCATCCCAGTCTTCATACAATATTTATCAAACCGGATGGCGTTGATACCTGCATGAGTGTAAATAACAACCATCCCAACCCTTTATATATATATATATTGCCAAGAAGGTAGCTATAACAAGTTAATTATCTTTTTTCACCCAAACATTTAAAAAAAAAAAAAAATCAAGAGAATACCAAAACGTCAACAAAACCATAATCCGAACTTAAAATCGATTAAACTAGGGGCTAAATAGGAACAAAGGAAAGATTGACATGGAGACTCTCGTAAAAGCAAAAAAGAATAAGACGAGGTGTTCCGGAAGAGTAGGCGTCTTCTGCTTCATCGACGACACCCGCCATGTAAATCTTTGTCACATCCAAGTAAACATCAATCCTTGAAATGAGAACCAAGTCATCATTGTCATCACAACAAGTAAACACACTAACAAGCAAACTCAAAAACGTCCATCTTGATATCACACAAGGATACAGAATATTTCTCGATGAGGGTTGGGATTAGGGTTAGGGTAAACCCTTACCCTAATCCAACCCAAGATGGCGACCATACAACTTGCCCATAATCTTCATCAACTTGCATCTCTCGAATCCCTGTGCCGTAAGTTTGTTCCTCAGCAGTTGACATCTATCACGAAAATATCGATATTCAGAGCAAACCCTAGAATAACAAAATTAACTGCGGCATTAAAACACCATAGTATGGAGAAGCAGGGATGTTACTATCAAGAAAGTGAAAGTTTACGATCGAAATGATAAGCCCCTCGACAAATTAGCCTCGTATGAAAACAAAAACAAATCAACCAAAAGTGGTGCACAATTAGTGCCTATTGGGCCCATTAATTAACACATAAACTACCGCAGTTTTATCCGTTAGTATAGCAATAATTGATATATATATGGGTCAAAGAAGTAATATAAACGGTAGTTTTCCAAATAACACTGGATCCGTACAAATGGATATTTATAGGATACGAATTACTTTAAAAAATTTAAAGGGCAAAGAAGTAATTCCAACAGTGTAGACAAATTGGTGTTGTCAAATTTTTGGAGCAATCCGTTCCTTTGTCAAGACATAAATAAACATAAAATAGTTACATTACATAAAAACAATATTGAAAGTTTAAGAATAAACTTTAAATCAATAAGCCCCTCGGCTAGTGTTAGCCGAATGCAGGATTTAGAATGTCCGTGTCATCGTCCACCGAGTACACTCTGTATGCTAACAACGACAATATCAGAATCAACAACCACCGCTGCTCCATCAAACAGAACAAACCAGATATTCCCATGGCCAGACACTTTAATCAACCTAGTCATAGCTGGCAGGACATGCTGGTGGTTGCTATTGATCACTGCCCTTCTTACCCTTTTTGGAATGAATCAAAGCGGCGCTCGAGGGAAAGATATTGCATTATCAACCTCCAAACCCGCTACCCTCGAGGCATGAACGAACGTTAAGCGTTGTGCTCCCCGCTGTTTCTCTTCCAAGTGGGTATTTTACATGCTGATATTGTCTACTGCCTTCCACGCTTACTGCTAATTGCCAGGTTAAGATTTTGACAGATGCTGTCAGATTGAGTTGTCGAAATGTCTAGATCATCAAATGACATATTGAGTGTCGTTTCGTCCATCGAGATACGAAGTTTTGCGATCTCGCTAAATTCCAGTATAATATTTTCCATCAAAACTCTATGTTTGTGTGCATTCCCGAGGAATATTTCGAAAGTTTTCCAAATTTCTGCTCTTAATTTTCAGGTTTGTCTTAAAAACGAAAAGGTTTGGATTTCTGAGTCGTTTCGTCACTAATGTAAAAATATTTATCTCGCTACAACTTAATTTTAATGAGATATTTATTTTAAATTATAACTAAATTTTACCATATATTTACTGTTCTAACAAATATTGCGTGACTTACCACGCTTCATCCCAACTATCATTTTGGGAGGAATCGCCATGATGTTATTTCAGCTTCAGCATCTTCACGCCTCAGTTTTCCCGGGAAATTTAATCTCGTTGTTCGCACACAGAGTGTACTCGGTGGACGATGACACGGACATTTTAAATTCTGCCTTCTACTAACACTAGCCGAGCGGCTTATTGATTTAAAATTTATTCTTAAACTTTCAATAGTGTTTTTCTTCACTGTTGGAATAATTTATATACATATCTATTAGAATAATATGCATGAACACTCCAATTTTATCACGTTGTTGAGGTTATGAAATAGTCTTGCTCTCATTAAATCTGCTACCCTATGTTTACTGCAGTAAAAAATGACGACTGTCCTTGTGGGTGGTACAGATTCGACGATTCCTGCTTTCTCTTTGCTGACGTTGACTTTACTTGGCAAGACGCTATGGTAAGTACAGACGCTTTCGAGTGGGAACTATCGCTCTCCACGAAACACCGGCACGTTGCCGTTTAATCCACCGCGACTCCTCGTTCACTAGCCCACCGGCACTCAACGGAGGACCGTGACCCCACTGTACACCGCAACTCAACTTTTTGCCACCACCGTGGAACGTGGTGTACACGTAGTGTGTGTGTCGCGATCCTAAAACTCACACGTTTCCCTTGTCTACACCACCGTGTAGCAGTCTTCTCCTTTACGTGTAATGTATCCGTCAGTTGCACGCTACAATGTAGGTTTACCGCTCTACACCGTGGACCATGTTGGTTACATAAGCTAAGTCCTCATACACATAAGAATTTAATGAAATATTTGAGCACGGTGAAAACGTATTAATTTTGAAACCACAAATTAAAGAAAAATAGTAGTGTATACAGTTTATTTTGGGTATATTGAAACAGTGATATGATTGTTGAAGTAATTACGACAGTACGGACAATGACATTGTCAAATGTTCAAGGCTATCGTCTCCTTTATCAAGACACAAGAAACACATGACATCACATACACAAATGTACATAAAACATTAAGCGAAGTATTCCATGCATGCGATGTAATGTGTTTTTGTGTCTTGATGAAGGGGTGGATAGGCTTAAAAATGAGTATTTTCGGTACTATTGTTATTACTTCAACGATCATAATTATATCTATGTTCGGATCCGGTATATATAATGGTCAATATCGTCGATATTACTAACTAGACTGGCTCTCTCTGATCATGAGGCCGGACAGGTACGAGTCAAAAATCGTCTTTCTTCGTCATTTGTGTTTCTGTGTTATTCATAAATAAATTAAACACAATGTATCATATACATGTCATAATTGTATCGTGATTAATATATGTAATACTTGTACAATTCGTGTCCATTATATACATTGCGATTCAGGTATTCACATCATCTACAATAGACGATTAGACACTATGATAATGTCCAAATACCGGACCGTCTATTACTGTAACATTGAAACATCTTTTATTAGGTATTTCTGTATATGCGATTTGATGTCGTAGATTGTGAGGTCGAGGTCGGACAAAGCACGAGTCAAAAGTTGTCTTCCTTCACCATTTGTGTTTCTGTAATATATATATATTCGATGCATCAAAATTGTAACAATGGTTATCGAATTGTCTGCCTTTATTATAAAACGAAATGAACGTTAAATGTGGCCAAAGTGAATTGACAGGATATCAAAACCGTGGAAAGTAGCTAGTATCGTTTTGCAACCGAATTTTTAGCAAGAATATAGTCTGTTTTTTACTTAAATATTTGGACGTAGCTTCAAATGGTATACGATAAGCGGCGTAAACGGGTATTTCCTGCTCCCCAGACTGGTCTATGATCGCCGATAAGTAAAAGTTTGTCAACATTCCGAAATTGGCAGTCCTATAAGGTCTTGGTCACTTTCAAGTCGCGTCATCAATTGGAACAATGAATATTTTCCAGATCGTCGGTCAAAATGGTCCAAGCTTGACCAAGACTTTCAGACTTAGTTCGACATATTACTGCATGAAATTACCATGTGACACTTTGTGTGACAAGTCGGTTACATGTCAGTTATCGTAAGGGGCGGAGCTAATTCTATCGCGCTACGAGGTTAAGAAGTAGCACCGCCCCTCTCGTACAATAACTGACATATTGCTATGATATGACCAATACATATGTATTATAAACATAAAAAAAAATCTATCGTAAAGCATATGTAATAAGGAACGTAAAATTTCTATAATGACGTATATTTATAATTATATAACACGGGACACTACCTATATCATGACGTGAGTACAACATGAACATACATCACTTATCATGCATAATTTCATCTGGTATTACAGCACAATTTTAATATATTGCTGTGGACATACATCTACGTCACGCCCTTTGTACTTGATTATTTATTGTAATATACATCAATTTTTAATTTGCTATTTCACTCACGTTGATCTAATTCCGTGGTGTTACGTGTTGTATTACGTTATAATTAATGCTATCGCTATTGCTTTGTTTCATACAACCCGGCCTTCCGTGATAATATTTCACATATCACATATAAGTTGAATTTTACATTAAAATACCATCAATGTTTGAAAGTGATATCCAGCCGATATCGGCTTACGAGACACTATACATATATGGAAGATAAGGTCGATCATACGCCGATATAGTCAAGGAAATAACCTGATTTTACACGTAAAACATTTTGTACAAATAGTTAGTTTAGTTTAAACATTAATCACATTTCATGTCAACCATATCAAGATTAAAGATTCAAAAAGAAATATATATAGATACTTAATGTGAGTCTGTCTCCTGTAATCTTTAAGCTTGTTTTGTAGTCCTAAATTATGTCCTTAAAGTATGTACAAAATATACTTCAATGAATATTGAATAAAACTATTGTTTAACTTATTACTGACGTGCGTAGATGTTAGTCGCCGGTTATCAAATGGGAGGAATACATGGTTTATAATTACAGATCTGACTATGTAGAAGAAAAACCTGCACATTACAAATTTGGAAAATAAAAAGTGTTTGATGTCGTCAGTTGATCGACAATGTACGGAGTATCATATCTACGTACAGAATAATTCAATTCCATTGGAAGTTTGAGATACTACTGTATTTATACTCGTGACGAAATAAAAAACCAATATGTTGATCAGAAAAGTATATTCTATTATAATAAAAGTTGACTACTATAATCTCCATGTTCCGTTTAACCGAGAGTCGTGAGAACTGAAATTATGACTTGATTGTTTTAAACTCCATTGAACGGCGGTCACAATGTTCGGGTGGATAACGAGTTGGCCCCGAGTTTTAGTATTGTTACGAAACGTGAAGTCAACTGTAAAGAACCTAACGAAGGCATTTAAATCAATCTGATTAAAATCATATCTTGATCTCCACGCCGTTCCGTAAACTTCTCTCTGCTGCGTTAAGATCTGAGATAATCCAAAAGAGGGTCATGTCCCAATGACCTTTCGCATTAGCCAATCAAATTACTACTGGCAGAATCTTGACAGTGAATTTTGAGGCGACAAAGCTTGCATAAACACATTTTTCCGTTTAGTAATTTCGTCACCAAAACGTTCGAGCAGAATAATGTGACGAAATGGCTTGCTGCAAGATGACAGGTCGTTGGAAAATTATTTTAGTGTTAAGTAAAGAGGCGACAAAGGTCATCTGGACGTGACCTCTTAAGGGATGTTGTCAGATCCTTGTAAAACGGAGTGAGAACAAGGATCTGCATTTTAATCAGATTGGCATTTAAATCAAACAGATCCGTCACGACGTAACATTGGATCTATTACCAGGAGCTGAAATGATACTTAAGAAAATATCATTTGTTATAATTAGTACATATTGTAATTAAAATACACATCCCGACCTGGGAAATAACCAATGTTTTACAAGAAAGAGGAGAAATGAATCTTATGAGACGAGCGGGGCGCGAACCCGGGATCTCTATGTTATATAACCAGGCCGTTACCATCAGACCAACAGGTTCCGACTGGTTCGCATGGTTCGTAATTTCCTGATATTGCTATGCAAGGTCGTGTCTCCACGTAACACTGTACATGTAATTAGCCGTGCCTCGGTTGGAGTCCGACCACAAAGCGACTGTATAGTTTAGCTGTATAGCTCGTCACTGAAAAGTCATGATATCGTTCTGATAATAGTACAGTGTATTCATACATATAATGACAAAGCTACAGAGAGTCGGTTTTCTAGTGCTACAGCTAAGACATTAACGCTGAACCAGTTTTAATTCATAAGAAGAATATGATGTACCAGGTATGGTACAAAACGTGCTTCATATACATATACATGTACTTTTTCACTTCACCTACCTACACAAAACAATCTAAACACGAACTCTTACACGGAGAACACTGTCCGCTATCTTACACATATATGCCGAGACGTAACTCACGTAATCCTGCACATTCCATATAAAATTATAAGCTTTACACATATTCATTCAACAAACTGTTCAGTTACCAATCATAAATGAGTATACCAATATGCCGGTATTGCCGCTCTTCACATTGGGTAATCGACATGATATACCGGTATGTAGCTAAGCACAGTTACTTGAGTTTCTGTCAGTAAATAACATTTATATATATAGATAAGGAGTCGTCCATTACTATAATGGGGGGGGGGTCCTTACATGTATATATAGGCCTATGCCTATATATATATATATTTTTTATTTACTGACAGAAACTCAAGCAACTGTGAGCTAAGCTACCGATCCTGTCTATATCCGGAGTAGCAAAACGACAACATCGAACAACAAAAACGATAGCGTCTATTCAAGTGGTGACAGATGACGATGTATTCAAGACAGTAATCAGATTATAATTGTTCGTTGTGCACTGATATACAAGCTTAATAATGTAAGATGTCGTTTCTTAATATGTTGAAGTTTGTCAGACTAAGGCAGATAGTCAGACCTACTACCCCGGCAACTCAATATTTTCAATTTCAGGTGGCTACTAGTACATCGGAACACTTTCGGCATGCTATGGCTTGATCTTTGTATGAGAAAGTTTGGTTTATTTAGTTTTTTGTCCTATTGACAGCCAAAGTCATTTTGGGACGTGTCAGGTTTTTTGAGGTGAAGGAAAACCGGAGTACCCGGAGAAAAACTACCGACCTACAGTCAGAACCTGGCAATTGCCCCATGTGGGATTCGAATTCGCAACCCAGAGGTGGAGGGCTAGTGGAAGAATGTCGGAACACCTTAACCACTCAGCCACCGCGCGCGGCCCGTTAGAAAGTACATAGTGTCAAACACATGTTGCTTACAGTTAAAACCATCAAGGTTTTTGGCAGATATGTTCGGTTTATCTTAAACCGACGGCTGTATGAGGTGGAGACAATTGTTACATTCCGCCTCTGTCGGAATGTAAATGTAAGAACATACACTATAGCAATAAGTATAAAATTATAACGTTATACGAGATGAAATTACATGTGAGCATTGATGTAAATTACAATATAACGGACAGGACGTATATATATAGAAACAGAACCTGAACTGAATATGCATACATCTGAAGATGGCATATAGCCTCTCCTTTGAAACCCATATATATCAGAATGATGATGATGTTGCTGCTGCTGCTGCTGCTGATGTTGTTGCTGCTGCTGATAATGATGATGAGGAGGATGTGACAGAGAAATCTCCAATCCAAGGAGTGACATTCTTGCGATACTTAGATTAAACATTATTGATTGATTGTATCGGACACAATCATGACGTGAATGATTAGTCAGTGATGAAGATGATGTTGTTGTTTGTTCCATATATGTAAAAATGTTTATCCTAGAAGTTGTAACACTTACGAAAATAAATTGAAATGAATTGAATCTGAGACAAATTATCTGTATTGTACTATATATTTAAAATGTGAATGGCTTACAGTTAGGGCATGGGGATAGCAATGATAACCTAATCTAACTCCTAAGTACATTGATGTATAATACGTTTTGTACAATGAATAGTGTAGTAAAATGAGAGGGGCGTATCTATATGAAACACAATCAATATTATTATTATTTATAATTACATGTAATAGTTCATCTTTACGGCCTGTTAAATATTGTTTATGTGTCTTAATGGTCGTCAGCAATAATATAGCTCCGTGCTGTAACAAATTCGCAGGTCCCTGTGCAGTACACGTGTGTTTTGTCAGTACCCGCATATAGGTAACACTACGTCTATCCTTTTCCTATCATATATTATACCATCAAACACATAACTCAACACTTCAATTATGCAATAAGCCGTGTGGACATTTATAATGTGTCTGTATCTCATCCGAATTCATGTTGTTCTCTCTGTTGTGGAATACTTTCACTTGAAAAAACGGTCTAGTCGGCTCGAGGTCCAAGGCTAGAATGACTGGGACCCGGGCCTACGTACACGTGTACCACCTCCACGTGATATTTTCACGTGCTACTCGCTCTACCCGTAAAGCTCTCGCTATCTTCATGAATATTCATCCCTATCCTGCCAACTCATAACATATGAGTACCAAAAACGTACAGACAATATTTTCCTGCTATTCGATGAAACGCAGGAAAATGATAATTCTGGTATAGGCAGCAACGGTACCGTTTCGATTCCTCATCGTACTATTTGATCAATCGATTTCCTGTTTAGCTCCTATCATTATTTATGCGAGACGCAGCTCCTCAAATCTGAAATATTGTCCCGTTACCCCAAACTAAAAGGAAAATCCGGACCGGTTGCATGTAAGCAGATACGTATTAAGCCTTTATAAGTCTCTCATTTGTTAACTGGAGTACCTGTTATATATGCACTTTGGCTATGACATATTCAGGTAAGGAGTAACACATATTGGTAAATACTTTACCTGTTAATTCACAGGTACATGTAGGTATCGTTATGCCCTATGGCTATATATTCTATATAAGTGGCTAGACCACAGGGGCTAGGCTAGGCACGGACCTATGTAACTTACGAAATAATTGTAAGATGATTATTTACCTTTCTCGAATATAGCCCCATCACACTACTACATTGTATATATCTGTGACAAGGGAAAGAACTAGCCTGAACGAGAAAATCGACCTATTTTCACTCTAAGCTTGTTTTCGTCACTGAATAAAATCCATTTTTTTACATGCATGCCTCATTTTAAAGGTGAAACTTCAATCTTTCAGCCGATACCAACTATATCCCGTTACTAGGCTGTCTAGAAACCGAGGTTTTGCATTAAATGGGCACTTGCCTGAAAATACGTCGATTTTCTTGTTCAGGCTAGTTCTTTTCTTTGTCACAGATATATAGTAGTGGGAGGGGCTATATTTGAGAAAGGTAAACAAATTATCTGACAATCATTTCATATAGTGACATAGGTCCGTGCCTAGCCCCTGTGGGCTAGACAAGTACAGAGGTATACACGTTTCGTTGTTCCAACTCAGACGCAAACGGTACGGAAGTGCTGAGGAAATCCAAGGCAAATGCTACGGATGACGGTTATATAAAAAGCGGAAGCATAAGGAATGAATATATCCACGACACATGTACAGAGGAAGAATGTATGAGTGTATGAAAATAAATAATATGTCTCGTGAATCATAAAGACAAAGCCGGTCGTAACACGGATATATATCTTTGTACGTAGTGGCGTTAAACACGTAACTAACTAAACGTATCTATCATAAAAAAAACCCACCAGTCATGGGTATGCTAACAGATTAAAGCGACTACACACAGGTAATAAAATATTACGGTTAGAAGCATTTCTACCTGCTTACCAAATCGAAGCCTATAGTGGCTACTGGTCTTTTAATCAAAAGGCCGGCTGGAAGAAAATCTGTGCTACGGATGTAGTACGAAATTTCTTTTTGAGAAAACAGTTTTGTTTTTACATTCTATCTATATAAATTATTTGTTGTTCTTGTTTAAGTCTATAGCGACAGGAAAGTTATACATGTATCATTTAGCATAATGACCGTGTTCCCCTTTTCAATTTGAAAGACAAACTAGTGCATGTCGGTAACTATTTTCAATCAAAAATATAATACATGTGTATACTTACTAAAGTAATTTTCAATTCTTTATATGCAATTTCTTTATCGATCATATATATGGATAAACTGACCCACCAACTACAGGTAAATCTTATCTGTCGGTTCCCTGGTACTAAAGAAACGTTTTAGCATGCCCCGAGGGGTATGTACTGCTGAGTATACAGTACCGAAGATACAGGTGTCTAATGCCCGGGCCAATGTCAGATTACATAGGTACAAAAACATACCACACTATGCTGGTCACGTTGTAAGTACTACTGAACACACGTCTGAACAGACACGTATATATGTATTTGTATAGAATCGTCCCCGCCGTCTTGAACATTACATGTGAATGTTAAATGTTTTATTATGTATACAACTATATGCTTTATTCCATAACAAAAGTCAAGACCACAGTCATATATCTATAGTGACAATGTGTACGTCTCTGGTAAGATACGTCCCTGCTCAAACGAATAGTCTCTGGAAAAACGTAACACCCGAGTTAGTCAAGATATTGCACGGCTGAGGTTTTACAGACAACACCACAAAATTAGATTGAGTTGCAAAATGCAAAGTAAAGCATCCATTACATAGTTTCCCTCTGATGCACATACAGATACATATATATATATATTTATAAAACTCGCAATAGATTGTTAAAAGTTCAAATACACATTGGGTTTTTTAAATCACAAAATATGCTGAAATAATTTAACAGTTATGATTATTTGTTAATGATTTATCAAGTTTCTTAGGATTTATGCAAGGGCTCTGGTACTACATTTATTTATGTTTTAATTTTTATTTATTTGATCTATAACATTCTTCATAAGATAGAATGAAGAGTAGCTTCCTTTTATTGGAATATGACATGAAGTCATTACCTACTGGCTTTTACAAATTGAGTGTCTCTGGCATCCGTAAGTCCAATTCACAGCTGACCAATTAACACTAACGACCGTATCGGGGACTGGGAGATTACGTGCTCAATGGCACACTCGACCAGAAACGCTTGACTGATTTTTGACACCTCCTGATGACGGGGTGTATAGAATTGTGCTCGGGGCTGTTATTTCCCTGACCAAGGGACAACCAACGCATCTTACTTGTAGGGCTTTACCTGTAATCAGGTGTACCCGGTGAACGGACAATTAACTTTAAAACTGACGTAATATAATCACATTTTTTAATCATACAAGATGACTTTAATAAAGTAAGATTCATGGTATTCACGTAAAAAAACCCAACATTTATTTACCATTTATATGCTTGTTTAATGATACAGAAGATGTAACTGTTTGTAAATATTTTAACTTTTTAATGTGAGTGACATTTGTAGTTATTTATACGTTTAACAAGAAACATTGTTTATAAAATAAATTCTTTTCTCGACACATTGTTCAATAGGCTTTAATCAAAGCATCCATTACATAGTTTCCTGTTTATTGGTACGTACCTGACGACACATTCCAGTGATGCTGATAATCTCAGAAAAGAAAGATACAAAGAAAACAAACATCTGCATTGTACAATTAAAGAACAAATTTACTCTTCTTATTTTTGACAATACGTCCAAAATATGTAAAATGGACCCTCGATAATCCGGATATCTTTAATTGACGATCTGGATGTAATATTGCTCTCTATCGCTTGTTTTCATGCATGTTGACGAACTACATTTGAGTGTAGACTAAAGGTTACACAAAGTGCACTCCGATTGCACTCTGTTTGGACTTGGAGTGCACTCCTTTGGACTCCAGGTAAACTTGGAGTGCACTCCGTTTGGACTCCAGATGAACTTAGAGTGCACTCCTGGTCCACGCCAAGTCTACCTGAAGTCCTATCAGGCATTAATACTCTACATATAGGGCCACACTCATATTACATTTTAAATTGTAGATAGTACAACATATATATGTATATGTATCTTTTTAAATCAATCAATCAATATTTTTGTTACTGTATATGTTTATATAAAGTGTCATTACTTAGTTGTTTAACTAGAAATATAGACTATGCCTGCTGTTTAATCTTTGTATAATATGTGTAATAAAATTATAGCTGATCAGAATGGATATATAATGTTATAGTTTTATTCAAACTTTTGGCCATTTGACCAATCAGTTTACAGTGTACAATGCATTTTACAAAATCATAGATAATAATCAAAGGAAATAATGGACAAAGTGAAAAGAGTGGAGACAGTGTTGATCAATTATGGTTATCTTAATATGTTTGCCTCATAGATGAATTTACCCAGTAAACATAGTTCTTTAATATTGTGGACACTCAATAGCTGAACAACTTTGAATACAGATGGTTTTTTCCAGTAATAATTTTTGATAAATTTAGCTCTGAGATTTTGAAATTTAGAACAAACTAATAAAAAATGATACTCGTCCTCCACTTCAGATGTGGAGTTACATTCTTTACAATACCTACGTTCTCTAGGTGTGTTATTATACCTTCCATATTCTACTGCCAAATTATGGGTAGACGTACGTATTCTAGTTATACAAATGCGGTATTTCTTTGGGATATATTTTGTAAGGTAAAATTGTAACGATTCGTTGAAGTTTAATATATGTTTATATAGAATACATTTGGGCGAGTTTTCCAATGAGGCTATAAGGGATTGCATGCCTTGATCAGAAATTCTTTGTTTTATCAATAATAAAGTTATATTTAACTGAGAACTGTATGGATTTAACCAAAGTTCACCAAAACCTAAATTGTGTAATTCATCTCTTACTGCTGTAATCCAGTTAAAATTATTTTTACTACAACATTTCAATAAATATTTCAATGAAGTAGATACAATACAATTTTTAGATTCCAAAATCTTAAAAAAGTATTTTATCATTCTAATTTTTCTCATCCAAATTAAAGGTAAACGACCCAATTCAAGATATACCATGTTGTTATTGGCCGTTATAAGACTGTTATATTTTAATTAAAACATTATTCATTCAAGTATAACGTGAAGAAGAATTACTGTTTCACATTTGAAAGTTTTCAAACTACAACAAGCTCAAAACACAATAAACAATGAACGAGTTTTGATAATTGGGTGTTGTCCGTCCCCTCCCTATTCAATGTTGTGTCTGTATCAGGTCAGATCAGATGTGAAGATTTAGACAGGCTTACACTTGGCCGTCTAATTAGATAATGATCCCCTCCCCCCAGGCGTCAACCCCTCCTGGTCAACCTGTATCAGGTCATAGGCCTGTTAATAACCCCGGGGCCCCTGATTGTTAGTTGGGAACAGGTCATCACACAGTATACATGTATGATCTTTACTTATAATTGCAGGTAAGGCTGCTGACAGATATTGGCACATAAGTTTGATCCTAATATGACAATTAAGGCTTTTCATCAATTTAAAAGTGGTCTTGATTACCATTGTACATTTTTACTCATACTTGTATTTGTAACATGTGATGTAATGTGTGACACTATGATAGTGCTAAGTTCAATTAAGTCAGTTTGACAGTAAAAAAACTATTGATGCTCAAATGGCATACCAGCAAATACAATATACACTGGTCTGAGAAAAGGCTCTCCAATGTCAGCGATGTAATTTTAGTTTTAAGTAGACTAATAGCCAGAACCTGATTTGCGTCTTCATACAACTACATATATTACCAAAGTAATGGTTCAATATCTCTATCCATGGAGGACTTAATTATGTTACAGAAACAAAATAATGGCAGAAAGATATGGAACACGGGAGTATACAATCACTAAATCTTGAGAGAATTAAAGGTACAGATATCTATGGTACCACAGAATTACATTAGAGCTGCTATATATATATATATATATATATCTAAGTTTGTGATGGTACACATTGTACTTGGAGATAAATAAAGTTACGTTACAGATATATTAGTGTATCTGATATTATTCTGAATGCATGATACATGTATAGCTATAAAATAACATGAATGTCAAAGCATCGATAAAACTTGCGATCTTTACAGTGTAATGCTGTGGTCAAAGTCATACTTTCAGATTTTCATCATTTCGCGGACTCACTGCAAACACGGCAAACATGGGTACCTGTAGTATGCTATGCGAAAATACACACATATTCAGATACTTTATGGCGCCTGAACACAGGGACAGGGCCTGATAATTTGTTAAGCTAGTTTTGGATATGAACTGAGATATATTAGATCAGGGACGTATATGTCCTTGGTTAGATCAGGGACGTATATGTCCTTGGCTAGATCAGGGAGGTATATATCCTTGGACAGATCAGGGACGTATATGTCCTTGGTTAGATCAGGGACGAATATGTCCTTGGCTAGATCAGGGACGTATATGTCCTTGGTCAGATCAGCGACGTATAAGTCCTTGGCTAGATAAGGGACGTATATGTCGTTGGTTAGATCAGGGACGTACATATGTCCTTTGTTAGATCAGGGACGTATATGTCCTTGGCTAGATCAGGGACGTATATGTCCTTGGTTAGATCAGGGACGTATATGTCCTTGGCTAGATAAGGGACGTATATATCCTTGGACAGATCAGGGACGTATATGTCCTTGGTTAGATCAGGGACGTATATGTCCTTGGCTAGATCAGGGACGTATATGTCCTTGGTCAGATCAGCGACGTATATGTCCTTGGTCAGATTAGGGACGTATATGTCGTTGGTTAGATCAGGGACGTACATATGTCCTTTGTTAGATCAGGGACGTATATGTCCTTGGCTAGATCAGGGACGTATATGTCCTTGGTTAGATCAGGGACGTATATGTCCTTGATTAGATCAGGGACATATATGTCGTTGGCTAGATCAGCGACGTATATGTCCTTGGTTAGATCAGGGACGTATATGTCATTGATTTGATCAGGGACGTATATGTCCTTGGCTAGATCAGGGACGTATATATATCCTTGGACAGATCAGGGACGTATATGTCCTTTGTTAGATCAGGGACGTATATGTCCTTGGCTAGATCAGGGACGTATATGTCCTTGGTTAGATCAGGGACGTATATGTCCTTGATTAGATCAGGGACATATATGTCGTTGGCTAGATCAGCGACGTATATGTCCTTGGTTAGATCAGGGACGTATATGTCATTGATTTGATCAGGGACGTATATGTCCTTGGCTAGATCAGGGACGTATATATCCTTGGACAGATCAGGGACGTATATGTCCTTGGTTAGATCAGGGACGTATATGTCCTTGGTTAGATCAGGGACGAATATGGCCTTGGCTAGATCAGGGACGTATATGTCCTTGGCTAGATCAGGGACGTATATGTCCTTGGCTAGATCGGGGACGTATATATCATTGGACAGATCAGGGACGTATATGTCCTTGGACAGATCAGGGACGTATATGTCCTTAGCTAGATCAGGAACGTATATGTCCTTGGCTAGATCAGGGGCGTTTATATCTTTGGTTAGATCATGGACGTATATGTCCTTGGTTAGATCAGGGACGTATATGTCCTTGGTTAGACCAGGGACGTTTATGTGCTTGGTTAGATCAGGGACGAATATGGCCTTGGCTAGATCAGGGACGTATATGTCCTTGGTCAGATTAGGGACGTATATGTCCTTGGTTTGATCAGGAACGTATATGTCGTTGGTCAGATCAGGGACGTATATGTCCTAGGTTAGACCAGGGACGTATATGTCCTTGGCTTGATCAGGGACGTATATGTCCTTGGTTAGATCAGGGACGTATATGTCCTTAGTTAGATCAGGGACGTATATGTCATTGATTTGATCAGGGACGTATATGTCGTTGGTCAGATCAGGGACGTATATGTCCTTGGTTAGACCAGGGACGTATATGTCCTTGGCTAGATCAGGGACGTATATGTCCTTGGTTAGATCACGGACGTATATGTCCTTAGCTAGATCAGGGACGTATATGTCCTTTGTTAGATCAGGGACGTATATGCGGTTAGATCGATTTTAATTTTCGAAAAAATGTCCCCTTCACTGGCCATTTAAGCTCAGTTAAGGTATGCAATTACCTGTAACAAATTATTAGGCCCCTGTGAAACTAATTAAATGTATCAAACGTATCCTTACCCGGAAATTAGTAATTGCAAAGAATGATAGTTTTGTACAAGATGTGCAATCAAATACCAGGCCTTCCATATACATGTGCCAAAACTGGCTGCCAGAGAGCCATAACGAGAAATTCACCTATTGAAGTCAAAATAAAAGGTTTATTTCAAATTCAGAACATCGTTCCTTTACCAGTTTTAATGATTATAATTGATTTCCAGCCATTTAATAATCAGTTAGGAAATAAGTCAGCAGAAATACAAATTTCTTCACAAGTAAGAACAAATTAAACGTAAATCGGCAAATACTTTCTATTTAGTGCTTTTGTACATATATATGTTATGACTGCTTATCAAACATAAGCGAAAGTCGTTAAGATATCCCAAACGCATCTAATGTACACACACATTGTCAGACAGATATCATTTTATGGGACCTAATTAATTTACGTATTACTTAGTCCGTGCTGCTACGGCCGCGCGGTCCACTGAGTTCGGAATATGTTGTCCGGATATTTGAGCCCGTCTCTATCCGCATATTAGTATATTAGTTGCAAGTTCCTTATGTCTACCATGTGGAAGCGGACTACTATTGTTTTCGGCTATACGGGCCTCCCTAAAGAGTAAGTATTGATAATTACTGTGTGGTTTATTGCATAACATATATATGATGCTTGTTTTCTTGTTAATTCATATATTTTCATTTTGTTAGTTTGGTAAATCATATAGGCTTGACCCATGTAGGCCTAGCCTAGTTTTCGCCATACGACAATCATGTGTCGTCTGCTGGTTTGTTTGACTCAACGAATACGCTTAATAAAGGGTCAAATGACATTTGTAAAACTTCAATTTAGCAATTAGATGCGTTATTGTGAACATGAATGATGGCGTGCAATTTCTCATACTTTTATCCGGTAGGAACATATCGTGTTTTGTAGAATCTGTTAAGCTCTGGGTATTGTCTAATTTATGATCCGGTGCTACGGCACAAATTATTATTTTATAAAAGTTTGATGTTGTACGTTATAATATAATGGTGACATTTAATTAACAAAGGGAATTCCATCCGAATGCATATAATGTTGTGGTAAATTTGGATACATTTGTAATATTGTTAAGGTAGAACATTTTTTGATCAGTCCGAGACCACAGGGACCTGAGAATTTGTTACAGCTAGTTTTGGACCTAAAATAGGGTGTTTAGAGTAATTTTACACATTTGGGGGGGTTAAGATCAATTTCCGATAAAAGTGCCCCCTCAATGGTCGTAGCTTTTATGACCATTGAGGGGGCATTTTTATCGGAAATTGATCTTAACCCCCCAAATGTGTAAAATTACTCTAAACACCCTATTTTAGGTCCAAAACTAGCTGTAACAAATTCTCAAGTCCCTGTGTCCGAGACAATGTTACTTTTCTGCGATTTTTTTATATGTTTTCTTTGTATTTTTTCACCCTCTCTTGACGTAAAATAAAGGGAGTCTGCATAGACTGTTTCGTGTATGAAGCACGATGCATCACAACTAGAACCCTTTTCTGACCCTATCTCACCAGTGACCCCATTTAATACACCTCTGAACTAGACAAGAAACCTATAATTTTGATAATTTGCTATTTCGATAGCAGTCGATGTTGTGTTGACAGGTGGACATTTTGTAAAGACACAAAAAAGTTCCAATACGATACCTTACCTGGCCGTTCATCGTGAATTCACTCATCTGTTCCATTATAGGCATAGTAAACGGCGATGTCAGGAGCTGGAAATGTACCTGTGATATTTGCTCTAGAAACTGTTATTGCCAATTATGATAGACTCACTATGTACGAATAATGTATCATGCTTCCGGATAAGTATTGTTTTTTGTTTTGTTTAAGGAAAGCTGTTCATCCGTGAAGTCCGCATAGATCTATAGATCCATCTGATGCAGCAATGACCTGGAATGGATGTAGCAGAAATACACATGCCCATTTATTTTGAAAATAAACCTGATGTTTTAAAAAAAGTTTCCATTCGTGTGATGAATTCATTTTAAGCTCGGCTCTCCTTCGGAGATCGGCGGCGTCACAGGTGCAAGTTTTGATGGAAGTTTCTATTTTGTTGCTGATTTCTGCTCTCAGTTCATTATTATTTCATTTCATCTTTCTATTGTATATTAATGCTACCCATGTTATAATTGGGAATTGGAAGCCTGTGGTGGACATTTTGAGGATGTGTGGGGCCATTTTCTACGGTTAAAGTTGAGTGGCATTTTCGATTTCGTCACTTATTAGGGTCTCGTACGTAGATACATGTGCCCTTTAGTAATTACTCTGTCCATCTGTCTGCGCACGCGAAATGGAATTACGAATAACGCCCCTCACGCTGCCATATATCTGTCAAAGATATATATAATAGTAGTGTGAGGGGCTAAATTCGAAAAAGGTAAAAACAAAATATCTGATAAGCATTTTCATAGTGATATAGGTCCGTGCCTAGCCCCTGTGCCACACGTATGGTTGTCTTCGTCGTATCATCGTGATAAAGACGGAATAAATCTTCGATCGATGTGTCGTTCGCAACCACCGTCATTATTGACCTTTCAGCAGCAAGTTCAGCTTCATTTCGATTACCTGACGATGATCTCCATGCTGTTTAAATGGATGATAATGCCCAGTGAGACGACTAGTTGGTTGGTTGATTGTTTTTTACGTTCTATTAAAAGCCAGGGTCATTAAAGGACGAATAAAAACTGAAACGTGCCTTGAAGGGGGGTGGGGTGGGGGGGGGGGGGCGGATAAAACGAAATATTTCGTTTTCAAAATCTAGGATCGGTCGAAAAATCGGAAACACAATTCTTTTATGCCTTATGACATTATGAAGCCAACTTTGTCAGAATTTAATAAGTCAAATGGCAAAACATCATGTTCACATTGTAATCAATAATAATTAATTTTCAGTGATGAATATTTCCTTATGACACCATGAAGCAAAGTTGGTAAGAATTTCACAAGATGTTAATTGACCATAGATCGACATCACTGGGTTTGATCACTGCACGGGTCCAAAGCTCAAGGCTTGATGATTACGGGAGATAATTCGTCACAAGACGGGGCCCTTGCTGACCTGTCCGTGTTATTGTTTCAGCTTAGAGATTCATACACCTTTATCATGTTGTCTTTGTACTGTGCTGTGATACTGCAGCAAATCTGGGCCAATAAAGGACCTTTTAGGGGTCTGCTAGATGTCGTCCACAGTTACTTGTGCGAAGATCTCCTAAACTTGTGAACCTATTTCAATAATATTACACAGGAATGGTAGGCACCAGGTGTAGATGTCCATGCAGGCTTTTCTTACCAGAAATTTCGGTCGCCATGGTTATCCGGTCACTAAACAAATACGGTGAAACCTCTCTTTTAAGACCACCTTAGGGACCACACCAAAGTGGTCTTAATAGTTGGGTGGTCTTAATACCGAGGGTGACAATGCAGACAGATTTCTCTTTAATCCACATTTTGACATGTTTTCATGAACAATTAACTAATATATCAGCGTAATATCGTTAAACACACAGTAGTTATAACTAATTAGCCAATTTGACACCAAAATACAGCTTACTGATCTTACACGTACTTGACAGGTGTACACAGTGGAATACACACCAGGCGACTTTGTGTTTGGCCAGTGGTCTGAGTAGTGAGGTGAAACTTAGTGCAAAGGTGGTATTTGGAACTTTTCAAAACTGGTCTAAATAGCAAGGTGGTCTTAATAGTGAGGTGGTCTCAATATTGAAGCTTAAAATACAAAGATATATAGAAGATTTTTTTGGGACTGAAATGAAGTGGTCTTAATAGTGAGGTGGTCTTAATTCTGAGGTGGTCTTTAAGCGAGTTTTCACTGTATGTTTTTTTTTGTAAAATTTTGTCCGGAAATCTCCATACTGAACAAATTTCAATGAAACTACAGGGAATGTTTCAATCTTAGGGACCAAGTGAAGATGCACATGCAGATATATTTTAGCAGAAAGTTTGTACAAATCAATTTTTGTGTAATGGTCGTAACTCGCCAATCCTTTGATCAATTTGATCTATTTTATTTAAACTATCTAGTAGTGCACATAACGTATCCCTGTCAGACTCCAGTTGAAGTAATGTGCTATTTTATGAATGTCCGTAAACGTTTTTTTCCCCACGGACAAACATCTAAAACTTGGGTATCATAATAATTTCTTCTTTGAAGTATGATATAGGTGATTTCTGGTTATCTATAACAAAAGATGTGGTGATTTTAATCTAGATATTTTGATTATGCAAATATGAGATGTTGCAATTACCTTAAATTTGATTTAGGTGTTGTTGTGTTTTAGACTTTGTTATAATCGAATGTGCAAACAGTTTAATTTTCTTGCATTTTCCTTGAAATAATTTCTATTGAAAAACTTTTCGAAGGAAAAATGGCAAAATATTCAAGGAAGATTTGGAATCTTATTCTTATTTCTTATTTTATACTTTATGAGCATTATTGCAGGAAAAAATAGCTTTTTGAGAATCTATTATAGCACTAAGTGGATGATATTTACGTTAAATAAAACTATTAAATCAGTACTTCTCCGTCTACTTATGGTGTAAAGCGGGGTGTATTAGTTAGCCATTGGCTTACAGTTCTAGTGTTGTGTTGTGGAGCCAGAAAGTGTACTACAACTGCAAAATTTTCAATTGTAGTACAGCTTGGATGTTGCTATGGCGATCAGAATGTTGAACAGCTGTACTAATACTAAATATTTTACAGATGTAGCACACTTTCTGGCTAAGCCCACAAAAAGCAAAGGGAACATTGGAAATTGAAGAATAGTTGGAATGATTGAAAAATTCAAGAATCATGTTACAATTGCATTTCGTACCATGTTTGCTGTGAATGCACGCGTGATATCAACATAATCTGTGCCCTGCTCAAACCCTTGGGCAAACTTACCTGCTGTAGCCCACCTGCTTAAACTTGGTACGGGATGGTGTTTTGCAGGTAGGTGAGGATGATGTGTTGTCCTATTTTTCTACAGAACAACAAATTCCTCGCGCTAGATAATGCGGGATGAATAAGGAACAATTTCAAGAAAACGAAATAAAATTGGTAGCATGATAAAAAGTCACATTATATGCAATCCCTAAATACACAAAACACAATATTTTTGACACCACTTCCGATAGCATGTACCCATGGGGGCACTGTCGCGCATTTATATAAGCGGTATCTAAATATTTGTTTGAGTGGTGGTACGTTACCTACACAAGAAAGTGACGACGTATTTTCATACACGTACACTAGCTATGATCGAAGATTCCCGATATTCGACTGTTAATACTACGTTGAACCTGTGCCGTCACATGTTGCGTATACTCTAAGCCTTTTATAATAAGCTATTAAGTATATTTGAAACTACTTATATAGCTTGCAGATATACAGCTTTATGTGTTTTTAGTAAATGTACATCCGCCGAACTACATGTAGAGTGAAAATGTTTGCTTGCTTATATCGAACAGGTTAGGCGAAACCTTGCACATCCTAAACTACCATAACTGTTAGTATGACTTAACTCAACTCACAAAACGAATACATATGTTGGCACTTAAGTTTGGTTTTGTATTTACTATATTAATTTACATGTAGTAAGTGAGGCGGCAAATTCCAAGTAGCTGTACCTTTAGGTTCTATGAGAAAACGTACGCTATAATAATTTACGGACAGGGCTTTGTGTTGCTTTCGTATTAAAATAACCAAAATGAAATACTTAAATACCAGATTTAGAATTTTGATGCTGGTTATCAAATGTGTTTTGAAGTTTTCGAAAGTTCTGTCCTCATTCCATTTGTATTTAGTAATTTAATGGAGATGAAGTTTACAATAAGGCAAATTACGATTATGATATAGAGTGTCGGTAATGCGAGATCAACTTATAGATGTAGAATTCGATGATGCAGATACGGCGGATACTAAGGATAATTTTAAAACTATACCAACGCATACAAATGGATGACATGATTCTACTATATAATGTAATATATATATATGGATAACACGGAAACACAAATGACGAAGGAAGACAATTTTTTCACTCGTGCCCTATCCGGGCCTCGAACTCAGGATCTCCGGCACCAAATTGCCTAGCCTGAAATACCTGCGGCCGTTACCACTGCGCCAACTCGACATCCCAAAAAGGATGTTTTGAAGTCGCAGTGATAGACGGTCCGGTATTTTGACATGATCATAGTGGCAAATCGTCTACTATCCGTAAAGGAATACGGGTATATTAGACAGATTCATATTGGAACCTCACAACACTATTAGAAACACAATGCGGTTAACTTTCAAACTATATGCGTATATATATAACTTTATAAAATATATAATCGTTTATAGCAATAATTGCACAGAAATTGAAGCAAATGATTTTAGTTAAGTCCCTACAATCGGTGATGTAGTAAGGATTAGGTGATACGTATGTATTTTCCGAATGCAATGAACTCTGATAAACTTGCATTGAAATGAAAATGCTATCTTTAAAGATCTGAATATTCGCGTAATCTAATCAAACTCATGAACAATTAAATGCGCATCGTAAATATTGCCCTATCGTCGGAAACCCCCGAGGTTCTGCAAACGACAAGAGTAGAGTTTTGCGAATTTCTGACGATAACGTTTCCCTAACGTTCGGCAAAGGCTGTATATTTATCGCGATACAAGGCAATGTTGCTTTGATTTAAGCATCAATGAGGAAATTTTATTGGAGGAGTGGAAACCCGTTATTTTTTTCATATAAACTACAAGATGGTATGCCACAAAGTAGCTTGTTTTAAAGCGTTCTTTCTTTTTCGGTAGTGCAAGACATATAAACGAATCGGAGTTGGGGTATACGGTAGATCGAAGTCACAGTCCACGGTTGAGTGCCGGTGGGCTAGTAAAGTAGTGTTACGGTGGATATGAAAACGTGCCGATAGAGCGTGGAGAAAGTATAGCCAGTAAAGAAAATTAGTCACTCCTACAACGAGCTCCACGTTCACAGCTAGCGGGTTTAGTCACGGTGGGGAATAGGGGGACACACCCCACCGTGGATAGTGGAGTGAACAAATTGTATAGCCCTCCCCACTCTAGCGCCCCCCTCCGTGGAGAGTGTGTTTCGATAGTCACCACTCGAAACCCTGTGTATCTAGTAGATTTGTTTCACAACAGACAGTGTAAGGGTTATGTAAGAGTAATATCGTATTCACTACCTCAAAAGGCAATGTTCTGTGAGCAGTGCTTTATTACCTACCGCTAATATTATACGGATAACGTTTTCGTAGTTTTTGTTGTGTAACAATATTTTGCTGCATAATCCGGACCATGACAAGACCATAGAGCATACAAAACAGTTAAAACCTCATTAACAGTTACACTTCCAATACTACAATTAAATCCCAAGGCGTTGTTGCTGCTTAGTTAATATAATCCATGTTATAGAATTTTTTATAATATAATCAGAAAAAAATATATAGTTGTATGAAAGTAAAACTTACCATGCATGGATATAGAACTACATTAAACATTCTGTGAACAAATCTTTACTTGAGTAATCTTCCATATCATTTGATAACTAAATCGTAGTTTAGAGGATTATCAACACCATCACGGCCGATTGAGTGGCATTAACAGATACAAGTATGTCCTACAGTCATTGAGTATCACAACAAGTCGATCGAACCTGCAGAATTTGAGACATCTAATTTTAGCTTTTTTTTCTATCAACGTTTTAGGAATTCTGTCATGGATTAGACGCTGAACTGATCGAGTTAAACACTGAACATAAAAACGAATTTCTTCACGACGTTGCAGGCAATAAAACAGGTAGATCTTTGTTTCTTCTCTAGTATCTGCTTGCTGGCACTAATACTTTTTTTCAGATTGGTACATGACTTAGGACCCAATTAAACCATTTCCGTAAATTATGTTTTCACTTGCTGTTCCATTACAGTGCGACTTAAAACATGCCACACTGTTTTTGACAAGTGACGGACAGTGGAACAAGTATTATTTCAAACCTTTTCACAATATTTTGTTACCACTTTACGCATTGTCAAATGATAAACTGAAACTTTCCATTTATTATTATAGTTATTATAGCTATGGCACGTTAGCTATGACGTGTTAGCAGTGATGTATTAGTTACAACGTACTAGCTGGGATATGTTAGATTTTCATGAAAGGTCCTAAGTATCGAGAGAATCCACCCTTTGATTAGAATGTGCATTTCAAGATTTTTATGGACTCTTTGGAAGATTACGCCAGACAATAGGTTAAACGTGAACATGCTAAGCATGCTTATAAGCAACGTTTTATCGCTATCTCTGCTAATTGCTCGACCAAGCCATTATTAAAAATTCCTACTACCATTCTTTAATAATACCATAAAATCAGGGCTTCAGTCTTATTGTGACACTGTATACTCCAGAAGTGGAATAACTGGAATATGGATTTTGAAAAACTCAAAGATCTTTTGTTCCATCTTGACAACCCCCTCCTTAAACGTCCTTTCGGTCAAACCATTATCCTTTTTCACTCTGTACACTACCATACTTCATACAAAATTGAATATTCTAGGGATTGTTCTACAAATAGTGATTTTCGTTATCGATGTCGACTGCTGACAAACAAACTAAAACACAAGAATTCGAGAGATGCAGATTGATCAGACCAAGGGTCTTATGGTCGCCATTTTTGTCTCATTGAGATATATTCTATTCTGTATCTTTAAGTGATAAGAAGATGGATGTTTTTGAGTATGCTCATTAATGTGTTTACTGGTTGTGATTGACAAGGAAACTCGGTTCTCATTTTGAGAACTTGATGTGTACTTGGATGTGACAATTGATTTGGATTTGAGTTGGATTTGAGTTAGGATTATGATTTTGTTAACGTTTCGGTATTCTCAAATTTATTTAGCTATATTGTGGTAGAGAAATAAATTATCGAATAAATATCAATCACTCTTGTTGTCACGAACGTTTTCGGGGTCTTTTTGTTAGAGGGAACCGGAGCACGGGGTGTAAACTCAAGTGGTTGATTAGATAGGCCAATGCCTTTTCACATTCCCGGCCACCTTAGTGAAAGGCATTGCACCACTGCACAACCCCACCACCCCACCACCCAGTGACAGGTTAGATGTGACGTGTCACATGTACTGTAGTTATAGCGTGTTAATCATTTACAATATTTTTAAAGCGGCCAACAGTTTTTCTATGTTGTCCTGTATATATGTTTATGCACTTACTTTAATATTACATGTGAGCTTAATGCTTGATTGTGATTTTAAGACTTTCTTTATTTGTGCAGTGCAAGTATCAAATTATTATCTACATGTTCTGAATCGCTTATAAGTAATTTTACAAATTATATAGAGCGCTAAATAAATGTTGCATATACTTATTATTATTAAAAAAATAAAAACACTTAGGCCTAACTGTCAAAACATTTGCGAAATATATCCCAAAATGTAGCATTGCCGATAATCTGTGAAAAACTCATTTTATTTTGTCATTAAAAGGGTTCAAGAACGTTTGGGCGGCAGGGTCTGACATTGCCGAAGAGGATTCGTGGGTATGGATGATTTCAGGTTCGTCAATAATCTACACAAACTGGTTTGAGGGACAGCCGGATAATTCTGGGGGAAACGATAACTGTTTGTGTGTAGGGGAGTGGTTTCAGTTCGCTTGGGATGACTGTTCCTGTCTTCGGAAATTTGCCCCAGTTTGTGAGAAACCAATCCCGAGAACTGATCAGATTGTCGCTGGTCAGTAGAACGAGAAGGGTTCCATCTTCTACATTTTATGTAAACTAAAATGTACTTATTTTTCAATTACACAGAGTCTTAATAAATCTTTTGTGGCATGGTGGTCTCGTGGTACGACACTGAGCTCGTGATCAAAGGGTTGCGAGTTCGAATCCCGGTCACGGCACTTGTGTTGTATCCTTGAGTACTTTACTCTGCTTGTTCCTGTCTACTCGGCTGTAAATGAGTACGTGGTTGAATAGTGTTAGAAATTGTAGAATACTAGCTGTGAGCGCCGAAATGTCAGCACCGGTTGTATGCTCCCCATGGAGTTGAGAACGATATTATGCTGGTTGCTAAGGCCATATAACCACGGATAATAATTTGTGAACAGCTTTAAGGCGACCTTTAAGGTCATAATACAGTGGTATATAAGAACCCCCTGGATGAGACGGGGGAATCTTAACCCTCGGGTTAACATTCTTAAGTTGCCAAACACGAGGCTTGCCGAATGTATTGTAGTATAAGAATCGTATCCGTGAGTTGAGATCACCCCGTCTCACCCCGAAGGGGTAAATAGTTACTTTTCTTACCGTGTTAGCGTCTTATATATAATATTGAGGCAACATCAATGCAAGACAATGTTGTTGTGATGTGATTGAAATGTCGACATGACATCATTGATTTGTTACCGTTACGTCATGGCATTGTTGCTTTGACGTCATATAATTATTGAGAACGTGCAGGGAGCATATGTAGTTTGTCTCATACATAGGGTTGGATTGATCTAATATATCACCCCTGTTTCATGTAGACCGAGATTTTCAAACCCGACAAAGGAGTGGTTGATTATTTTTCTTCAACACTTTCCTAACGTACAAAAAGCAAAAGAGTAAACTTGGTGCATTGCGCCTTGCTGGATGAAATGCGTGTCGAAATTGGTGACGTTACTCTGGTTACAAAGCATAAACTGATGACGTGACAATGATCATGAAGTCACAATTAGCATGTGTAAGCTGTTTTTCCCTACCCAGTAAAAGACAGGTTTATCTTTTCCCTATCAAACATGGGAATGAACCTGTGAAGTGTGGAAAAAAAAAGAAAATCTCGTACCGCTAAAATTGTCGATTTCCAGAGTAAGCAAATATCCAATGAATATTGCTTAAGCATGCTGAAGTGTTCAGCACTGTCTACCAAATGGTGTAACAGTGCTACATTTGACAGTGTTGGGGGAAACAATAAATCCAGGAATGTGTGAATATTTCTTGTTCTAGGGAGACAAAGTCACAAACACATAAAACGTTACATCACATTTTGACTTTATTATAAAGTATCCTCGTATTGACAGGGACCAGGTGTTAAAAGGTAAGAAGAAAGTTGTATAATTGAAAGTCCATCAAATACAAAAAAAACAACATTCCATCATGTTGAATACTAAACACACTTCCTATGAATTGTATGTGTGTATACCCCTGATGAATATTCAGAAATTGCAAAGTTGTGCGAAATAGTACTCTCCATTTTGATGACATTGATTTGTTTTTATAGAATTGTGTTGTTTTGTTTATTTAGTTTAAAACTTAATAATATTTGCCCTTATAAAATGTACATAAACAATTCTGGCTTCATTTTATTTGTTCGGTAATATCACTTGACCTTAAGGTCCGAGGTCAGGATATAAACTGGTTGCTTTGTGGGGTGAAGCCTTACACATATCGCCATGAAAGTGAACGGAACACATCTTTTAAGAAAATAGGTAATCCATTGGATAGGTCAATTGATTTAAAATAATGTGTTCATCTGAAGCTATATTCAATCCGATTAAAATCATATCTTGATCTCTGCGCCGTTCCGTAGATTCTCTCTGCTGCGTTAAGATCTGAGGAAATCCCATAGGGGGTCATGTCCCGATGACCTTTTGCATTACTACTTTCAGAATCTTGAAGGTGAAATTTTGAGGCGAAAAGCTTGCATAATCGCATTTGTCCGTTTAGTCATTTCGTCACCAAAAAGTGAAAATGGAACAATGTGACGAAATGACTCGCTGCAAGATGACAGGTCATAGGAAAATTATTTTAGTGTAAGTGAAAAGGCGACAAAGGTCATTTGAACGTGACCTCTTATTGGATGTTGTTAGATCCTTGCTCTTATTTCCAAATCTGAGGAATTGTAACATTTAAAGCAGAACCAATCTGCATAATAATTTCATGATCAGACAAGTGAAATATGTCAAAACTGTCCAATGCCTTCTTCTGAAAAATAAAATGTCCAAGGCTTGAATATTTTCTTCGATTGGACTAGGCAAAGTGATTGTTCAAAAATATTCATAGCCACAGTTAATCTCATTTGAGTAGTGGCACGGTACTTAATATACACATTTCGTAGTACACGATTTGAAATTATACAGAACTAGTTTAGTTTTACTTCTAAATTCATAAATTAAAGGGGTTTTACGCACCTGACCCTTCTGCTTCTACATTAGTTTAGAAATTTTGGATTCCTACCTTTTGGCCCCTAGCATCACTGAAGAGTCATAGGAGAACGAAACAGCTGTATGATGCAGTTTAATTCATTTTTTCGGCATACTGTATCTATTACTAAATTTAAGAGGTGCAGCATATGTGTGTGTTACGTGATCCTCATGGCATACTTTTTTAATGGCACAAAAGTTAAATATGGAATCTTGGAACTAGATGAAAAGTCGAGGACCCATGAAATTCGGCTGATAGTTTCCTGGGTCAGAGCCAATAACAGTTGGCGAAAGAAGAAAGTTGTTTCCAGTTTCCAAGATCAAAGAATCAACTTTATCAAGAAAATAAATATGATTTATTGGAAAGGAAGTAAAAAGATCAACAAAAATACATATCGTCAAATGCGTTGCTTGCTCTCATTTCTGAATCGTGAGTAATTATACCATTTAAAGCAGAACCAATCCGCAAAACAATTGGATAAAAAAATGATAGTTTTGCGTTGATAATCCATATCCCAATCCGATTAAAATGATATCTTGATCTCCGCACCATTTCGTACGCTTTCTTGAAAAATGGAGTGAGAGCAAGGATCTATAGTTTAATTATTATTGTAAGATTGGCCCAATAAAAACTGCATGCGGTATTGTCATGTGTGGGATGATTAGATTATGGCATATGGTATTAAGCTATAAGTTTCCTGTCACTTTCTGATTGTTGTGCACTTTTGTTCGTCGTTTTGGCCAAGTCCACTTTCATTTTATTCATTTGGCAGAACATACGACTACAAGTTTTAAAAACATTGACAAAATCGAAAATATGAAACTATCACATGTATGGTTATAGTAGTTTATCAGAAGTTTCTGACGTCACCAATGGTTCGTAAAGACACACAGGTATGTATTTCATCAACCTCCACGTCCGCCAGGAGGCAGGCAGTAGAGGGTTGTATACCTCAATACCCTCACTGTATATATGGGACAGGTCCAATTTATCCGGATCATGCCATGCCAATATCCCACGTTCTTCTTTCGTACCTATCAGGTCAAACAAAAAGAGTAATTAGTCTATCGTATTTCTATCATATCTAGCCTTATTGTTTCTTTGTTTGGTTCCTATTTCTCATTTTTACATTTGTGTTTGTTTTTGAACATTTATGAAAGTGGATTCGACCTGCTTGCAAAGGACACAAGATGACTTGCCTACTCTGTTAGCATGTGAAAGCCACAATAACCTTCTCAAATAATTGTATTTCTGTAAAATCATTAATTGTATTGAAACTTTATTTTCGCCTTCTTCGGGGGAACAATCAATCCATGAACTCAAATAACAACAAATAAATAAAAAATAAAGATACTTGATATCACAACACACATATATTAAAAATATTAGTTAATCTATGTAATCTAGGCAACCCTACTTATATATTGACCGGTTTTTCGAAAGATGAAATACTGTCTAACCATGAATCTGTATTTCAATCGTTCAAAGTACCGGTTAATGAACAAAACGCTGACCTACCCCCTCCTAAATAATGTCTCTTCGGTCAAAACATTTTGTTTTTCCACCGTGTACACTACCATACCTCATACAAAACTGAAGGAACGTCTTCGGTCTCTTGTTATGAGAGCTTTCTTTTCCAGGAAAGGCGGACAACGATACAAATATATGGTAGTGAGCTATCTTGGAGCATACTTGGTGAAAAACACAACAAAAGCTAAAAGGAAATATACTCAGAAGTTATTGTAAGGATGATTGAATTCCTGGTCGACTATATTTTTGTTGAGTTCGGAGAAAAGATTTTCCAGTAGACTGTTGTCATTCTAATGGAAACAAACTGTGTCCCAACCTTAGCTGACTTGTTTTTGTTTGTATACGAGGCTAAATTTGTGGAAGGGCAAATCAGGACAGGTCACAAAAACGTTGTCAATTCTTTAAATTTCACTTTCAGATATATCGACAATGTGTTGTCTATTAACAAGAAGAAGTTTAATGACCACGTCGATCGTATATACCCTCCTGAACTTGATATAAAGGACACAACATACTCTTCTACATCAGCTGTTTACCTCGATATTTACTTAAACTACGACCAACATGGACAACTTACTGCTAAGCTATAGATAAATGAGGTGATTTCAATTTTCCAATCGTGAACTTTCCATTTCTTGATGGTAACATCCCTTCTTCTCCAACCTATGGTGTTTACATGTCGCAGTTGATTCGATATTCAAGGACTGGTTCTTACTATCGTGATTTTCGTGATCGCTGTCGACAGCTTCGTGCAATATGGAGTTAAACCCCAGAAATAAACAAACTTGATTTAACGGCTAAAGATGTCGATATATGCATATTCATATTCATAAAGATTAGATTGCCTTGAGAAGAGAAAATAGGGAAAAAGGGAAAAGACATTACACACATGACTTAAGACAGGCGGCTTCAATCTTCATAGGGCTTATGTTAATTGCAAAGGGTATGAAAGCCTCTTATGTGTAAACCTGAAGAGTGCAGTGACGAATAAAATCTGAAGTCTTATTTTTTTTTTTTATCATATTTGTTTCCCGACAGACGTGGTTTAAAAACACATCAATATTGTCGCCAATAACAACTAAGCTTCTGTTTACTCTCCTCACTAACAGACACATAACCAAGATTATCATTCGTGTGTCTCCAACCATGGTAGTTGTTAAGCATCCCAACTTTGTTTTATACTCTATGCCCGAGTGATCTGCCTTAATAACATGATTATTAATTGATAACTATTATTGATTAACAGGGGTTATTGATATGGCCTAAATAACTTCTTGTTTACTTCATGACTCTAATACATGGTGTTTACATATTGCAGTTGATTCGATATTCTAGGGCTTGCTCGAAATATCGGGATTTTCGTGATCGCTGTCGACTGCTGACAAACAAACTAACAACACAAGGATTCGAGAGATGCAGGTTGATCAAGAACTATGGGCAAGTTTAATGGTCGCCATCCTTGTCTCATTGAAAAATATTCTGTATCTTTAAGTGGTATGAAGAACGACGTTTTGAGTATACTCGTTATTGTGCTTAATTGTTGTGATTGACAATGATACTCGGTTCTCATTGTGATAACTTTATGTTTACTTGGATGTCACAAAGATTTACATGGCGAGTATGGTCGATGAAGGACGCTTACTCCTCCGGAACACCTGGTCTTATTCTCTTGTAATTTTACAAGGGTATCCATGTAAATATTTCCTTTGTTCATATTTTGCCTCTGGTTTTATCGATTATGAGTTCTGATAATGATTTTGTTAACGCTTCGGTATTCTCTAATTTATATCCACGAGTTCATATCTCCCAACTTTTTGTTAGGTTTAACCCACTAAACTGCAGCCATCGAAAACATATTAGTTTTATATTACCAAAATGTAGCCTTTGTCACACAATACAGTTTAAAACAATGAAGATTACTTTGGTGTGCTGATATAGGAGGTCGTGTTGACGCAACATTGTTTCTTTATTCACTGTCAACAGCTAAGGTCATTAAGGTCACCTTCCGGGTGATGTGATGAGTGCGTCAGTATTGTGGCAGCTGAGATTTGTTCAGGAATTGAATAATAATAAACTCTGTTATATTTTTTTTTTAAATAACATGCACATCAGGATTTTAAGTCATGTTTAACCTACTTGTGGGCTTCATGATAAATATGGATATAAATGTTGAACACCAGTTGGTCGGACAGGTGACCCCATACCTTTCCACGTCCGGTCGGGGAATCGAACCCCGGCCGCCTTGGTGAAAGGCAAATGCGCCATCCACTGCACCACCCGTTGTCTCTTCCCACTTACCTTGATCTTGTATGGTTTCGTAACACTTACCCCGAACTGTGTTGTCAAAAACACAGGCGGCAACACCACAACACAGACTTGGGTTGCCAAGCAACGTCTTCGCTATGTTGTCGAAGTATGGACTCCCTGTTACAACAACCAATACAAAATTGGAGTGAAAATCCATGTTACGCATAATTATATTGATTGGAGATATTACCAGTGATGTTTCTATCAAAAACTGTCCCAGAGTTATCATAAATATTCCCCTTTGTTGATGATATTTAGGAAGATATATTTGTATAAGTTAATAGTCCGCGATAGCGATGACTTGGTGGATTTCCTATGTTGATAATATCTACTTAAATAATATACCTTTGTATATCATACCCTGGTTCATATCATATTTTTACCTTTACCTGGACCAGGGATACCTGTGCAGATTACCTGTGTCGAGGATACCTGGGTACCTTACCTGTGTCGGGGATACCTGGGCACTTTCCCTGCGACAAGGATACCTGGGTACTTTACCTGTGTCGAGGATACCTAGGTACTTTACCTGTGTCGGGGATACCTAGGTACTTTACCTGTGTCTGGGATACCTGGGTACTTTACCTGTGTCGGGGATACCTGGGCACTTTCCCTGCGACAAGGGTACCTGGGTACTTTACCTGTGTCGAGGATACCTGGGCACTTTACCTGTGTCGGGGATACCTGGGTACTTTACCTCTGTCTGGGATACCTGGGTACTTTACCTGTGTGGTGGATACCTGGGTACAATACCTGTGTCGAAGATACCTTGCATTACCTGTGTCGGGGATACCTGGGTACTTCAGCTGTGTCGAAGATACCTGGGTACTTTACCTGTGTCGGGGATACCTGGGCACTTTCCCTGCGACAAGGGTACCTGGGTACTTTACCTGTGTCGAGGATACCTGGGCACTTTACCTGTGTCGGGGATACCTGGGTACTTTACCTGTGTCGGGAATACCTGGGTACTTTACCTGTGTCTGGGATACCTTGGTACTTTACCTGTGTCGGGGATACCTTGGAACTTTACCTGTGTCGGGGATACTTGGATACTTTACCTGTGTCGGGGATATTTGGGTACTTTACATGTGACAAGGATACCTGGGTACTTTACCTGTGTCACGGATACCAGGGTACTTTACCTGTGTCGAGGATACCTGGGTACTTTACCTGTGTCGGGGATACCTGTGTACTTTACCTGTGTCGAGGATACCTGGGTACCTTACCTGTGTCGGGGATATTTGGGTTCTTTACATGTGACAAGGATACCTGGGTACTTTACCTGTGTCGCGGATACCAGGGTACTTTACCTGTGTCGAGGATACCTGGGTACTTTACCTGTGTCGGGGATATTTGGGTACTTTACATGTGACAAGGATACCTGGGTACTTTACCTGTGTCGCGGATACCTGGGTACTTTATCTGTGTCGGGGATACCTGGGTACTTTACAAAGATGCTGTATCCATGTTCATTATACCTGGGTTTTATACATTTTCAATGTAACAGGGATACTATATTTTTGTTTATGAGTCCATGGTACTTTACCTGTGTCGGGGATACCTGGGTACTTTATCTGTGTTGGGTACTTTACATAGATGCTGTATCCATGTTCATTATACCTGGGTTTAATACATTTTCAATGTAACAGGGATACTACATTTTTGTTTATGAGTCCATGGTACTTTACCTGTGTTAATGTTATCCGGATTGTTTTCGATCCAGTTCGGAATCATGATACCAATTAGGATGGAAATACCGATGATAGCGATGTTACGAGTCGATGACAGTGAAGTTGAGGCAAGGTTTGACAGGACGACGCCATTGTAGATACCAAACATGACAATCATACTTCCGCCTAGGACGGGGTAGGGGATTGTGATGAAGACAGCAGAAACCTTCCCCAGTATGCCAAACACAATGTATATTAGAGCCACCATCAGGAACACGTCCCTACTGGCTACCTGTGATAACACAATATAAGACTTTATCTATGGGTGATATAATGTACAAAAGAAAGCAGTCCATACTATCTTTCGTTTTAAGTCAGATGTTTACTTGGATGTGGCCCAGATTTACATGGCAGGTGTCGTCGACGAAGCAGAAGACGCTTACTTTTTCGGAACTGCTGATTTGTTGTTTTGTAATTTTACTAGAGTTTTTGTGCAAATCTTTCCTTTTTTCTAATTTTGCCCCTAATTTAATCGATGGATTCAATATTAACTACAATATGCAAAGTAGGTGTCGCTACCCGAACACGTGCTTTTATTCTTCTTAAAGAACAATTGTATAAATATTTTCATTCTTCGTGTTCAGCTCTATAAGTCCCGTACTTTCATATAGTCTGTATATGTAGGTTAAGGTTTTGCTGATACAATTAACTGTATAAATACCTTTGTAATACTGATCGCCCCAATGTTCCCACCATAAGTGTTAGTAGCGTGTCCACAACCAATGATGCCCGATAGGGTACTACAGACGCCCTCCACTGCGATTCCGCGGTTTACTGCGTGTCGGGGAGGGGGCGGCACGTTGCATATCCGTGCGCATGCGTAATAATCAGCTATTGAGTCTATTATAGAGAGAATGGTGGCGATGAAGAATGCTACGAAAACTCCGACGTTAAATGACGGCGGCCCAAACTGATCTACAACAAACGAAGGCGTATAATTGTAAACGAAACAGACCCATGTAAGATTTTTTTTTTCTGTAATACTTAACTTCAAAACAGTAGGAATCTGGAACAGTAAGTCAATGGCTACCTTATACGCCCCACCTTCCATCATAAGTAGATGTGTCAGCTTGACACACAATCAAGGAGAATTACTGAGGATTTTAGTATTATGTCTTCCTCTTTGTGCGATAATAGATTCTCAAAGAAAGCTTTTTCTACAAAAACTGTCATAAGGTGTTAGAAATACGATTCAAAACTTTCTGGAAATTTCCTCAATTCTTCCTTTGGTACTAGGGAGACCCTAAAAATTTCGGAAAAATCCATAAAGTAGTTGTCAAGAAATAGGAATAACAACCTTTGTGCTAAAGACCAAGATGGTCGCCTGATGTTTTTTTCAATAAGGTCGCCAGATTTTTTCAGAAAGGGGCATACTTTTGTCGAATCTTTAAAAAATGCAGAATGGTACAACTACATATTATAGGGATGTGATATGACAGTTTCAAGATACATTGCTTTAATACTTTACTGATACAGTCGACAGAATGTACAAAAAGGGGCACAACTCTAACAAATGTTGTCAAAATTTCACAAAAAAAAACGAAAGGACACAACCATATACCATAGGATGAAGTATGCTAGGTATGAGATATATAACTTCAGTACATTATTAGATGTATTTGTCACAATACTACATAAAGATGTCTACGAAAAACGCATAAAAACAATTTTCAGGAAATATGATTTATTACATTTTTACTAGTGAAATATCGAAAATTATTCATTCTATAAAAGCGATATTCCTGAATTGACCAATCAAAACTCTGCTTACAAATTAGCTTTGGAAAAACTAAAAGTGGCCATTCTGTTCAAATTCTGGTTAGCTTAACGACACGAAGGTCTCATATAAGCCACAGAATTATCAGATCTGTCTCCAAATTCGGAAATCTTTGTGAAAACACACTGTTTATTTCCATAATTACATTTCATTTAAGGGAACCTGTTATACTATGCAAGACTGCAATCCTATCTTTTTGGTCGGAGGAAACTTGTGTCATACAAAAAACGGAGTATCCACAGCGTCCCCAAGTTGCATAATATAAGCAAAAGTACATGTATAAGATAACTAGGATCATTTCTGACATTGATCGGAATAAAGCGTAACTCACACAAGTATGGATCGCACTGATACTTTATCATCTGGACAAAAGATAACATAACAATTCCGTGTTTCCTTCGCTTCGCACCATCATACAGACTGTAGATTCTGCGGTTATCAACATTGCGTAATGATCTGCGTTGATGACGGGACTTTTTCAAGATATTTTACATAATTTCAGTGATATGACATACTTATTTGAAATATAAAGACAATACATTCTTCGTACAATCAGCGAGTTAGTGACGAGGTTTCACATTTTATTGAAATATTTACAGAGAGGATCACTCGTGCAGCTGATATTTTTATATTTCTCACTCGTGCTACGCAAAATATCAAAATATTAGCCATATTCGTGAAATATATTTTGTATAACGGAAGACATCGTTAGATATCCTCTATATATGTGCAATGTCAAGACATCTTTAAAATCAGGCAAGAACCGTCAACAATTGGACATGATTTTGAAAATTTACAAAAAAACTTTCAATATTTGATTTTAGAAACAATTATTTTACACAAAGAACTGTTGAAGTTTGGAACAATCGTCTGTCCATTGTTGTTTTTCAAACACTTTTAAGTAACTTGAGTGTCAATTAGATGAGCATTATAAACAACCAGCGACCAAGTATTGTTTTGATGAAAAAAATGTATCTGAATTAATTAATATTTTTATTTTAAAGCTGACTGTCAAAGGATTGTAAAATCCTACTTTGTCACTAGATGCTAAGTTGCGTAGTAAAAGCAAGGTGCAGGCCTGGCTCAAGTGCATTTCTGATTTTGCTATCCAGCTTGTGACATTTTGGTCCAATTCGTTCAAACGCTCGTCAAACATCTTGGGAGGCATCCAGAGAAAGTTAAGAAGGATTGTTGATCTCCCATACTAAATTCTCTCATTTTGTTGACAATGTGTCGAAATTGCAGTCTCCTTTGTGTTGGCAGCTTAGGACGAACCAAAGAAGATAAACAATATATAGGTTGTCTTCTATTTCTTCGTCTCCATCTTTTTGCGCATCGAGGAGAGTCGGCTGTCCCTGAAGAAGCGCGGGCTGGAGATGCTCATTTGCGAACATCCTGGCTAGCAAAGAAACAGTGGGGAAAGATTGATGTTTTTATACCAAATGCTCAGAACCTAGCGCAGAAGCAGCGAGGACGGAATGCAAACGTGGTTAAGACGCGACGAGTGCCTAAGAACCTAGTAAGCTCTTAAATATCGTAGTGGGGACATGACTCATACATGGCAGGGTCGTAGGAATTTTATAAGCGTAGCGAAGACGTAGCAAGAATCCGGTCAAGGCGTAGTGATAATCATGCAAAAACATCCCGTGCCCACTACGCTTGGACTTCACTTCAACGAAGTTCTTCGAGGTACTCCAAAAGCCCCTGTCACACTAGGGCCACGTCCATTAAGACCGCACTACGTCCTGAAATTTCGATGAACGTGGCGAGGACGTGGTCAAAATCCAATAAAATTTCAGTTTTCTCATACGTCCTTTACAGGTTTTCACTACGTCCATCACGTCTTTAGTACGTTCTAATTATTAGTATCTTCAAGTTCCTACCAGGTCAAACAAGTATACAGTAAGTCAATACTGCGTTCGGACTACGCCCATGAAAACAACTCTACAACGCTCCTGTCACGCGCATTGTACGTTCTTGCTGCGTCCACAAGCTTCATATTATTACGGTGCTTAGAATCGAGTGTTTTTCAGTCCTAAACATGCCAGCAAAGAAATCATTCACGAACATACTGGCTAGCTAGCAATGAAGCGACGGGGAAATGTTGATGTTTTTATACCAAATGATCAGAACCAAGCGAAGACGTGAAGAGCGTATTAAGACCCTAGTGGTATTTTTAGCATCGTAGTAGGGACCTGGCTCAAACCTAGAAGGGTCATAGTAGGAACGTTATTAGCGAATTGAGGTTGTAGTTAGGACGTAGTGGTCCCTACCACGCTGGACTACGTCCATGAAGTTCCTACTAGGTTCTCACTGCGTCCTTACCCGGTTCGCACCACCCTCTAATTCGACCATATTCCATGCCATGTTTATTTTGTTCTTGCTCAAAGTCGGACTACATCCATCACGTCCATGAAGACCTCGTCACGTCGTAATACGACCTCAGTACGTTCTGACTACGCTAACCAAGTCCTCGCCACGTCGGGGCCCTGGTGTGATAGGGGTTTTAATACAGATATAAAATGTCTTGGATTGAAACCAACGTCAAGATACATTGCATTTAAGACTCGCATACTAAATGGCTAATGTCATACTGACCGCCCTTCCTCCACACTGACCACTCACTTGGGTATGGCACGCGGAACCAGGAGGCATTGGTAACGATTCCAGCCCGAGCGTCGGTTCTGGCGAAAAACTCGGCCTGACTTGGGTCGTCTGTCAGTGAACCCGTGTACGTCATCACTGCCGATACTGACCAGCCGACCAACATCCCGATCAGTATCTGTAATAGAGAAATCATTGATTTAACTACCTGCCATACGTACCTACAAAGATAAACATTAATGTCAAAGGATAAATACTAATAATAATTGTATACAACATTTATATAGCACCTTACACAATTGCGACACATTGATAATAAGTATTAATTAAAATTATAAACAAAGTTGATTACCATTATGCCTTAGGCAAGAAGATAATCATCTCAATGCTCACGTACATTATTATAAATATAAGTGAAGACAAATAGATAAAATGGAGTGATACATAGATGAAATATGTGCAAAAAGGCTTAAACACTCCTGGGAACAGGTGATCTGTAAATCCTTCCTTAATGTGGCCAGGGTATTCGACTTGTAGCAAATGGTAAGCTATCCTACAACGTGGCCTAAATTCTAAAACAACCTGTTTCCATAGGGCACGCTTCTAGATTAAGTGAGTGTCATACCTCACTATTACTGTTAACAAGCTCCCTAACATATCTCGGGAGCTGTGCCATTCCGTAAACACATCCTGCATAGGCAAGTAACATAAGTATAGGACTTGTGAAACAACACAAACATCCCAGATGGATGAGCGACTGTTTCTGTGTGTTTTATTGGTTTGTTCATTGTATCAATATACATGTGTACTTGCTCTGTAACATTTATGTAAAAGTTTATTAAATACTTATTATATGATTTGTTTACCGAGAACAACTGATGAAATGGATACCAGTAGATGTGTAAGCCCCTCTTCCTAGACCAGGCCGGAAACGGCATTTTCTTGTGACCGATATACAGTGACAGGAAGATCGCAGTGATGGCGGTGCTAAATACAAAACAAATTCGTATGAGTATGAGAATAGATCACAAATTCCCCTTCAAAATCACGCATTATTTTTTTAAAAAATGTTCTTGTTTGATCGATCGAAATAGACGGAGAAAGATTGGTATGGACTTTTTAGATGGTTGTCTAGTGAGCACAAAATCCATTGCCTGAGGACGAAATGGTTTTATGAATACTGGCCCAGATCTATCGCTGATTTGAAATACCGAATAAATATATCCTGCCGAAGGTCTCCGGATGAACACCCCACCGGTCACATTATACTGACAACTGGTGAACCTGTCGTTTCACTGAGCGTCAAGCAGGGTGTGGTTAATTAATACCGTTTGTGTATGTCTCGGTCAGGGGACATAATCCACAAGGGCGAACGCTAAACTAAAGTCCAGGGTGGGGTAGTGCCAAGGAAGTCATAAATAAAAAGAAAGTTATCTAGAAAAGATCCCAAAGATGAGATAGTCGCCTCCTACGACCATGTAATGGGGCAGCAGGTACATTCTTACTCCCTACAATTCCAATTCTTATAACTAACGCCAATCAATTTTAATTTTTCATACAAAAATCACAAAAAGCATTTTTCGCATGAAAAAAATAAACTGTGTTCAGCCAGTTTGTAGCTAGAAACAGTAGATTTAAAGGTGTAATTTAGACCTGCCTCGTGGATATAAATGAAGAAGGTTTCGAAACCGAAGTGCAGCCTGTCAAATAAAATGTCTCTGGATAAAAGCAGTTCTTATTTCTTTACAGTTCATGTACATGATGAAATGCAGATTCCATAGCACTTTCTTCACGCTGAAATTCTTGACGAGTTTCATTTTGACGTAGCATTGTTTAGGGAAATACGTGCTCATATTGAGAATATCCCTTCGGGAGTAAGGCCCCGTATAGTTTGAATCATACCAACACATTTTCTCGTGGGTTCTAATAATCATACAATATGCCATAATTGTTTGCAAAGTATTTCGCAAATTAAACTTACCCGGAAAACAGTACATGTGACAGCAAACTTCCCGTGTCTACCGCGATCGCTCTGGGTCCAATTTTTTTACAACGCACTGTACACTTGCTAACACAGGGAGTCGCGGTTATTTTGTGCTACATGTTTGGCACGGACTTTCCCAGTTATGAAACTCACCACAACGGATATTACATACGTGGTATCTAACTCTCAAATCATCGATTGACTGAATTCCTTTTTAAAAGATGCAAATGTGCAATACACCTGTACTAATTCATCCCGGACAAAGGTGGACATGAGACCAATGTATAGGGTCAGTATTAACTACTTACATGCTAGCTATTCCCCAGTGGCTTTTTGCGAAGTTGCCAGTTATACGTGCAACATAAATTCCTGCGACAAGCATGGTAGGTACGACGGTAATTGGTCCTATAAATCGGAGTAGGAATCCGACCATACCCGTGGCGCCGACAAGGCAGTGAAACACACCAGCAAGGATCAGACAGCCCTGTAACTAAGAGTAGGAATACATTACTGTCAACCTACAGGAACAGACAGCCCCGGAACTAAGATAAAATACACTACTGTCAACTTACAGGGACAGACAGCCCCGGAACTAAAGTAAAAATACACTACTGTCAACCTACAGAATCAGACAGTCGTGGAACTAAGGTAAAATACACTACTGTCAACCAACAGGATCAGACAGTCCTGGAACTAAGGGTAGGAATATATTAATGTCAACTTACAGGAACAGACAGCCCTGGAACTAAGGGTAGGGATATATTACTGTCGACTTACAGGAACAGACAGCCCCGGAACTAAGGGTAGGAATATATTACTGTCGACTTACAGGAACAGACAGCCCTGGAACTAAGGGTAGGGATATATTACTGTCGACTTACAGGAACAGACAGCCCTGGAACTAAGGGTAGGGATACACTACTGTCAACTTACAGGAAGAGACAGCCCTGGAACTATGGGTAGGGATATATTACTGTCAACTTACAGGAACAGACAGCCCTGGAACTAAGGGTAGGAATATATTACTGTCGACTTACAGGAACAGACAGCCCCGGAACTAAGGGTAGGAATATATTACTGTCGACTTACAGGAACAGACAGCCCTGGAACTAAGGGTAGGGATATATTACTGTCGACTTACAGGAACAGACAGCCCTGGAACTAAGGGTAGGGATACACTACTGTCAACTTACAGGAAGAGACAGCCCTGGAACTATGGGTAGGGATATATTACTGTCAACTTACAGGAACAGACAGCCCTGGAACTAAGGGTAGGAATATATTACTGTCGACTTACAGGAACAGACAGCCCTGGAACTAAGGGTAGGGATATATTACTGTGATCTTACAGGAACAGACAGCCCCGGAACTAAGGGTAGGAATATATTACTGTCAACTTACAGGATCAGACAGCCCCGGAACTAAGGGTAGGGATATATTACTGTCGACTTACAGGAACAGACAGCCCTGGAACTAAGGATAGGAATATATTACTGTCAACTTACAGGAACAGACAGCCCTGGAACTAAGGGTAGGAATATATTACTGTGATCTTACAGGAACAGACAGCGCTGGAACTAAGGGTAGGGATATATTACTGTCAACTTACAGGTACAGACAGCCCCGGAACTAAGGGTAGGAATATATTAATATCAACTTACAGGAACAAACAGCCCTGGAACTAAGGGTAGGAATATATTACTGTCATCTTACAGGAACAGACAGCCCTGGAACTAAGGGTAGGAATATATTACTGTTAACTAACAGGATCAGACATCCCCGTAGCTTATGATGGAAATACATTAATGTGAACTTACAGGATCAGACAGTAGGAACAGACAACCCCCGAACCAAGGGTAGAAATATATTACTATCAACTTACAGGAACAGACAGCCCCGGAACAGTAGGTAGGAATACTTTACTGTGAACTTACACCCCTGGAACTAACGGTAAAATGCACTACTGTCATCGATAAAGTATTAATGTTTTAGTGGTTTTGCATATGCAAATATATATTAAAAACAAAAGAGAAGTAGTTAGAAAAGGTTGGAGAGAAGTATTGCTGACGAATAAAGGGCAGAGATAGAAGAGAAAGTTGAAAACATACAGACATTCATTAATGAGAAGTCAAAAGCAGGAACTGGCACGATATCAACCGTACCATACACTTCATCAACAACCCTAAAACGTACATACATGTTACCTAAGTGACTACAATTTATGTATATTAGATATGATCCGACTTTCCTCAATTGTCATTGGCTGACAAATACTCACGTGGAGGTCCATGTTTTGTGATGTTGACCTTGTTTCTTTTTTTAGAAACACCGAGTCAATATTGCGTTTGTGTCGTCATAACCATTGTGACGTTATAGTGCCCCACTGTAAATATTTTATGCTTTATTCTGCAATTTCAGTCTTTTGGAAACAAGTTTCATATCTAATATAAAAATTAAGCACCTTTGACCTCGGTCGATATTTGATACACCAGGTTGACCTCATCGAAGGTCCATAATTGATATTATCATCACCGGGAATTATTAGCGTGACCGGATACCAGGTATAATATAAAAACAAAGACATGTTCCGGTCAAAACACTCCGGCAAAGAAATAACAGTAGAAATGAAAGTAAAGTTAGATAAATGCCACGAACATTAAACTGGCACAACCAGCCACCTGCACACTTTACCACCTCCTATAACGGAGGCCTGATACGGTATATACTGTTGTAGGATAACAAAACCGCTCTCGACACACAAATAATCAATATGTCATGCATGGGTTGTGTAAAAGGTCAATAATCTATAAATGCGCAGACATAATTGGATTGTCATGTCAAAATTAAGTAGTATACTAGCTTTCACCTTGTAATTGGTAACGTATTCCTGGAACAACCTACATGTACAAATTACGCCGGTGTTACAATATCATTGGTGTGTATCACAATGTATTACATTGTTCAGGGTATTTAATGCAATAATCACATTCGGTTGTTGTCAGAATATTACCAGCCCAGATTTAATTTTTCAAAACCTAGGTAATGTTGGTTGGTTGATTATTGTTACGCCCTATTAATAGTCAGGGTCATTTAAGGACAGCCTCCCGGTGTATGCGATGTGGATGTATTGTGAGCGTGTCGCGGTATGTTCGTGAAAACCTTTTTGCGATAGTCCAGATCTCAAGTTCAATATTGACTGCGAGTAAAACAATTTTGTATACATTTTGACAGATACATATGAATACCAGTTCGCAGGTGCTACATGTACTTCGTAATTGGTTTTGAAATAAAATAAATTTAAATAAAAAAAACACTTTTGTGAATTGATAGGCTTAATTAATTTCTGTATATTTTAACGTTCCTAAACCAGTGTATTTCAATATCGTATTTCCCAATATATTGTGACATCCAGGTGTTCATTAAAATTTTACAACAATGTACATGAAATAGCCTGATTTATTCAGATGAGAAACATGGTATTTGATTTATATGTTTGTCTCGTATACCCAATGTAAACTTTAATTATGTAAAATAATAAAATAGATGTGTCTTTATGGAAGACAATATAGTACACTTGTTAGAAATGACACAGACACATCGGGAGCGTTATCACTCCACCAAAGGCAGCTCTGCAGACTGTTTATTTAAACCTTCTTAATGATTTTATAATAGTAATGATGATCGTATTAATTTTGTTGGAGTGAAAACGTTAAATTAATAATGCGTCTGTTCCATTTTAACCATTTTATATAGTTATGTATATATACATTACTCTTTCGACATACAGTACATATAATTATGTATATATACATTACTCCTTCGACATACAGTACATATAATTATGTATGTATACATTACTCCATCGACATACAGTACATATAAAAATGTATATATACATTACTCCTTCGACATACAGTACATATAATTATGTATATATACATTACTCCATCGACATACAGTACATATAATTATGTATATATACATTACTCCTTCGACATACAGTACATATAATTATGTATATATACATTACTCCTTCGACATACAGTACATATAATTATGTATATATACATTACTCCTTCGACATACAGTACATATAATTATGTATATATACATTACTCCTTCGACATACAGTACATATAGTTATGTATATATACATTACTCCTTCGACATACAGTACATATAATTATATATATATACATTACTCCTTCGACATACAGTACATATAATTATATATATATACATTACTCCTTCGGCATACAGTACATATAATTATGTATATATACATTACTCCATCGACATACAGTACATATAATTATGTATATATACATTACTCCTTCGACATACAGTACATATAATTATGTATATATACATTACTCCTTCGACATACAGTACATATAATTATGTATATATACATTACTCCTTCGACATACAGTACATATAATTATGTATATATACATTACTCCTTCGACATACAGTACATATAATTATATATATATACATTACTCCTTCGACATACAGTACATATAATTATGTATATATACATCACTCCTTCGACATACAGTACATATAATTATATATATATACATTACTCCTTCGACATACAGTACATATAATTATATATATATACATTACTCCTTCGACATACAGTACATATAATTATATATATATACATTACTCCTTCGACATACAGTACCAATTACAAACACCACTGTCTTTGATTTTTAATTTCAAAACTACTGAAATTTTCATTAACGTATATATCTTCTCAAATATACATAACATGGAGACTTATATATTTGTGAGCTTTAACTGTCTGTTGCATAAAAGATGTTCCGGAAATGATTACTGTACAGTACATATGCACACCTTTACATTTATACCTTTCGAAACTTATGCATTGATCTTTTTTCATCTCTCTCCTGGTATATTTCTCTATGGAAACAGGCTTTGTACACATTTTACTATCTAAATTTATCCAAGAAGTTGTTGCAACATATCTCAGAACCTGTTGTGTAAAAGCTTATGCGTAGATCTTTCACTTTTTATACATATTATCCATGTTCATGTACAATCGTATATATGTCTTCTTGCTTTATTTGTTTTTACATCTATTCAATATTGACTACTTACAGCTGTATTAATATAAATATCCTGTTTGTTTTTTATATTACATTCATTATATTCTATTGGGGAAATGATGAATCTGTCCTTTATAGACAGGTGTCCTTTATATATTTAAAACTTTGCATCCTGTAATTTCTTTACCTCTTCCTTAACATGAACATGTCATATACGGAGTGCAAATATTAAAAAAAAAATTATATTGGGTAGCGCCTGTACGTATAAGAGTTTTGTACCTACACCGCATGGATGTACGTTTTTACAAAGACTGGAAGGAATAATCCAATAATAAATGTAGCTTACCTCTTGTAATTTTGTCATTGCCAGTTGCCGTTTCATTGTGTACTGATCGCTGACTGTCATGTTGGTGGGCTGGTAGTCGTTCGTAGTGTTCACCAGGAAAGTCATATTAGGTCTAGGGTTGGGTTGGATTCCTGACAGTGTACAAATTTAAATTTAAAGTTTAAATAATGTAAAAATAAAGGCTACACAACGAGTGGTTATTGGAAATGATTTTTTTTTATTTCACTCGAGTTAATTAAATCGCTAAAGGTCGTACACATATTTTGAAAATTCACGAAGAGAGCGAACGAATATCGTATTACACAACCATAGTCGTGGAAACTGATTCCATCAATCTCAGCCGAAAACAGCTGGAATACAATCTGGTCTTAATACAGATACACATATGTTTTTTTATAGAAATTGAAATTGATGACGTAGTGTTTGGACCCATATGTAAAAAGACTTCATTTACACTTTCGACAAAAACTTCTTGCATAAAGAATAGTTGCCTTTAAATATTAACAGTGTATTCCTTTAATTTAAATATAAAAGCGCCGCGGACTATATGCGCGAAAAAAAACACCTCGTATAAACTGCTGTTCATTTATATTAATTGCAATGAAATTACTGTGTACTTTCAGTTTTTAGATGATTTCCTTTACTTTATTTTGTCATGACTTTCCTGCTGATAGAAAAACTTATAATAATAAAACAAGTTGTTCAACAAAAACATTTTTTTTAAAAATCAATGAGTGACTTTTTACTTATATAGTTGTGGGATCGCACAACGTTACACGATGTGCGGTGGGCGCACGATGGACGAACGATGTATGTACATGTACGATGTGCGAACGATGCGATCCTGGGCGATTATTTGTAATGCACATATGGGCGCACGATAAACTAACATTGTGCGATGACAATCGTGGTTGATGTAAATTTAGAAATGGTTTAACAATATATACGGTTTCGCGCTAGTTGTTTAAAATATATTTCTATATTCTAACTTTTTACATTAGCTGATAGTTCTATCTGTATATTTCTTAAAATTTGTAATAGTCTTTCTGTAGTTTTTGAAACAAACCAAATAGGCACATGTAAACTTTTAACACATATTGATAAGTTCTCATTCAAGTAAATATTGCCAGTTTTTACCAAGTTATACACTGCACCTGTACATGGACAATATATGAAGATGGCTCTGGCACTTACAACACTCGCCTAGGTGTGAAAACACAGGTAAAGTGGTTGGGAGGGGAGGTGGTTTTCAAATAGCTGATTATAAGAGTCCAGTTTGTTTTTTCAGAACGATCGCTCGGTAATGGCTGTTGTAGCGTATCGCCACACACGGGACAGGTACAACTCTGTGCGCACCATGGGCGAACGATGTATGCACACGCACGCACGCACGCAGTTTCTGGTGCGTTGTGCGATACCACAACTGTATGTCATGTCAATATGCCAGCCTTGTTCACAAAACATTGTTTATGTGTACTTAAACCAGGTTACATTCGAGATTTTAGTTCAACAGATTACACGATTCGTGATTGCTGGATACCCTAAAACTCAATAATAATTCCGTTTGATAATTCATTATTCGAATACTTAATGTCCTACAGTTTAAGATAAATCGCAGGTGCTTTGTGTAAACCGAAATATATAAACACCAGGCTGGGGGTGTAGCGAAGTGTAAAGACAATACCTGAAGTAGCCATGCAGGTGATCAGCTCGAGCGATGTAAGTATACATGATTAGCCAGATATATTATCCAGGTGTCAAAAAACCGACGCAGGTAACTCACCTGAGCTGTTATCAAATAGAATCCGGTGACAACAGAAGCCAATACAGTAAGCAGAGTCTTGAACAAAATCATTACAGAAAATATTTTTTTATAAATTATGGTCGTAGAATCTAGATCGTACATAGACTATTCAAAATACATATATGTATGGTAAGCAAATTGGGTTTCATTGATAAAAAACAACAGAGTTATGATTATTAGTGACAAGATAATAAATAAATAGTCGGCTTATTTTTGAGATATACTTGACTGCAAGAAATCTAGGCGTTTTTATCAAGACTAGTCTATTTTCGATTCAGGCTTATTGTCGAGATTTTAGGGTATGCCTTTAAAAAAAAAATTAAAAATCACTCGCTAAAGCTCGTGTCTTTTGTAACTGTTGAACATTACTTATGTAACTAATTCGAGTGAAATGAATATTCAACAACCACTCTGTGTGTCAACAAATCAGAGAATACCAGCAAAACCATAATCCAAACTCAAAATCGATTAAACTAGAGGCAAAATATGAACAAAGGAAATATTTACACGGAGACTCTCGTACAAGTACAAGAGAACAAGACCAGGTGTTCTGGAAGAGTAAGCGTCTTCTGCTTCATCCGCGACAACCACCATGTGAATATTTGTCACATCCAAGTTTTCGAAATGATAACCGAGCCACCATTGCCAATTACAACAAGGGAGCACACTAATGAGCATACTCAAAAACGTCCATCTTCGATCATATCACAAAAAGATACAGAATATTTCTCAATTAGACTAAGATGGCGACCATAAAACATGTCCATAGTCTTCATCAACCTACACCTCTCGAATCCCTGTGCCATAAGTTTGTTCGTCAACAGCTAACATCTATCACGAAAATCTCAAGCCCTGAACCTCTATAAATTCCATCGAGCAGTTTGGAGTACACTTGCAGAGCTCGAAACTGGCGTTATTCTGTAGTCATTTGGAAAACCAAATTTATCTTCGGATACCAATCCTCGTATTCCCGGCATTCCGTCCGGGATACCGATATTTCGCGTACATGTACCTGAATAAGTTCTTATATAAGTAAGACCTAGCTGCTTATTATATTTTTATCCTGTCGTGACTGGGATTTGCTAGGTAATAATTCAAGTTAAATGTTTGTTTGAGACACCTGGCTAATTACAACACCCGAGGTGATTAAATAATTTTTATTCGATGTCGACTGCTGACAAACAAACTAACAACACAAAGATTCGAGAGATGCAGGTTGATCAGAACTATGGGCAAGTTTTATGGTCGCCATCTATGTCTCATTGAGAAATATTCTGTATCTTTGTGTGATATGAAGATGGGCGTTTTTGAGCATGCTCATTAGTGTGTTTACTTGTTGTGATTGACAATGACACTCGGTTCTCATTTTGAGAACTTGATGTTTACTTGGTTGTGACAAAGATTTACGTGGCGGGTGTCGTCGATGAAGCAAAAAACGCTTATTCTTCCGGAACGCCTGGTCTTATTCTCTTGTACTTTTCCAATGGTCTCCATGTGAATCTATCCTTTGTTCATATTTTGCCCCTGGCGTAATTGATTTTGAATTCTGATTATGATTTTGTTAACGCTTCGATATTCTCTTTTTTATTTTTATTGTCGTAAACAACTGCAGACGACTGCTTTATTCACATTTGTATGCGTCTTCGATGAAAAGGTGATTAATCATTGTTTAAAATCTATGATTTTGTTTATTGTGTTTATCAGAGACTTATACAGCTTTCTATATTGCTCAGTTGACGACTTCACCGCACACTAGCTAGACATGTGATTGTCACGAGATCGTAATGCTTCGACACAACGCTGAAAAATAATTACGCTGGCGGAAAAAAATGCTAGGCAAAATAAAGTAAGTTTATATTTCAATTTATATATTTTTTTTCATCGTATTGACTTTAACATAACAGTTTCGTTAGCTAGGATGTAGCATAACGGTAGTTCAAAGTGATTTGAAAGTGAAAGTAACATTCTAGAGCTGATCTTTACGAAGGCAGAGTATACTTGTTTTTCTTTTTTTCAATTTTGCCAATACAGAGACGGGGGTACCAGATCACTGTATAATGGCATATTCGTCTGGAATACCATATTTTCAGCTTAATTTCTACCCCTGACTTGGCTAGGTAGCCGAGTGTTCTAAACTCAAGAAAAGTGAAAAAGTGTTGTTATAGATGTGCACTAGAATTAACTAGTTTGCGCTGTATGAGTCAACATTGTTGTGTATTGATGAGACATTTCAATTTCAATGACACGCGCATCAACCATGTACTGTATCAGAAATAGAATCTTTGGAGGTTGGTCTACTTACCAGGAACTGTACAAGTGTCCTTGTCCACGAGTTGCATCGCCATTAAAGGAATCAAGTAATCTACAGCTGGCCCTTGAAATAATGGCAGCCTACAGAGAAAAAGGACGTAATATATTGATACATGGGGATGTGTTTATTTGGTCGAAAGCTTCATTAAATACTCATAAACAACGTTTCATTCCTTACTAGTCCATTAGCATTTTTTCAGGACTTTTATCGCCATGTCACACCAATTAAGAGATCAAAAATGTCTTTAATCGCGCTTGTTCATGGGCTTCACTGTTCATTTCAGGAGTAGAATTGTCCCCGTTGCATTATTCATACGATTCAACTTTCGGTATCTTTCGGAACAGCTTCTTCCTTCCTTACGACTTATTGACTTTGTCTCACTCCTGTACTTAAGTTGAGCGTTCGGCCCTTAGGAAAGGTTATGGGTTCTGTCCCCGGTCGAACCAAGCCGAAGCCTATACATTTGGTATTTGCTTATCCCTGCTTAACGATAATCATTTATGTAATGACAACAACCTGTTCACCCGTTCTGACCGGGCGGAATGATGGGCTGTGTGGTTCACCCGTTGTCAGTATAATGTGACAGGGCGGAATGCTGTGCTGGGTGGTTCACCCGTTGTCAGTATCATGTGACTGGGCCGAATACAGTGTTAAGTGCCTCCGGTGTATTTCAGTGTGATAGTACTACGAATTTGGCATCATATTTACACTATAACATGGAGATACGTACACCAACATACCCCGTCTCTAGTACACATATTACACAATCACGCTTACACAACAAACAAAGAAGCCACGCCCTTAAATGATCTTAGCGGTCCAAACCAAACCTTTAAATGTTTACTTCCTCTCCATCGACGTTATAGAGGACAGACGTGTTATTGATTGGTGTCGATCGAATTATATATGCATTATTTGTTTGTTAATAAAGAAACAAAATATTGTTTCTGTAAGAAACCCATAGAAATAACTTATTATTTGTAAGGTAACAGAAGATATCAAGGCTACGGAATAGCTACCGTTATTGATAAACCATACATGTTTGTTATGAGAACACACAAGCCCCCAGCCATTCCTATTGCTGGTCATGGTAGATGATCACCTACCTGGTACCCAGAGCCACCATCATTGCCGTCGTCACCCCGTTCATTAACAGAGTAGAACTCAAAAGGTTCCTCCTGATGTCCGAAAAGTCGGACGCACATGCAACATCGGCAACAAGAGAGGAGATGACTAGGGACGTCGAGACAGACAGCAGGGTTTGCTGTAACACAGAAATTAACACTTAATGATATACCGTGACAGTTTAATATAACATGACAGACACACGTTGGTAGGATTCACTGCAAAGAGAACGTTCTATAGGGTAGTATGCTAGAATGCAAGTCTTCGCAATCTTCCCGCGACACAACTAAAAGTGGTTAATCCTCGATTATTTAAAGCTTCTGTTCTTTACCGCTTCCTGCATCTCTTGAATGTGTAGTGGCCAATTAAAGGTCGACTTGCACCACCTTGTGAATGAGATTAGAAGATTTTTGATGAACATCACAACAACCTCGTCCTCGTTAACGTTACAGTAGACTGACTTGAAGTCTCATTTGGTGTGGTTTTATTTTGTTCAATGTCATAAAAAAGCTAAGGCTATTTAAGGACATCGTCCGTAGAATACGTTCTGAGTGTATGTGTTGAATAAAGTATCTTTGTTACATGTCTCCTTATAATAGTGTGGAACAGAACCCAAAGCCTTCCTCACATGAGCGAACGCTCGACTAAACAAGAAGCCTAATGGGCCTGCATCGCTCGCCTAGTATCAATCTCCGACTTATGTCATAGGGTAACCCTGAATTCACTTAAAATATATTACTGTAACACATTCAGAAGAAAACATGTTCATCCAAGGAAGCTACCAGCCAAATATCATGTATCTAGGCCTTTGGGTTTATCAGAAGAACTTGTTTAAAGGTTTTATCAGAATTGACCCCTGTGACCTTGAATATCAGTCAAGGTAATTTCTTTTCGCATACTTTGTCGGCTTCATCCAAGGAACCTTTCAGCCAAATATCATACTTCTAGGGTTTTGGTTTATTAGAAGAAGTCGTTTAAAGGTATTCATATATTTGACCCATGTGACCTTGAATATGGGTCAAGGTCGTTTCTTTTCGCAAACTTTTTTTGGATTCATCCAGGGAAGCTACCAGTCAAATGTGAGGTCTCTATGCCTGACGGTATTTCAGAAGAAGTTGTTTGAAGGTTTCGACATTTTTGACCCCTGATTTTTTTCGCAAACTTTGTTCCGTTCCTTCCAAGAAAGCTACCAGCCAAATTTCATGTTACTAGGACTTTCGGTATTTTATAAGAAGTCGTTTAAAGGAAAAAGTTGATCGACGCTGGACGGACAGATGGACCGACGACGGACGCCGCACCATCGGCCAAGGTGAGCTAAAAAATGAGACAGCGTCAATGAAAACATTATAAAAATATAGCAGTGAGGGAGAATTGAAAAGAAATAATTCGAAATTCTGTCGCCTCCTCAATCATGCAATGGGGGCTGCAGGTACACATTGTTACGCCTTAAGTACGCAATCTGATTAAAATCATATCATGATCTCAGCGCCGTTCCGTAAACTTATCTCTGCTGCGTTAAGATCTCTTGTAAAACGGGAGTGAGAACAAGGATCTGCATTTTAATCAGATTGCTAAAGTACAAAACAGCTTTCAATTTTGCTTCAGTTCCGAGTTCAAACAGTTATGATTGTGTAACAATATTTCTATCACAATACCCTATACAAATCCACTCTCGTTTTGGACGTCTAGATTACAATTTGGTAAAAATTATAAACCTACAGGTTGAAAGTATGGAGAAGGTTGGCAGGTCCGACGGGGCAAAATTCAAACACGCCTACGTTTCTCGGCGAAAAAAATAGTATTTCTAGTTGGTCTTCAAAAACATCGGTACCATCGTTGAATAGAGCGAGATGTTTTCTTTTGAAAACGTCCCCTATAAGTTTGCCGGGTATTGTCATTACGGCGATAGCCTCGTTTCTTCTGATTTATAGTAAAATCGCCTTCATTTTGGTTGTGAACTGAGGTCTGGCAGATTTAATATGCATGACGTCTATGCTCTAAACGACAAACGGGATTTATGGCGAAACGACCCGGGACCACGAGAAATGTGGCTGCGTCAGCTTGACGCACGACATTGAGGAACGCTGTGTCAAATGAGTTATTGCTGTAACCCGATACCTCAGGTCATGGAAAACCCTGAAATTTACGTACATGTCCAGATATCTATAATAGCTACCTGAATATACCTACTTAATCCGACGTATGGACGTTCCCTGCCATCAAACCTCTGAATGAAAAAGATGATCGCGGCGCGTTCGATCGTTAGAATCAGCAGACCCTCGGACCTTTGCCTGTTGTTTACCAATAGATTGGTGGCGCCATCTTTGTGGCCCCAATACCGCGTTTTTCCCGATTTTGGATTTTGTAATTCACCTTTTTGAAATGCGCCTTTTATCATTTCTAATTTTAGAAATGCCCATGTTCACATTTCTGTTTTAATAGTTGAAACTTACAAAGTTACAAAATAGAAATGAGAATTTAACAATATTAAATTTCTGATAGTCTATGATATAGAATATCGATTTGACAATTAAGTCAATATCAATTTAAAGTAACATTTCCAAAATACAGAAAAAATGGAAATTGCGATTTAATTATTTAAAATACAGGACATCGTCAATAACAATTTACAAAAATCAAATACATTTTGTACATTAAACACAAAATATAAATTAATGCTGTAAAAAATAGAAGTGAACACTTGTATAAACAGGACATCGTCAACAACACTAAACAAATAGAATTACATATATGCAAGATGTAAATTAACGCGGTAAGAATAATGGCCCCATTTCCCCTCCATGGGAATATACACGAGATGATGGGTTTTCGCGCAAATCAATCTGATTAAAATACAGATCCGTTTTACAAGGACAACATCCCATAAGAGGTCACGTTCAGATGACCTTTGTCGCATCTTTACTTGAAACTAAAACAAGTTTCCAATGACCTGTCATCTTGCAGCAAGTCATTTCGTCACATTATTCCACATGAACTTTTTGGTGACGAAAAGACTAAACGGACAAATGCGAATATGAAAGCTTTGTCGCCTCAAAATTTCACTGTCAAGATTCTGACAGTAGTAATTTGATTGGCTTATAAAAAAGGTCATCCGGACATGACCCCAATCTGAATAAAATACAGATCCTTTTACAAGGATATGACAAAAAAGAATCTGACAACATCCCAAAAGATGTCACGTTCAGATGACCTTTGTCGCATCTTTACTTGAAACTAAAATAAGTTTCCAGTGACCAGTCATCTTGCAGCAAGTCATTTCGTCACATTATTCCACTTGAACTTTTTGGTGACGAAAAGACTAAACGGACAAATGCGAATATGAAAGCTTTGTCGCCTCAAAATTTCACTGTCAAGATTCTGACGGTAGTAATTTATTGGCTTATGCAAAAGGTCATCGGGACATGACCCCCTATGGGATTTTCTCAGATCTTAACGCAGCAGAGAGAAGTTTACGGAACTGCGCGGGGATCAAGATATGATTTTAATCAGATTGCGCGCAAATAGTCACTGCCACTACCGATTTAATATTATTGTGTTAGAAACAGGTCACACGACTCATGGTTATTTGGTATGGACATTTTTCATCCTCATTAAATCAATTCCATATCTAACAACCACTCCTCACATATGTTCGATTTTGATCAATCACACTCTATTCTACTCCTAAAAGTCGAAATGTACACTTGCAAAATCTTTTATGTAACACACATTTTCACTTAACAAATTTGAAATTCCTTATTTTTAATTTTATATATGACATTTAAATATTACGTCCGATTATACATGTATATCATTAATGTGAAAAATCAATAAGGATATTCTTTTGATCTTTTTATGCTAATATATGCGATAAAAATTTCACATGATAAAAATTATGTTTTACATTATCTAGCTCTGCTACAATATTTTCATATTGTGTAATTTCATAAACATAGATATTGTAGCCCATTTGAAAATGCGCGGTTGATCTTCATTTTGAAGGAAAGTGGTCCTTACTGACAATAAAAAAGCGAGAGAGAGAGAGAGAGATGGACAAAATCAACGTGGTTAGACAGACCAGCCAATCATCTGTCTTGTCTGATGAGGGAATCCAACCTCGGTAGTCTTGATTACACGATAGTGCTGTATCAACTGCGTTGTCCGACCGCAGTACATCACCAGCTAAAGGTAAAATAACTTCATGTTAGATCACGTGATTAGATTGCGGTGGGAGACGCCGTGCAGTATAGGACATTATGCAGTGATGTTTTTATCATAAATATTCCATCTTTACCAACCAGTTTCACAATTACTACATGTGTACTTAAGTTTTGAAATTCAGATGCAAAGTTGCAGACAGCTGGTGAATTTCATTATCCCTGAGGTTTTTCATAGCCTTTTTTACCACCGGCGTACGTGGCACGGTTCGTGATTATTGTACGCATTTTACTTAGTATCAATGTTAATTTTTACCTGTACATCTCTAATTAAATAATTACAAAAAAGGGATTCTAGCCCCCCTCTCTTCCTGGAGACTACCTTACGTAAAACCTGCTAATTTATAACACAAAACGTTTACGAGGGGCGAACGCTCGACTACAAGCTAAACTTGATGTAGTGTCAAGGGAGATATTAGAAAGGAAAAGACAAAATTTAGTCGCCACTTATGATCATTCATAGAGGGCAGCAGATACATTTTTACACCCTACATGCAGGGCAGCGGTTTTGATTTACAGTGTGTACAAATAGTCAAATGTTTACAAACAAAGAATGTAGATGTTTCTGAACAGATAATAGTTTCTATCTTCACTGAACATCTTGTACGATTTCGACCTTTAATCATGACGCCACTCAGGGAACACATGCTGGTTTCGTGGTGGAGGAAAACTGACTGGAGAAAGCCATCAGAGGGATTTCCAACGTGTCCTGTACAACATATACAGCAATAACTTTACATCTATTCACTGCGATGTAGTCTTTGGAAAGTAAAAAAAAGTAAACGTGGATATTCTAATATGGATAATTTTGGTTTCATGTATAGCCAACCCAGACAGGTGAACTAACATACACACATGCTGCACGTTTAAATTTAGTAAAAGATACATTTGGCAGATAAATAGAGGTTACACAACGAGTGGTTGTTGGATATGGAATTTTTTTCACTCGAGTTTATTATTTTTTTAAAGTTACAAAAGACACAAAAGACACGAGCTTTAGCGAGTGTCTTTTGTAACTTTTAAAAAATAATTAACGAGAGTGAAATAAATTCCATATTCAATTACCACGAGTCGTGTGACCTGTTTCTACCACAATATTAAATCGGCAGTGTCAGTGTTGATTTTTGGAGTGAACCGGGGACTATTTGCGCGAAAACGCATCATCTCGCATATATTCCCGCCAAGTTGTGACGTCCTCAACAATCGATGACGACGTCACCAATCGTGATTTCCGGTCAAAGTTCAGCTTCTCAACCAAACAAAAGTCCGGAAGGTCATATTCCACTATTGGTATATAACATATATTTATCCAACAGTAAGCACGTCTATACAATGGTCTGAGATTGGAATAACACGGGGTATTGTGGTAGTAAATGAATTAAACTGTATCATACAGCCGTTTCGGCCTTCTGGGACCCGTCAGTGATGCTATGGGCCAAAAGGTGGGAATCCAAAAGTTCTGAACTGATTTAGGTGCAGAAGGGTCAGGTGCGTAAACCCCCATAATTTATTAATTTAAAAGTAAAATTAGAATAGTTCTGAATAATTCCAAATCGTGTAATACGAAAATGTGTTTATGATGTACACAATTTACGTTTATGCTATGAGTGACTTTCGATATAAAATTTTATGTACCTCAGTACTGTCAGAAAACATACCTGACGTCCCAATACGTTAGCCGTATATTTATTGTGTATTAAACATTAAAATGTCTCATGCTGACTGTCTGGTGAAGCGGGCTTTCTGATGAAACGTTTTCTAAAAGCTGTAAAAAGTGTTGGCAATGTGGTGTCTAGCATATTAACATTCATATGCATCTGGAGTATAAACAACATAATACATATACCAAACATAATTCATCAACGAAATTTACATCTAAAATCCACATGTATTTATTCACTGTACGCAGTGTCAACGTCTAACATTCTCGAAAAGTCTTAGCGTGAAAGTGACAAAAACAAAAGGTCACGAATATATTCAGAAACATCATTTATAAACACAAATAAGGGTGAGAGATTAAGTGTTTGACATAAGCAGTGAAAGTACTGCAGGGGAAATCTCTTTTTTACCTGGTTTTACTTATATATCATTAGTCATCCGGTAGCATATTGACATTGTGTATATGGCGGAGCGAGCTATCTGGAAATTTCATAATTGAATAATAAAAAAGATATTTTGGGGGCACGCGGGCTAAATAAAGAAACCGCAATAAGGAAGAAATCACGGTTTGCTATATTCAGCTTTCATTACAGAGTATTATATATTATACCTTGGTATACACAGACAATATCATAGACGTCCAAATACGTCCCGGCTCACACTTTGAGGAGATAAATTTACTTCAACATTCACATGGCTGGTGTCGCCGATGAAGCAGAAGACGCTTACTCTTCCGGAACACCTGATCTTATTCTCTTATTCAAGAGTATCTGTGTCAAGCTTTCCTTTGTTCATATTTTCCCTTATTTTAATCGATTTTGAGCTCGAATTATGGTTGTGTTGACAGTTCGGTATTCTATGATTGTTTTATGCTATATGTGACTTTTAATACAAAGTTATATATTTTGTACCTTTGTGTAATACGACGTGTTAGAAAACAATCCCATTATATATTTACCTGAAACCCCAGAAAGACGGATACGAGGATAGGCGGTCGGTCGGATATATTGTAAAGCAGACTGCCGGGCTGGTCATCAGACTCAATGTCTACTTTGGGTGGACTGTCCGCTACACAGACCTCGGTTACGTCAGCACACGGCTCACACTCCCCGTTAGCATCACCATGGTTTCCACACTTTTCAGTTCGTTGTTCACTCGTTTCCATTGGTAACAGTACTGATCGTCCAGCTGTTGAATATGAACTAAACAGCTCACATGTTGACAGACGTAGTCCTGTGCTCTCACCAAACGCATGAATGATTTTCAATACGTCGTTCTCAACATATTCACAAACCTTGCTGTCTCTGTTTATTATGGGATGACAGAGCATCAGGGTATAACACTGTACTATCTGCCAAGTGTCCGCATAGTTATGACCATTTTTGATCGTTTATCATACTATAATGTTATTTTTTTCTTTGGGAATAAAATCTCATTATTTAAAGAAAAGTGTCTCATGTTACATTGTCATATCTCAGTATATCTATGGAAGCACTTTATGGGTTATAAATACATATTTTCTATTACATTTGAATATTTAGTTAAAAAACAAAATCGACTTTGTTTTCATACAAATGATTGCCGTTAGTGATATACGCACGTATTTAAATTATGATAAATGTTTGAATACAAAATAGTGTAACATGATGCTTTACGACTTATTATTTTTTCAGGTCAAATTCTGATTAACATAAACACGCAATAAATTAGTCAATTAAACCCCGCGTCAGATACCACATAGTTTAGTTCTGGTAACATCTACCAACTGTGTACTCTCACTGAATCTATATGTGACCAGCGATATACATTATAATTGGCTGTCATTTCAAGAGGAAGTTTATATAGGTTTGAGAATAACTTAAGTTGATGTGAAACTTAAAAAGTTATGATTCCATATTAAACTGATATTTAAATAAGTTGCCATCGCGAGGAAGTATTACCATCATAACTTTGAATGAATTAGTCGCACAATAGCTGCTTAATAACCGTTTCAGACATTGTCTATTCAATATACAAGATAATTGGAGAGTCCATATAAGGATTGAAAGTCATTTTTTTTTAAAATTGTCATGGTGCTATGAAAGGTCAGTCGTTTCATTCATATTGCATAAAGCCCGCTTGGTGGGCTGACCCCCTAGGGGGCTGAGGGGCGGGGCCAAAAGGGTTATTTAGCCATATTGGTGTAAGCAACTTCTTCTCCATAACCACTGAATGGAAATCAGCCTTATTTTGCAGGAAGCATCCCTAGGTGCTTAGGATTCAAAATTGTACAAATGGTGGGACTGACCCCCAGTGGGCTGAGGGGTCGAGCCAAAAATAAAATATTCTATCATGATTACCTAGTTACCAATGTATCCAGGTGAGCGATGAAGGCCAAGAGGTCCTCTTGTTTCAAAAATCAGAACAGTAGTTTTCTGTGTATTAACTTTTAATTTCCATATGTCACAATAATTTTGGAATTAATTTAACGCATTTTGTAAGCCATCTGGTGTTTCTGACTGTATCATTCGCATTAAATGTAATAAGGTTTTTAAGTACAAACCTCAAATGTGATCGCTGAAAGCATGCACGTCATATAAAAAACAAACATAACTTTGATTGAGTGAAGCCTCTAAATCATTAAGAAAAAGGAAAAACAAAAATTGCGATACAGTTTCTCCTTGTTTTACCCCCAAATTATACATGAACAACTTTCAATATTTTACCGGTAATTTTACTGTTTTGTAACTTTTTCCATAAGCCTGCTCACCACACCGTGCAAAAGGCCTTTTAAAATAATAATTAAAATAAATAAGAGAATACCGAAGCGTTAACAAAATCATAATTGAAAGTGGGTCAAGGTCTTTCATTTGAACAGATCAATTGTGACAAAACCTATGCTGGTACAGTGGACTCCACTTAATATCACCATATTATTATCACATTCCTCTATATATCATGTTTTCCCAAACACTTTATTTCCTTCGGTATAATCTATGTAATTTTGTTTTGGTTATTAGCATGTAATAAGAGGTGAATTGCTCTTAATGTCATGTTTTAAGTCCTTCAAAATAATCTGAAAATGGACAAGTAACGGCTATCCAATACATCAATGTCTTTTACTGCTCACATGCTTTGAAGGATGAATTCTATTCATGCATTGACAAAACTTGAACATGCCCTTTGTCTGCTGCCCAGGGGAGACAAGCGTGCCAAAGTCCTGAAACAAATGAACTATGAACTTAAATACATTATACTTCATATGACAAGAACCAACGAAATGACTGCGCATTATTTGAACAGAAAACTAACTTGGCAATTTTTTTTAACTATAGGAGAAATTCTTCAGTAAGACAGGATTACCGTTAAAGCCAGTTACACAAGAATCTAATATTGACAAGAGATCCCAGAGGGATCTTGACACCCACCATCGATGATCATTTGTTCTTAAAAGTTGGATCTTTCTTTTCCCTTCTATTCTCTTACTTGTATCTTAATCATGCAGCATTTGATATATAGAGGTTACATAATGAGTGGTTGTTAGATATGAAATTTATTTCATCCGAATTAATTATTTTTTTAAAGTTACAAAAGACACGAGCTTTAGCAGCAACTGTTCCATTATTGTTTTTGGTTACTTCGGTCAGTCAGGAGCCTGGACATTCTTTTGTTTCGTCTCATGGTTTACAGTCGCATATTCACCGTGGTGGTCATGCTCGAATACAAATGAATCGAGACGGAGTTGTTCATGAAACTCCAACCCACGTGTTACAAAGTGTATTGCTAGATTCCACCACACGCATTGTCGGAGGATAACTGGGGAATATGGAGCGCCTTTGAGGTAAGTCGCAATTTTGTTTAAGTCGTCTGTCGTCGAAATATCTTTGTGCTTTATCGGTCGAGAAACGCCAGTTTTCATTCTGTTTTTTTACTGACCGTCTAATGTTTTGTTGGCTAATTTGTAGTCTTTGTCTCGAACTAGGTCAATATCTCGTCCCAGATCCTGAAGATGTCTGTTGATAGCACCCCTGATGTTAATCATTGTGTTTTATGGTATGTGTCAGTTTGGTGTAGGGGCAAATTCTTAGCTCTTTTTCCACATTCTTAGGTCTCGCCTCACAGTAAAATTTCGTCAGGACTATGGCAAGGTCGGTTGATTCCCGACATATCTGTAAGATAGCCGTAAGTTTCTTTGCTCCAGTCTGAAAAAAACGAGGTTTTAGACATATAGACCTAGGCCTAGTTTTCCTTCATGGGAGAGTCACTGAAATAGTTTAGGCCTACACGTAGACCCAATTCTTCATCATCATAGTTTCGTTAGGCGATTGATTATTATTGTGCTTGATATTTAGATCGATAATAAACATCGAAAATAAATATCATCTGTATAATGGAAAAATTTTTAGCTTCATGATTGTTGAAAAAAAAAAACATGAACTGTCATATTTTTCCAGTTGTCGACTGCAAAGTCATACATTATACGGATTGATAAATTTCAACATGGAATGATGTTTACTTCCTATGCTGTAGTATCTCGTAAAGCTTTACCTTGACATATTCTCATACCCCATGCTGTATTGCTCTTGGTGGCTTTTGAATGGTTGCTGTTCTGAAATTCATCGATGTCTTCGGGTTTTACAGTCGAGAATCGCTTAGGCTCGGGGGCGGTTGATAAACCAGAAATCGATTCAGATGGGCCCGGAGTGGGGAGATGGGCCTTATTGAATTACATGGCATCCCCGGGGGTGGCAGTCCCGTGTCAGCTGTTACCCGGAAATTACTTAACATTTCCCTCAAACCTGTCTGTGGGTCTGCTGCGGCCATTAAATCACGCAGAAACATCTCGTCGTCTGAACTCAACTCGTTCACAATAATACATTGTTGTAGTATGGTGAACATGCCGTACTCATGAAGTGGCAAAGGACTTAATTTCTCCGTGTCCGACATTTTCTTTTCTAGCAGACGACAGAAGTGACGATATTTTGTTGGGGTTTTTTTTATTAACACATCAAAACGTTTCTGAAACTTCGTAATATTCTTATATTTTTAAGGATTTTTAAAATATTGTTTTATCATGTTTTATCCCAAATTTTCTGATATCTCGGCATTCCGAGATTCCCATGAAATATCTCGCCATTCCGAGATCCATTAAAAGAAGTTCCGGGTCCCTACGCACAAAACATATTTGTGTTCCAAACGGCACGTGAATCACTGCTTTCATAGTTTTATAAAAGTCACTTTTGCTGCTATTCTTCATATAGTAGATGGCAGCACAAATGTACCCGGAGAAAACACCGGCCTACTGCCAGTACCCGGAAAAAAACACCGGCCTACTGTCAGTACACGGAGGAAACATCGGCCTACTGCCAGTACACGGAGAAAACACTGGCCTACTGCCAGTACACGGAGAAAACACCGGCCTACTGCCAGTACCCGGAGAAAACACCGGCCTACTGCCAGTACACGGAGAAAACACCGGCCTACTGTCAGAACACGGAGAAAACCACCGGCCTACTGTCAGAACCCGGCATGTCCAATTTAAATTGCAGCTGTATGAAGAAAGACATTAGACGTGCAATATTTGACAATACATGTTACTGAATTTATGACCGAGCTGTGTCTATATAAGTACTTATAAGTCAGGATGAAATGTTCTTACCTCTGATTCGCCCCCGCATGTTCTATCTGGAATGCTTTGTCTCCTTGTAGTCTTCTTTCTGAAAACTTCTGACACATTTGTCGCCCTTTCTCCATTCCAGGCTTTGCAATTGAAGGAAGCACAAGTTTTGATAAGAGACATGTCGACATGATTTGTAGATATCTTTGCAGCCATTTGATATTTTTACTAAGTTTTCCAGAAATAAGTTCATATAATTGACACTAAATGTATTAACCAAATTAATTTCCAGCAATTAGTCTAATTATCAATTATAAATGAAACTAAGAATACAAAAGACTGTCAAAAGGGAGATAACTGACAAAACTGGGTGTTCATCGTGTACAATACTCACACATATATATATATTGCTCGATAGTCTGCAATGTTATAGTTAAGGGCTATTCTGAAAATAAATATCAGGGTGAAGCTCGAAGGTGAGGCACATTTTTGTGACCCCCATCCCAAATATCCTGCTACTCCTATTTTTAGAAATTATTAACCGTGTACTGCTCTCTTTACTAGTACGTGTATATCATTATAAAGGATTAACCGTGTACTTATCTCTGTTCTAGTACATGTATGTTGTTTTAAAGGATTAACTTTGTACTTCTTTCTGTTCTAGTAGATGTATGTCGTTATAAAGGATTGACCATGATTTTCGCTCTGTTCTAGTACATGTATGTCGTTTTAAAGAATTGACCATGTACTTTTCTCTGTACCAGTATGTCGCTATAAAGGATAAACCGTTTACTTCTCTCTGTACTAGTACATGTATGTCATTATAAAGGATTAACCGTGTACTTCTATCTGTTCTAGTACATGTATGTTGTTATAAATGATTAACCGTTTACTTCTCTCTGTTCTAGTACATGTATGTCATTATAAATGATTAACCGTTTACTTCTCTCTGTTCTAGTACATGTAAGTCGTTATAAAGGATTAACCGTTTACTTCTCTCTGTACTAGTATGTCGTTATAAATGATTAACCCTGTACTTCTCTCTGTTCTAGTAGAGTATGTCGTTATCAAGGTTTAACTAAAACTGTATTTTTTTCAACAAATTTTATTTCAAAAAGAAAAAGGATTGAACAACAGGCATAGCCTTTATTAGTTCTCTCCAAATAGCAACTATGAGTATATACACAATGAGATATAAGTTGAAGTAAGGATAACTTTTAAGTATATTCATTTGATTTACTTTTATTATAGTTAATGTAATTCATTTAATTTATTTTTGTTCAGAAAAAGGTAAACCCTGCATTCATGCCTGGTATCCTTCCACCAATGGGATACAGACCAGAAAAGTCCATAACAGCAAATAGCTGCTGGTCATCCACCCATAAGTTTTAGGTACCAGCCATGGATACAGCATTTAAAGTTAAATATATATGACATTTAAGAAAAGCAATATTTTGAAGATATATAGCTAGCAGAGTTTCACTTATTTACATATATGGGATCATTTAATCTTAAGTGGAGATACCAATGAATATTGAGTGAGATATGGAAGTTTAAAATTTTGAATAGATTAATAAATAACAGTATTGTATAAGTTGTAATATACAATTAGTATTACTCCGCTAAGATATGGTTGTCCTTACTATTGTATGCTAATCATTACATATTATAATACATACAATACAAAACATACCTATATCGGATATAAGGATGGTGATGAATTTATTGGGAGGTGGTTGTGAGAGGGGGGGGGAGCTTCTTAGGGTAAGAAAGATGTACAGAGAAAGCCATACATCAGGTAAATTGGTAATTTCTTAATGGATTGCTGACGGTTTACTGAATGGATTATGAAATGGATTATCATATGTTGAGTGATAAAAAAAAGATAAACAAGTAAACAATTAATCACACTAGCAAATATACATGTATACAACACTGGGAGTTAGAGTCTATTTGTAGCTCTAATGTATTCTGCTGTTGCCTCAAAGATAGATATATATTTTTGATCATCACAATCACCACAACCTGATAAAAGAATATCCAAGTTGAAGTGATTGTGATCAACATCAAATAGTTTTTCTTTTAGTATATCACGGGGAGCATCAAAATTCCTACAGTTAAAAAAGTAATGGACATATTCCTTTTCATTCCCACATGAGCATGACGGTGTATCAGTAAGATGGTCTTTATTCAGATCAAGGTTTAAACTACTTGCTGAATTTCAAAGTAGACACTGTATAATATTATATTTTCTGCTACCTGCATTGATGTTAGCATAGTTTTGTTATTGTCCAGTGACATATCGCTATAAATTTCGGATATAACTTTTTTGAAGTGATAGAGAGAAGTAATTCTCGTCAGATCTACCCTTGCTGCAAGTTTGTTTAAATCATTGAGTGTAACAGGAATAAAGCTTTTAGCATAAATATTTGTTCTACATACAGGAGTAGTGAACATTCTTTCATTTCGAAATAAGTATTAATATAAGTCATTAATATGATATAATATGGATCAACTAACTCATTTAAATAAGTTGAGGCAGTACCAGATATAATTTTGTAAAGAAGAGTTAGTCTGTGTTTTTTCCTTCTTGAAGCAAGAAAATCCCAGCCAAGTTCATTGTAAAGTTTAACTAAAACTGTACACTTCTCTTTACTTTTCTTTACCCGTATTTTACTTTTCATTCCCAGGAATCCTCCATGGTTTCCATATACATTATGTATTTACAGGAATCAGCACAATACACAATCGGAATCATAGTTTTATGTCATTCACAACAATTGAAAATTGCGTATATCGTGTTTTTTACTTTGAAGTAATCAACATAAACATGGATTCAATATTCCATTCATCAAACCATTACCAGGGTCGCGTATCTACTGATTCAAGCTCTGCAGACTTTAATATATAGGGTTCGCTTCTGGGAGGAAGAAATAAACCAAGAGTTTCTTCGTAGCAGGTGACCCGATTGATAAAAATATAACAAAGAGTTAATTACATAAAGTTAGGGTAGTTTATTCTTGTTTGCGATAGTCAAATAGTCTAATAAATTTAGATATATCGCATAATATTCAATGATCGGCCTCAACGTTACCTGGGGCTTAACACTCGGGGCTACTCATTTGGAGACTCGGGGTTTCCCCAAGAATGTTGGGGGAAATCCCGGAACAACGTCACCCGAATTCGGGGAATTCGATTACGGCAAACTCGGGGCCCATATTTTTACACTAAAAATATGCATTCTTATACAAAACACTGTATTTGATGTCATTTTGTATTCAGATGTATTGAATATCCTCGAAACTGCGATGTAACCGTACGCCATTACAAGCGAACAGAAACACTGTGTACATACTATTTTACATCATCGTACAGTATCAAACAACGTATAGAATCAACAGCAACAAAGCATGGTTAATGTTTTCTTAAGTCATCAATCATCGACAGGTACCAGTCAACGTGTACTGCTTTCGTAAGTTGTCGTTGATTGTAAGGTTCCAATAAATAGTGCTGTGTTCGTAAGTCATTGGACATTGAAGAGTAAGTCATCATGTATAAACAGTTATAAATAAAGTGTACTGTTTTAGTAAGTCATCGTACACTAACAAGTACAGTATAAATGCAAAGTAGACCTACTGTTTTTGTTAATTATCGTAAATTGACAGATACCTACAAGGTGTACTGTTTTATTAATTATCATGTTTGTCAGAAATCATTCCAAATATACACCTGCTTTAACGTATACGTATACTAGTGTTTGTGTACATGTACACATGTATAACATACAACGTAAACGTGTACTAGTGTTTGTGTACATGTACACATGTATAACATACAACGTATACGTACACTAGTGTTTGTGTACATGTACACATGTATAACATACAACGTAAACGTGTACTAGTGTATGTGTACATGTACACATGTATAACATACAACGTATACGTGTACTAGTGTTTGTCTACATATACACATGTATAACATACAACGTATACGTGTACTAGTGTTTGTGTACATGTACACATGTATAACATACAACGTATACGTGCACTAGTGTTTGTCTACATATAAACATGTATAACATACAACGTAAACGTACACTAGTGTTTGTGTACATGTACACATGTATAACATACAACGTATACGTGTACTAGTGTTTGTCTACATATACACATGTATAACATACAACGTAAACGTACACTAGTGTCTGTTTACATGTACACATGTATAACATACAACGTATACGTGTACTAGTGTTTGTCTACATATACACATGTATAACATACAACGTATACGTGCACTAGTGTTTGTCTACATATACACATGTATAACATACAACGTAAACGTACACTAGTGTGTGTTTACATGTACACATGTATAACATACAACGTATACGTGTACTAGTGTTTGTGTACATGTACACATGTAAAGCATACAACGTATACGTGTACTAGTGTTTGTGTACATGTACACATGTATAACATACATCGTATACGTGTACTAGTGTTTGTGTACATGTACACATGTAAAACATACAACATATACGTACACTAATGTTTGTCTACATATACACATGTATAACATACAACGTAAACGTACACTAGTGTCTGTGTACATGTACACATGTATAACATACAACGTATACGTGTACTAGTGTTTGTGTACATGTACACACGTATAACATACAACGTATACGTACACTAGTGTCTGTGTACATGTACACACGTATAACATACAACGTATACGTACACTAGTATCTGTGTACATGTACACATGTATAACATACAACGTATACGTACACTAGTGTTTGTGTACATGTACACATGTATAACATACAACGTATACGTACACTAGTGATTGTGTACATGTACACATGTATAACATACAACGTATACGTGTACTAGTGTTTGTGTACATGTACACATGTATAACATACAACGTATACGTACACTAGTGATTGTGTACATGTACACATGTATAACATACAACGTATACGTACACTAGTGATTGTGTACATGTACACATGTATGACATACAACGTATACGTGCACTAGTGTTTGTCTACATATACACATGTATAACATACAACGTATACGTGCACTAATGTTTGTGTACATGTACACATGTATAACATACAACGTATACGTACACTAGTGTCTATTTACATGTACACACGTATAACATACAACGTATACGTGCACTAGTGTTTGTGTACATGTACACATGTATAACATACAACGTATACGTACACTGGTGTCTGTGTACATGTACACATGTATAACATACAACGTATACGTACACTAGTATTTGTGTACATGTACACATGTATAACATACAACGTATACGTACACTAGTGATTGTGTACATGTACACATGTATAACATACAACGTATACGTACACTAGTGATTGTGTACATGTACACATTATAACATACAACGTATACATACACTAGTGTTTGTGTACATGCACTCATTATAACATACAACGTAAACGTACACTAGTGTTTGTGTACATGTACTCATTATAACATACAACGTATACATACACTAGTGCCTGTGTACATGTACACACGTATAACATACAACGTATACGTACACTAGTGTCTGTTTACATGTACACATGTATAACATACAACGTATACGTACACTAGTATTTGTGTACATGTACACATGTATAACATACAACGTATACGTACACTAGTGTTTGTGTACATGTACACATGTATAACATACAACGTATACGTACACTAGTGTTTGTGTACATATACACATGTATAACATACAACGTATACGTACACTAGTGTCTGTGTACATGTATTCATTATAACATACAACGTATACGTGCACTAGTGTTTGTGTACATGTACACATGTATAACATACAAGGTATACGTACACTATTGTTTGTGTACATGTACACATGTATAACATACAACGTATACGTGTACTAGTGTCTGTGTACATGTACACATGTATAACATACAACGTATACCTGCACTAGTGTCTGTATACATGTACACATGTATAACATACAACGTATACCTGCACTAGTGTCTGTATACATGTACACATGTATAACATACAACGTATACGTACACTAGTGATTGTGTACATGTACACATGTATAACATACAACGTATACGTACACTAGTGTTTGTGTACATACACACATGTATAACATACAACGTATACATACACTAGTGATTGTGTACATGTACACATGTATGACATACAACGTATACATACACTAGTGTTTGTTTACATGTACACATGTATAACATACAACGTATACATACACTAGTATTTGTGTACATGTACACATGTATAGCATACAACTTATAACACAAAGACAAAACCTTTAAAGAGTGTAGCTTTAGTAAATCTTTAGTAAAACTCTTATTAATTTGTTTTGTTCCTGTACATCATTATGCGTAATCGAACAGACACATTGATTGCAACTATATTTACATACCATATTTTATATGATTTCAAAACAAACATTTTAAGCTCTATCAACTATATATTTATATAACAGGATACAACAGTACGCTAGTAAAGCCGTTTTATGTTTATATATACTTCACAGTCATGCTATAGTCTTATTTGTTTAAAGTCAACATATCACATACACGTCCAATGTGTGTATTATTTAATAGGTTACACCGTCTTATCGGCTGTGACACACACAGTGTCCTAGATAGTGACTCTACAATGGCGTCCCCTTAAGCGGTGACGAAGAAGGAAGGAAATTTCATCGATTAGAAAATCAAGGTAATTCACCATTGTCCAAGTGTATATTCGTTGATTGATACACGATGTTTATATATTTCAGCTTTGTAACACTTTTTGTCTCTGAAATTCAAGATATTATGATATAATTTTCAATATCTGTATAGCTTTCTAGTGTTAGTGTGTCTATAAAACTATGTTATAACAATACTATGAACATATAATAGTGTAAGGCCATCAATAAAAAACAACATAATTGATATCAACAAGAATATATACACTACAACCAAGACCAAGACCAACAACAAACAAAATAACATCACCACCAAAACGACAACAATCTCCACCACAAACCTACAAAAACCACTACTACCACCATCAAAAAAATACACTAATATCCCAATAACCAACACAACCATCACTTAAACTACCGCAACCACCTGCACCAACGCAACCACCAGTACCACAACCACTACAAACAGCAACACCAGTGCCAACATAATCACCACCTTCTACACCACCAGTGCCAACATAATCACCACCTTCTACACCGTCAGTGCCAACATAATCACCACCTTATACACCACCAGCACCACCACCAACAGCACCAGAAACATCACCAAATACAACATCCTTACCACAACAAAGCACATTACCAACACAACCACTACCACAAAGAGCACCACCACCATCACATCAAACACCGCAAACACCATCACCAGAAACAACATCAAATACATCAACACCGCAAACAGCACCAAAACAGCACCACCATTATCACCTCCTCCACCACCACAAAAACCACTACCACAAAAAGACCAAAAACATGATCACCACTACAATCATCACAACCACCAGCACAAACAACATAAAAAACATCATCATCACCATCACCAGAAACAAACCAAAAAAGCATCTTTAACACCACCAAAACAGCAACAACACCACCAACAACATCATCACCACTACCACTACAACCGCATACAGCAGCACCACCACCACCAAACAAGAACCATCACAATAATCACCACAACCCCAAACCCCAAACACCACAGCCATAATCAACCACCATCACCCCAAACCCCTATACCACCACCACTAAGACATCCACCTTCAAAAGGCATTTTCACAACCACCAACAACACCATCATAAACCCAACCGACATCGCAATCAAAAACACCACCATAACCATACACAGCACCACAACAACCAAATACAGCAACAGCGGCACCACCAACACTACTACCACCACCAAAAATGCACCACCACCATCAACACCACTACCACCACAAACACAACCACCACCACTAAAACAGACCAAAAACACCATCACCACCATCACCACCACCAACACCACTACCACCACCAACACCACTACCACCACCAACACCACACTACCACCAACAAAATGCACCACCACTACAACCACTAAAAATGCACTACCACAACCAAAAATGCACCACCATCACCACTACACCCAAAAATGCACCACCACCACCACCTTTACCACCAACAAAAATGCAACACCACTACTAAAACAGACAAATACAGCAACACCACAATTAACACCACTTCCGCAACAAACACGAACACAACCACTAAAATAGTCGCCGCCACCACCACCATCATCACCACTACCACCACCGAATCTTCGTCATCACCATCACCGCTTTCTCCACAACCACGACCACCACAAACATCACCATTGCATAGGTATACACCACCACTACCACCAAAACATCGACCACAATCACCACCACCACCACCACTACCACCAAAACATCGACCACAATCACCACCACCACTACCACCAAAACATCGACCACAATCACCACCACCACAAACACCAACACTGCAAACAACACCAAATACAGTACCACCAACACCACCACCACCACCACCAAAACATCGACCACAATCACCACCACCACTACCACCAAAACATCGACCACAATCACCACCACCACTACCACCAAAACATCGACCACAATCACCACCACCACCACTACCACCAAAACATCGACCACAATCACCACCACCACTACCACCAAAACATCGACCACAATCACCACCACCACTACCACCAAAACATCGACCACAATCACCACCACCACTACCACCAAAACATCGACCACAATCACCACCACCACTACCACCAAAACATCGACCACAATCACCAACACCACCACCATCACAACCACAAACACCACTACTACCACCAAAACATCGACCACAATCACCACCACCACTACCACTACCACCAAAACATCGACCACAATCACCACCACCACCACCACTACCACCAAAACATCGACCACAATCACCACCACCACAAACACCACCACTACCACCAAAACATCGACCACAATCACCACCACCACAAACACCAAAACATCGACCACAATCACCACCACCACTACCACCAAAACATCGACCACAATCACCAACACCACCACCATCACAACCACAAACACCACTACTACCACCAAAACATCGACCACAATCACCACCACCACTACCACTACCACCAAAACATCGACCACATTCACCACCACCACCACCACTACCACCAAAACATCGACCACAATCACCACCACCACAAACACCACCACTACCACCAAAACATCGACCAAAATCATCACCACCACAAACACCAAAACATCGACCACAATCACCACCACCACAAACACCAACACTGCAAACAACACCAAATACAGTATCATCAACACCACCACCATCACAACCACAAACACCACCACTACCACCAAAACATCGACCACAATCACCACCACCACTACCACTACCACCAAAACATCGACCACAATCACCAACACCACCACCATCACAACCACAAACACCACTACTACCACCAAACATCGACCACAATCACCACCACCACTACCACTACCACCAAAACATCGACCACAATCACCACCACTACCACCAAAACATCGACCACAATCACCACCACCACTACCACCAAAACATCGACCACAATCATCACCACCACAAACACCAAAACATCGACCACAATCACCACCACCACAAACACCAACACTGCAAACAACACCAAATACAGTATCACCAACACCACCACCATCACAACCACAACCACCACCATCAACGCAAACATCACCCGAAACAGCACCAAAACTACTATAAAAAAACACCAGCACAACAAACAACACCCAATACAACATTCTCACCACAAGCATAGGTAGCATTACAGAATACAGAATACATTACAGATAACAGAATACACTACAGATAACAGAATACATTACAGATAACAGAATACATAACAGAATACAGAATACATTACAAAATACAGAATACATTTCAGATAACATAATACACTACATAATATAGAATACATTACAGAATACAGAATACATTACAGATAACAGAATACACTACAGATAACATAATACATTACAGATTACATAAAACATTACAGATTACAAAAAACATTACAGAATACAGAAAACATTACAGATTACAGAACATTACAGAAAATTAAGGTAATTAACGAGAACATCAACACACACCCTCTACAAAAACACATCCACCACAATCACCACAAACATCACAACCATCAACATCACCATCACTACCACCACCATCACCACAAACATCTCAACCATCAACATCAGCATCACTACCAGAACCATATCCACAAACATCACCAACACCATCAAAACAAACACCACAACCATCAACATCACCATCACTACCACCACAATCACCACAGATATCACAACCATCAACATCACCATTACTACCACCACCATCACCACCAACATCAAAACCATCAACATCAGCACAAATATCAAAACCATCAACATCACAATACCACCACTATAACCACAAACATCACAACCATCAACATCACCATCACTACCACCACTATAACCACAAACATCAAAATCATCAACATCACCATCACTACCACCACGATCACCACAAACATCACAACCTTCAACATCACCATCATTACCACCACCATCACAACAAATAGCACAACCATCAACATCACCATCACCATCACTACCAGCACCATCACCAGAAACATCACAACCATCAACATCACCATCACGACCGCCACCATCACTACAAACATCATAACCATCAACATCACCATCACTACCACCACCATTACTACAACCACCATCGCAACAAACATTACATCATTACAACCATATCACAACAAACATCAGGACCATCAACATCACCATCACTACCACCACCATCACCACAAACATCAAAATAATCAATATCACTTCACTCAATATCACAAAAATCATCACAACTATAAACATCTTCATCAGTACCACACTCATCACTACCACATTCATCACTACCACCACAATCACGACAAACATAAAAACCATCAGCATCACCATCACTACCACCACCATCCCCACAAACATCACAACAATCAAGATCACCATGACTACCACCACCATCAACACAAACATCACAACCATCAACATCACCATCAGTACCTCCATTATCACCACAAACATCAAAATCATCAACATCACCTTCACTACCACCACCATCACCACATAATCAAAACCATCAACATCACCATCACTACCACCACCATCACCAAAAACATCACAACCATCAACATCACCATCACTACCACCACCATCACAACAAACATCAGGATCATTAACATCACCATCACTACCATCACCATCACCATAAACATCACAACCATCAACATCGCCATCACTTCCACCAATATCACGAAAATCATCACAACTATAAACATCACCATCACTACCACAACGATCACCACAAACATCACAACTTTCCACAACACTATCATTAACACCACCATCACAACAAATATCACAACCATCAACATCAACATTACCGTCACAACCACCACCATCACCACAAACATCATAACAATCAAGATCACCATGACTACCACCACCATCACTACTACCACCATAACCAAAAACATCATAACTATTAACATCACCATCACTGCCTTCACCATAAACATCACAGCCATCAACATCACCATCACTACCACCACAATCAACACAAACATCACAACAATCAACATCACCATCACGACCACCATCATCACGACAAACATCACAACCATTAACATCACCATCACTACCGCCACCATCAACACAAACATCACAACCATCAACATCACAATCACTACCGCAACAATCATGACCACAAACATCTGAACCATCAACATCACCATCACTATCAACACCATTACCAAAAACATCACCGCAATCTGCATCACAAAATCTTCCACCACCATCACTACCAACATAACAAACATCAACATCACCATCACTACCACCACAATCACCACCAACATAAAAACCATCAACATCACCATCACTACCACCACATTCACTACCACCACAATCACCAGCAATATAAAAACCATCAACATCATCATCACTATCACAACAATCACTACCACCATCATCACTACTACCACCATCACCACAAACATCACAACCATTAACATCACCATCATTACCACCAACCATTACAACAAACATCAGAACCATCAACATCACTATCACAACAAACATGAACATCACCATCACTACCACCACCATCATGACCACATCATCACGACAAACATCACAACTATCAACATCACCATGACTACCACTACCACCACCAACATCACAACAATCAACATCATCATCACTACCACAACCATCACGACAAACATCACAACCATTAACATCACCATCACTACCACCAACCATCACAACAAACATCAGAACCATCAACATCACTATCACAATAAACATCAACATCACCATCACTACCACCACCATCAGTAAAAACATCACAACAATCAACATTACAATCACAACCACCACCATCAAACAATCAACATCACCACAAACATCATAACAATCAACATCACCATCACAACCACCACCATCACGACAAACATCACAACCATTAACATCACCATCACTACCGCCACCATCAACACAAACATCACAACCATCAACATCACAATCACTACTGCAACAATCATGACCACAAACATCTGAACCATCAACATCACTATTACTATCAACACCATTACCAAAAACATCACCGCAATCTGCATCACAAAATCTTCCACCACCATCACTACCAACATAACAAACATCAACATCACCATCACTACCACCACAATCACCAGCAACATAAAAACCATCAACATCATCATCACTATCACAACAATCACTACCACCATCATCACTACTACCATCATCACCACCACCATCACAACCACAAACACCACCACTACCACCAAAACATCGACCACAATCACCACCACCACTACCACTACCACCAAAACATCGACCACAATCACCAACACCACCACCATCACAACCACAAACACCACTACTACCACCAAAACATCGACCACAATCACCACCACCACTACCACTACCACCAAAACATCGACCACAATCACCACCACCACCACCACTACCACCAAAACATCGACCACAATCACCACCACCACAAACACCACCACTACCACCAAAACATCGACCACAATCATCACCACCACAAACACCAAAACATCGACCACAATCACCACCACCACAAACACCAACACTGCAAACAACACCAAATACAGTATCACCAACACCACCACCATTACAACCACAACCACCACCATCAACGCAAACATCACCCGAAACAGCACCAAAACTACTATAAAAAAAAAACCAGCACAACAAACAACACCCAATACAACATTCTCACCACAAGCATAGGTAGCATTACAGAATACAGAATACATTACAGATAACAGAATACACTACAGATAACAGAATACATTACAGATAACAGAATACATAACAGAATACAGAATACATTACAAAATACAGAATACATTTCAGATAACATAATACACTACATAATATAGAAAACATTACAGAATACAGAATGCATTACAGATAACAGAATACACTGCAGATAACATAATACATTACAGATTACATAAAACATTACAGATTACAAAAAACATTACAGAATACAGAATACATTACAGATTACAGAACATTACAGAAAATTAAGGTAATTAACGAGAACATCAACACACACCCTCTACAAAAACACATCCACCACAATCACCACAAACATCACAACCATCAACATCACCATCACTACCACCACCATCACCACAAACATCTCAACCATCAACATCAGCATCACTACCAGAACCATATCCACAAACATCACCAACACCATCAAAACAAACACCACAACCATCAACATCACCATCACTACCACCACAATCACCACAGATATCACAACCATCAACATCACCATTACTACCACCACCATCACCACCAACATCAAAACCATCAACATCAGCACAAATATCAAAACCATCAACATCACAATACCACCACTATAACCACAAACATCACAACCATCAACATCACCATCACTACCACCACTATAACCACAAACATCAAAATCATCAACATCACCATCACTACCACCACGATCACCACAAACATCACAACCTTCAACATCACCATCATTACCACCACCATCACAACAAATAGCACAACCATCAACATCACCATCACCATCACTACCAGCACCATCACCAGAAACATCACAACCATCAACATCACCATCACGACCGCCACCATCACTACAAACATCATAACCATCAACATCACCATCACTACCACCACCATTACTACAACCACCATCGCAACAAACATTACATCACTACAACCATATCACAACAAACATCAGGACCATCAACATCACCATCACTACCACCACCATCACCACAAACATCAAAATAATCAATATCACTTCACTCAATATCACAAAAATCATCACAACTATAAACATCTTCATCAGTACCACACTCATCACTACCACCACAATCACGACAAACATAAAAACCATCAACATCACCATCACTACCACCACCATCCCCACAAACATCACAACAATCAAGATCACCATGACTACCACCACCATCAACACAAACATCACAACCATCAACATCACCATCAGTACCACCACCATCACCAAAAACATCACAACCATCAACATCACCATCACTACCACCACCATCACAACAAACATCAGGATCATTAACATCACCATCACTACCATCACCATCACCATAAACATCACAACCATCAACATCGCCATCACTTCCACCAATATCACGAAAATCATCACAACTATAAACATCACCATCACTACCACAACGATCACCACAAACATCACAACTTTCCACAACACTATCATTACCACCACCATCACAACAAATATCACAACCATCAACATCAACATCACCGTCACAACCACCACCATCACCACAAACATCATAACAATCAAGATCACCATGACTACCACCACCATCACTACCACCACCATAACCAAAAACATCATAACTATCAACATCACCATCACTGCCTTCACCATAAACATCACAACAATCAACATCACCATCACGACCACCACCATCACGACAAACATCACAACCATTAACATCACCATCACTACCGCCACCATCAACACAAACATCACAACCATCAACATCACAATCACTACCGCAACAATCATGACCACAAACATCTGAACCATCAACATCACCATCACTATCAACACCATTACCAAAAACATCACCGCAATCTGCATCACAAAATCTTCCACCACCATCACTACCAACATAACAAACATCAACATCACCATCACTACCACCACAATCACCACCAACATAAAAACCATCAACATCACCATCACTACCACCACATTCACTACCACCACAATCACCAGCAATATAAAAACCATCAACATCATCATCACTATCACAACAATCACTACCACCATCATCACTACTACCACCATCACCACAAACATCACAACAATCAACATCACCATCACTACCACCACCATCACCACAAACATCACAACCATTAACATCACCATCATTACCACCAACCATTACAACAAACATCAGAACCATCAACATCACTACCAACAAACATGAACATCACCATCACTACCACCACCATCATGACCACATCATCACGACAAACATCACAACTATCAACATCACCATGACTACCACTACCACCACCAACATCACAACAATCAACATCATCATCACTACCACAACCATCACGACAAACATCACAACCATTAACATCACCATCACTACCACCAACCATCACAACAAACATCAGAACCATCAACATCACTATCACAACAAACATCAACATCACCATCACTACCACCACCATCAACACAAACATCACAACCATCAACATCACAATCACTACTGCAACAATCATGACCACAAACATCTGAACCATCAACATCACTATTACTATCAACACCATTACCAAAAACATCACCGCAATCTGCATCACAAAATCTTCCACCACCATCACTACCAACATAACAAACATCAACATCACCATCACTACCACCACAATCACCAGCAACATAAAAACCATCAACATCATCATCACTATCACAACAATCACTACCACCATCATCACTACTACCACCATCACCACCACCATCACAACCACAAACACCACCACTACCACCAAAACATCGACCACAATCACCACCACCACTACCACTACCACCAAAACATCGACCACAATCACCAACACCACCACCATCACAACCACAAACACCACTACTACCACCAAAACATCGACCACAATCACCACCACCACTACCACTACCACCAAAACATCGACCACAATCACCACCACCACTACCACCAAAACATCGACCACAATCACCACCACCACTACCACCAAAACATCGACCACAATCACCACCACAAACACCACCACTACCACCAAAACATCGACCACAATCATCACCACCACAAACACCAAAACATCGACCACAATCACCACCACCACAAACACCAACACTGCAAACAACACCAAATACAGTATCACCAACACCACCACCATCACAACCACAACCACCACCATCAACGCAAACATCACCCGAAACAGCACCAAAACTACTATAAAAAAAACACCAGCACAACAAACAACACCCAATACAACATTCTCACCACAAGCATAGGTAGCATTACAGAATACAGAATACATTACAGATAACAGAATACACTGCAGATAACAGAATACATTACAGATAACAGAATACATAACAGAATACAGAATACATTACAAAATACAGAATACATTTCAGATAACATAATACACTACATAATATAGAATACATTACAGAATACAGAATACATTACAGATAACAGAATACACTACAGATAACATAATACATTACAGATTACATAAAACATTACAGATTACAAAAAACATTACAGAATACAGAATACATTACAGATTACAGAACATTACAGAAAATTAAGGTAATTAACGAGAACATCAACACACACCCTCTACAAAAACACATCCACCACAATCACCACAAACATCACAACCATCAACATCACCATCACTACCACCACCATCACCACAAACATCTCAACCATCAACATCAGCATCACTACCAGAACCATATCCACAAACATCACCAACACCATCAAAACAAACACCACAACCATCAACATCACCATCACTACCACCACAATCACCACAGATATCACAACCATCAACATCACCATTACTACCACCACCATCACCACCAACATCAAAACCATCAAAATCAGCACAAATATCAAAACCATCAACATCACAATACCACCACTATAACCACAAACATCACAACCATCAACATCACCATCACTACCACCACTATAACCACAAACATCAAAATCATCAACATCACCATCACTACCACCACGATCACCACAAACATCACAACCTTCAACATCACCATCATTACCACCACCATCACAACAAATAGCACAACCATCAACATCACCATCACCATCACTACCAGCACCATCACCAGAAACATCACAACCATCAACATCACCATCACGACCGCCACCATCACTACAAACATCATAACCATCAACATCACCATCACTACCACCACCATTACTACAACCACCATCGCAACAAACATTACATCACTACAACCATATCACAACAAACATCAGGACCATCAACATCACCATCACTACCACCACCATCACCACAAACATCAAAATAATCAATATCACTTCACTCAATATCACAAAAATCATCACAACTATAAACATCTTCATCAGTACCACACTCATCACTACCACATTCATCACTACCACCACAATCACGACAAACATAAAAACCATCAACATCACCATCACTACCACCACCATCCCCACAAACATCACAACAATCAAGATCACCATGACTACCACCACCATCAACACAAACATCACAACCATCAACATCACCATCAGTACCTCCATTATAACCACAAACATCAAAATCATCAACATCACCTTCACTACCACCACCATCACCACATAATCAAAACCATCAACATCACCATCACTACCACCACCATCACCAAAAACATCACAACCATCAACATCACCATCACTACCACCACCATCACAACAAACATCAGGATCATTAACATCACCATCACTACCATCACCATCACCATAAACATCACAACCATCAACATCGCCATCACTTCCACCAATATCACGAAAATCATCACAACTATAAACATCACCATCACTACCACAACGATCACCACAAACATCACAACTTTCCACAACACTATCATTACCACCACCATCACAACAAATATCACAACCATCAACATCAACATCACCGTCACAACCACCACCATCACCACAAACATCATAACAATCAAGATCACCATGACTACCACCACCATCACTACCACCACCATAACCAAAAACATCATAACTATTAACATCACCATCACTGCCTTCACCATAAACATCACAGCCATCAACATCACCATCACTACCACCACAATCAACACAAACATCACAACAATCAACATCACCATCACGACCACCACCATCACGACAAACATCACAACCATTAACATCACCATCACTACCACCACCATCAACACAAACATCACAACCATCAACATCACAATCACTACCGCAACAATCATGACCACAAACATCTGAACCATCAACATCACCATCACTATCAACACCATTACCAAAAACATCACCGCAATCTGCATCACAAAATCTTCCACCACCATCACTACCAACATAACAAACATCAACATCACCATCACTACCACCACAATCACCAGCAACATAAAAACCATCAACATCATCATCACTACCACCACATTGACTACCACCACAATCACCAGCAATATAAAAACCATCAACATCATCATCACTATCACAACAATCACTACCACCATCATCACTACTACCACCATCACCACAAACATCACAACCATCAACATCACCATCACTACCACCACCATCACCACAAACATCACAACCATTAACATCACCATCATTACCACCAACCATTACAACAAACATCAGAACCATCAACATCACTATCACAACAAACATGAACATCACCATCACTACCACCACCATCATGACCACATCATCACGACAAACATCACAACTATCAACATCACCATGACTACCACTACCACCACCAACATCACAACAATCAACATCATCATCACTACCACAACCGTCACGACAAACATCACAACCATTAACATCACCATCACTACCACCAACCATCACAACAAACATCAGAACCATCAACATCACTATCACAACAAACATCAACATCACCATCACTACCACCACCATCAGTAAAAACATCACAACAATCAACATTACAATCACAACCACCACCATCAAACAATCAACATCACCACAAACATCATAACAATCAACATCACCATCACGACCACCACCATCACGACAAACATCACAACCATTAACATCACCATCACTACCGCAACCATCAACACAAACATCACAACCATCAACATCACAATCACTACTGCAACAATCATGACCACAAACATCTGAACCATCAACATCACTATTACTATCAACACCATTACCAAAAACATCACCGCAATCTGCATCACAAAATCTTCCACCACCATCACTACCAACATAACAAACATCAACATCACCATCACTACCACCACAATCACCAGCAACATAAAAACCATCAACATCATCATCACTATCACAACAATCACTACCACCATCATCACTACTACCACCATCACCACCACCATCACAACCACACACACCACCACTACCACCAAAACATCGACCACAATCACCACCACCACTACCACTACCACCAAAACATCGACCACAATCACCAACACCACCACCATCACAACCACAAACACCACTACTACCACCAAAACATCGACCACAATCACCACCACCACTACCACTACCACCAAAACATCGACCACAATCACCACCACCACCACCACTACCACCAAAACATCGACCACAATCACCACCACCACAAACACCACCACTACCACCAAAACATCGACCACAATCATCACCACCACAAACACCAAAACATCGACCACAATCACCACCACCACAAACACCAACACTGCAAACAACACCAAATACATTATCACCAACACCACCACCATCACAACCACAACCACCACCATCAACGCAAACATCACCCGAAACAGCACCAAAACTACTATAAAAAAAACACCAGCACAACAAACAACACCCAATACAACATTCTCACCACAAGCATAGGTAGCATTACAGAATACAGAATACATTACAGATAACAGAATACACTACAGATAACAGAATACATTACAGATAACAGAATACATAACAGAATACAGAATACATTACAAAATACAGAATACATTTCAGATAACATAATACACTACATAATATAGAATACATTACAGAATACAGAATACATTACAGATAACAGAATACACTACAGATAACATAATACATTACAGATTACATAAAACATTACAGATTACAAAAAACATTACAGAATACAGAATACATTACAGATTACAGAACATTACAGAAAATTAAGGTAATTAACGAGAACATCAACACACACCCTCTACAAAAACACATCCACCACAATCACCACAAACATCACAACCATCAACATCACCATCACTACCACCACCATCACCACAAACATCTCAACCATCAACATCAGCATCACTACCAGAACCATATCCACAAACATCACCAACACCATCAAAACAAACACCACAACCATCAACATCACCATCACTACCACCACAATCACCACAGATATCACAACCATCAACATCACCATTACTACCACCACCATCACCACCAACATCAAAACCATCAACATCAGCACAAATATCAAAACCATCAACATCACAATACCACCACTATAACCACAAACATCACAACCATCAACATCACCATCACTACCACCACTATAACCACAAACACCAAAATCATCAACATCACCATCACTACCACCACGATCACCACAAACATCACAACCTTCAACATCACCATCATTACCACCACCATCACAACAAATAGCACAACCATCAACATCACCATCACCATCACTACCAGCACCATCACCAGAAACATCACAACCATCAACATCACCATCACGACCGCCAACATCACTACAAACATCATAACCATCAACATCACCATCACTACCACCACCATTACTACAACCACCATCGCAACAAACATTACATCACTACAACCATATCACAACAAACATCAGGACCATCAACATCACCATCACTACCACCACCATCACCACAAACATCAAAATAATCAATATCACTTCACTCAATATCACAAAAATCATCACAACTATAAACATCTTCATCAGTACCACACTCATCACTACCACATTCATCACTACCACCACAATCACGACAAACATAAAAACCATCAACATCACCATCACTACCACCACCATCCCCACAAACATCACAACAATCAAGATCACCTTCACTACCACCACCATCACCACATAATCAAAACCATCAACATCACCATCACTACCACCACCATCACCAAAAACATCACAACCATCAACATCACCATCACTACCACCACCATCACAACAAACATCAGGATCATTAACATCACCATCACTACCATCACCATCACCATAAACATCACAACCATCAACATCGCCATCACTTCCACCAATATCACGAAAATCATCACAACTATAAACATCGCCATCACTACCACAACGATCACCACAAACATCACAACTTTCCACAACACTATCATTACCACCACCATCACAACAAATATCACAACCATCAACATCAACATCACCGTCACAACCACCACCATCACCACAAACATCATAACAATCAAGATCACCATGACTACCACCACCATCACTACCACCACCATAACCAAAAACATCATAACTATTAACATCACCATCACTGCCTTCACCATAAACATCACAGCCATCAACATCACCATCACTACCACCACAATCAACACAAACATCACAACAATCAACATCACCATCACGACCACCACCATCACGACAAACATCACAACCATTAACATCACCATCACTACCGCCACCATCAACACAAACATCACAACCATCAACATCACAATCACTACTGCAACAATCATGACCACAAACATCTGAACCATCAACATCACCATCACTATCAACACCATTACCAAAAACATCACCGCAATCTGCATCACAAAATCTTCCACCACCATCACTACCAACATAACAAACATCAACATCACCATCACTACCACCACAATCACCAGCAACATAAAAACCATCAACATCACCATCACTACCACCACATTCACTACCACCACAATCACCAGCAATATAAAAACCATCAACATCATCATCACTATCACAACAATCACTACCACCATCATCACTACTACCACCATCACCACAAACATCACAACCATCAACATCACCATCACTACCACCACTATCACCACAAACATCACAACCATTAACATCACCATCATTACCACCAACCATTACAACAAACATCAGAACCATCAACATCACTATCACAACAAACATGAACATCACCATCACTACCACCACCATCATGACCACATCATCACGACAAACATCACAACTATCAACATCACCATGACTACCACTACCACCACCAACATCACAACAATCAACATCATCATCACTACCACAACCATCACGACAAACATCAGAACCATCAACATCACTATCACAACAAACATCAACATCACCATCACTACCACCACCATCAGTAAAAACATCACAACAATCAACATTACAATCACAACCACCACCATCAAACAATCAACATCACCACAAACATCATAACAATCAACATCACCATCACGACCACCACCATCACGACAAACATCACAACCATTAACATCACCATCACTACCGCCACCATCAACACAAACATCACAACCATCAACATCACAATCACTACTGCAACAATCATGACCACAAACATCTGAACCATCAACATCACTATTACTATCAACACCATTACCAAAAACATCACCGCAATCTGCATCACAAAATCTTCCACCACCATCACTACCAACATAACAAACATCAACATCACCATCACTACCACCACAATCACCAGCAACATAAAAACCATCAACATCATCATCACTATCACAACAATCACTACCACCATCATCACTACTACAACCATCACCACAAACATCACAACCATCAACATCACCATCACGACAACCACCATCACGACAAACATTACAACCATTAACATCACCATCACCACCACCAACCATTACAACAAACATCAGAACAGTCAACATCACTATCACAACAAACATGAACATCACCATCACTACCACCACCATCATGACCACATCATCACGACAAACATCACAACTATCAACATCAGCATGACTACCACCACCAACATCACAACAATCAACATCATCATCACTACCACCACCATCAGTAAAAACATAACAACAATCAACATTACAATCACTACCACCACCATCAAACAATCAACATCACCACAAACATCATAACCCTCAACTTCATCATCACTACCACCACCTTCACCACAAACATCATAAACATCAACATCACCATCACTATTGTCACTATCACTACCACCACCATCACCACAAACATCACATCCATCAACATCACTATCACTACCACCACCATCACCACAAACATCAAAATCATCATGATCATCAACACTTCCATCACCATCACCACAAACATCACAACCATCAGCATCACCATCACTATTGCCACTATCACTACCACCACCATCACCGCAAACATCAAAACCATCAACATCACCATCACTATTGCCACTAGTACTACCACCACCATCACCACAAACATCACAATCATCAACATCACCATCACTACAAAAATCAACATCATCTTCAATGCCACCACTATCATCACAAACATCACAACTTTCAACATCACCATCACGACCACCACCATCACGAAAAACATCACAACCATTAACATCACCATTACTACCATCACCACCATCACCACAAGCATCAGACCCATCAACATCACCATCACTACCACCACCAACACTACAACCACCATATCCACAAACATCAAAACAATCAACATCACCATCACTACCACCACCATTACCACATACATCAAAACCGTCAACATCACCATCACTTACACCACCATCACCACAAACACCCCATCCATCAACATCACTATCACTACCACCACCATCACCACAAACATCACAATCATCATGATCATCAACACTTCCACCACCATCACCACAAACATCACAACCATCAGCATCACCATCACTATTGCCACTATCACTACCACCACCATCACCACAAACATCAAAACCATCAACATCACCATCACTATTGCCACTAGTACTACCACCACCATCACCACAAACATCACAATCATCAACATCACCATCACTACAAAAATCAACATCATCTTCAATGCCACCACTATCGTCACAAAAATCACAACTTTCAACATCACCATCACGACCACCACCATCACGAAAAACATCACAACCATTAACATCACCATTACTACCATCACCACCATCACCACAAACATCAGACCCATCAACATCACCATCACTACCACCACCAACACTACAACCACCATATCCACAAACATCAAAACGATAAACATCACCATCACCATCACTAACACTAACATCACCAGAAACATCACAACCATCAACATCACCATCACCATCACTAACACCACCATCACCAAAAACATCACAACCATCAACATCATCACTACCATCACATCACTACCACCACCTTCACCACAATCATCATAACCATTAACATCACCATCACTACCACCACAATCACCAATAACATCACAACCATCAATATCATCATTACTATCACCATCATCAACGCAAAAACCACCATTAACGCTAACATCACAACCATCAACATCAACATCACTACCACCACAATAACTACCACCACAATCACCACATACATCAAAACCGTAAACATCACCATCACTTACACCACAATCACCACAAAAATCACAACCATCAACATCACCATCACCATCACTAACACTACAATCACCACAAACATCACAACCATCAACATCACCATCACTACCACCACTATCACTGCCACCACCTTCACTACAATCATCATAACCATTAACATCACCATCACTACAACCACTACCACCACAAACATCACAACCATCAACATCACCATCACGACCACCACCATCACCAAAAACATCACAACCATCAACATCACCATCACTACCACCACTATCACTGCCACCACCTTCACCACAATCATCATAACCATTATAAACTTTATTTATTTTACAACAATTATGAAACAAGTTATACAACTTATATTAATCACTCTTGTTGGCCCGGATAGTAGCGCGCGAGGGGTCTTATTGTGGGAGGAAACCGGAGTACCCGGAGAAAACCCACGTAGTAGGGCAGGTGACCCCATACCTTTTCACGTCCGGAGTGGGAGTCGAACCCCGGCCGCCTTGGTGAAAGGCAAGTGCGCTATCCACTGCACCACCCGACCACCCATTATCATAACCATTAACATCACCATCACTACAACCACTACCACCACAAACATCACAACCATCAACATCACCATCACGACCGCCACCATCACCACAAACATCACAACTATCATCATTACCATCACTACCACCACCATCAACACTAACCTCAAAACCATGAACACCTCCATCACTACCACCACCATAACTACCCCCACCATAACCACAAACATCATACCCATCAACATCACCATCACTACCACCACCATCACCACAAACATCACAACCATCAACATCAATATCACGACCACCACCATCACGACAAACATCACAACCATTAAAATCACCATCACGACCACCACCACCATCACCACAAACATCACAACCATCAACATCACCATCACTACCACAACAATCATGACAACATCGTCACGACAAATATCACAACTATGAACATCACCAT